>CM068314.1:22085125-22147625 GCA_034766995.1 Acanthacorydalis orientalis | reverse complement strand
AGGATATTTGATTTAAATATTGAAACATTTTGTCTAAAAAGCTCCATCCAATCTTTATTCTTCTGTTAATTTCATCAATAAATGATTCATCCATGTTAATAAGTTGTTTCAAATAAACATTCTTCATGACTTCTTCAATTTCTGTTCTTTTTTTTCTATTACCTTCAGAAGAAAAAATGCATTAAACTATGTATATAATATATATATATATATATATATATATATTCATACATACACACACACACACATATATATATATATATATATATATATATATCCCTTTTTATTTAAAAAATTGAACTGCATATAAAATTTATTTGTAGGAGTGGCTCAACTTTGTAATAAAAGTAATAATTTATATTTTGATGGATTTGATGAAGAAATTGCAATGGCTTTTAGTATTTATTGTGGTATATCAATAAAACATGGATTGGTGTATAAAAAAATTCAAGATGCACAAATAAGAAGTAAATTATCAAATGAACTTATGATTTACCATATGAAGGTAATTAAATATTTTTACTTATATTGTTAAATTAGAATTAACATCCCACTTTATCAACATAATATTAGTGTCTTAATTATTTTACTACAAATTTCAATTAACTTTGTATAAATTAATGAGAATACTTATAGGTAAATCAACAAGATGTTATAAAATTATTAACTTGTGGCAAAAAACATTATCAAGAGGGTTTCAGTACCTTACAGTTCATACCACATGATATTGTAGATATAGAAACTCCATGTTTTGTAATAAAAATGTATGAAGATACAAACTTATTAAAGAAGTTTAATATTAAAAGAGAAACACTGTCAAGATTTATACTTTTTGTACAAAAAGGTTATCGAGACATGCCATATCATAATTGGAGACATGCATTTTCAGTTACACATTTTGCATATGTTTGTTTAAAAGAATTAAAACTTGTGGAAAAAGGATATATAAAGTAAGAATTGTGTATTTAAACTGTATATAAATTAATTAATTAATTAATATATATACATATGTATGTATGTACGTATGTACATATGTATATATATATGTATATATATATATATACAGTTAACTTGTGTTTTTCATAACTTAATTTTAACAACCAAGACATTTTTTAGTGATCTTACAGCTTTGGCATTTTTAACATCTTGTCTTTGTCATGACTTGGATCATCGAGGAACAAACAATTCATTTCAAACACAATCAGGTTCAATATTAGCAAGTTTATATAGTAGTGAAGGTTCAGTTATGGAAAGACATCATTTCTCACAAACAATGTGTATTTTAAACACTGAAGTAAATATAAATTTAAAGTGTAGTATAGAAATAATATCCATTTAAAATCATTTATTTTGAATATTAGGGTTGTAATTTTTTGGAAGTATTAAATGAAAAAGATTATAGAAAATGCTTAGATGGGATTCGTGATGACATATTGGCAACAGATCTAGCACATCATTTTCGAATTGTTAAAGAACAGAGAGCTATGGCAAAGGTAAATTACATATATATATATATATATATATATGTATATGTATATGTATATATATATATATATATGTATATGTATATGTATATATATATATATATATATATATATATATATGTACATACATAAAATATATTGTTTCAGGATGGTTATAAGAGCAAAAATGTAGAACATAAAACTTTATTAATGTGTTTACTTATGACCTGTGCTGATTTATCAGATCAAACAAAAGTATGTAATTTTTTATATCTTTATATGGTATTAAAAAAATATCTTAAAAATGCATTGTTAACTTTACCTATTTATTTAAAACATAAATATTTTCCATATATAGGATTGGTCAGTTGTGAAAAAAATTGCAGAATGCATTTATAATGAATTCTTTACTCAAGGTGACTTAGAAAAATCAATGGGGAAGAGACCTTTAGAAATGATGGATAGAGAAAGAGCATCAATTCCAGGCTCACAAATAGAATTTCTTTCTACAATAGTTATCCCATTGTTTGAGTAAGTTTTTTTATACTTATTTTACACACTGATATTGTAATTAAGTTTTATTTTTAGAATTCTTCAAACTATGTTTCCAAATTCATCATGCCTTGTTGAAACAACAAAAACCAATCGGGACTATTGGACAGCTTCAAAACCAGTATTTGACAAATATATACAAGAAGGGATTAATTCAATGGATATTTTAAAAAGTAATTTATTAGACAAAAATAAACTCATTAATAAAGATAAATAAAATGAACTTTTATACAGAATTTTATTATATTGTAAATTGTTCAGTTCATATCATTACCTAATATGCCTTTAAATAATCCATTATTATCAAAACTCATTTTTAATATTCCAACTAAATCTCTATTTCATATAATTAATCCGATATAAGAATAGCACTTCTATACTTGCCAAAATATTGTAGACCGCTCAATGTGGTTAAGCAATTAAGGTATGAAATTTATTCTATATATGTATTTAAATAACACAAAAAAAATCACTCTATTAGTTTTCAACAATCAATAGATTACCCTAACTAACTAATATTGTTAAGAAAATATAAAATGCTACTCTTATTTAATATTTATTAATAATAGACCTTGTATCAATAACTGTTACTTAGATAGATTTTTAAGTAAGCTAATTATTGTTTAAATTCTTTTGTTACTTGATATATATAAAAATCACAAATGTGTAAATTTAGAGTTTAAAGCATTCACAACAATGAATAAAACAAATTGCAGTTCTGTTCATTTCTGGGTTTATATATTTAATTCATATAAACAAATAATTGGCAGCATTTATTTATATAATTTATTAAAAATTGTCAAATTAAAAAAATAATAATAAAAATTTCATATAAAAAATCAAATGTATATGATTGTAAAATTACTTTTTATTTTGATACAAATATCTAAATAAAACATAAATCTTCAATTATATTAAAACTGAAAAATAAATCAACTCATCACTGCTCATTTGTTTGTAATCAGTACTTAGCACCAGTACTTTATGCACATTACAGGGCAGATGAAATATATTAATATTTTTCACACATGAAAATATATATATATATATATATATTGTGTATATATATAAATCCATGACATTGACTTATTTGAGACGTGGCTTCTATGATACCCAAATATGTTTATTGTTTCATTCAATTACAAGTACAAGTTTATAATTTACAAGTGAGCGAGTGCAGCGAGCAGGGGCAAAGCCCCCTGGTATATATATAAAATCAAAATTATCCACTAAAAATAAAAATTCTATGACATTGACTTATTTATTTGGGATGAGATTTCTATGGTACCCGAATATGTGTCTCTCTTCTCTTTACATACATAAAACCAAAATTATCCACAAAAAAAATTTCGTGACGTTGATTTATAAATTTGTTATAAGGCTTCTATAATACCCAAATATGTTTATTGTTTCATTTGGTTACGTGTACATGCTTATAATTGGCAAGTGGCCGAGTACAGCGAGCCGGGAGTTGACAAGTGAAACGATTAGGGGTGGAGCCGCTTAATGTGTGTGTGTGTATATATATATCTATATATGCACAGAAGTACATATGTATTTCTTTTTTTTAAATTATTAGTTTACATTAAATTTATTTTGAAAATTAAATATTTTTGTTGTAAAAATGTGCAATATCATTCTATCAATGTAACTTAAACATCTAAATTCAATAAATATCTTACTTTACCAATTTTGAACTAAACTTTTTTTCAGAAGTTTAGACCACATACTGATACATATGTACATTATGCATATATATATATATATATATATATATATTCTTCACACACTTATGTTACAACAAATGTCAAAAATAATTTCCAATATTTCTACCTTTCAAATAATAAAAATTTATTAATGCCAAATTACAAGTAACTACACAATGAACAAATTAGTAATAGATGGCTAAAAAAAATGTATTTGATCTATATTGTGTTTGAATAATTGCAAATAGTTTCACATTACCAAACTTTATCCAAGTAAATTATCTACCGCAATTACCTAAAAAGTTTTCCAAGCTGAAAATGTACAATCTCAAAAAATAGACAACCAGAGATGTATAACTGTAAAAAGCATACGTATAACAAAATAAAACATACAACTTAATACTTTTCATAATTGACAATAAATTGGAAAATATTTTTTAAATATCACAAAGATAAGAAGTGTAATGTTACTTTATAATCCTATAAATTTAAAAATTAAATTTGAATATATCACATTTGTTTGCCATTATATTTCAAAAAAATACTTAATCAACATAATTAGTGTCATACATTATTTTAATAAACTTCAAACATCATAAAAAACATTAAATGACATTATACTTCTATTTAAAATATTAAAAATAAAAAAGATATTTGTTGAATTTCTACAACACATTACTAAATAAAAGTATATCAGTAAATATAAATTTCATTTTCCAATTCATTTATATTTAAAATCCAGTATTAAATTGATAAACATAATACACTTTACCTATCCATTGCTTATATATGTTGCAATAGTATTATTATTCAATTTTGACCATCTTTAATCTAGTACATCACATTCAATTAAAGCTATTAATTTATTGACTGACTACAACTCTAAACATGTGTACGTTTGTATATGTATTTACACATATATTCCAATACAAACATACACACACATGCACGTATAGATTCCAAACTTACATTATCATATATCAACTGGTTTTAAACATCTGTAACGTCTCACTACTAATAATTAATTGAATCTGACTTCAATTTGTACATAAAGTAACAATGTTTTTAAAAATATAAATGCTAATATATATATATAAATATATATATATAAAATTGATATATACAAAATTGCTTGTTTGCATAACATGTAAACAAATACTTTTATTACATTTTACTGACTTGGAATATGAATATTTTGTAATAAATAAAACTATTAAAGAAAATAAAAATTCCAACACAAAAATTCATTCCTAATTTCGATGTATATTGAAAATTCACGTTGCAGTTAATAATCTTCTATGAAATATTACTAATATGATATTATTATCAATTCAGTCAGTACAAAACATGTTTTTAATGTTATACCAGTCAGGTTTCTTTGAAAATAATCAAAAATTAGATGTAAAAAGTCTACATTCTATAGTTATATTACTTTGAAGAATTCAAGGCCATTTTTGATAGTTGCTTAGAGAAATTAGCTGTCAAAAGCTAGGCCTAATAAACTATTTTACTGTTTTAGCTATGCTTTTGCATCCGGAAAAAATAAAATATATTTATACAGAAACAATTTAGCATCTCAACACTAAGCTAACATTTGGTCCAATATTTTCTACAATATAATTAAAGCTTCTGATAGTTTATATTATTTAATTAAATAACAACAATATAATTGCATATCTAAGTCTATAAACATAATATATATATATTTGCAATTAAAGCAAATAAATGGCAGTATTATTATTTAATCATTCTGAAGTACTTGAAATGACATAAATTATATAAAAAAGCAACAATGTTCTAAACTCTTAAAATATGTAACAAAGATAAAATTGATATTACGATTATTCTGATTTTGCTATTAAGCAATTCTTTTCTGGCTCAAAAAACTCTTCTACAATAGCGGTAACCATTTCATCAAGTGTAAATCGAAGTTCCTTAAGATCCCTAAAAAATATATTGAATACCTCAATGTAAATAAATATATAAATTAAATACAAAAAAAAATATTTAATAAATTTAAATATGAATTTCTAATAAAAACATACGTTTGGGTAGGTGATGCACATAATTCTGTATAATACTTAATTTTAGGTTCAGTACCACTTGTACGAAGAGTTGTAACTAAACCATTAGTAAATGTAAATGTTATCATTTGGTTGCTTTTTGATACAGGAAGAGTTGGTTTATTATCTGGTTGAGAATTGTCATAACCAACTGTTAGATCTCTCACATATTTTATTTTATATTTATTATTCATTATTCCTGTTGGATACTAAAATATATTGTTTCATAGAAATATACATTTAAATTAAATTACACATATGTATGTGTATTATTTTGTCTCATAAATTACACATACAAAACATTTATAATATTTTTAATTTAAGTAATTAAAAATATTAAAATCTTTAAATAAGTTAAAATATACACAATTTACAAAAATATAATTAAAATTATACGATGACATCTATAGAATTTATTTTCATACCGAATTTTCTCCGTTGAAATTTCGTAACCGTTCAAAAATACGTTTTATAGTTTGAGCATCATGACAGATATAGTAAGAATTTTTTGAAATATGATATCCATACTCTTTATAAATTTCATCCAATTGTTGTGCAAGTGTAAGCCCATGTTTATGTAAATATGCAGTTAAGGTTGCAAGATGTACTGCACCACTTACTCCATCTTTATCTCTTACTGCACATCCAAACATAAAACCAATAGCTTCTTCAAAAGCAAAAATAACTTTTTTGCCTTCCTTTTCTAGTTCATAAGATTTATTTCCTACAATTTATTTTTTTTATTAAAATAAATAAATAAAATACTTATATAAGAATCTTGAAATTAAAAAGTTCTACATTTTAGTTGGTATACAATTTAACAGAGATATAATACGAAATTGATGAGTACAAGCACTACTTACCCATCCACTTAAAGCCTGTAAGAGTTTCAATAAAATTGAAACCTTCAGCTGCTGCGATTGATTTTAGTATTTTTGAACTTACAGTACTAGATAACATATAAACATCAGATACACCAGAATTTGGATTTTTTTGTTGAAAGCAATTAAAAGCCCACCATCCTAACAATGCTCCCAATTCATTACCTGTGAAAACTCTCCACATGCCACTATAATATTAATAAATTATACTTTTTTTTAATCGATATAAAACTTTTTAAATGTTTGTGTATGTATGCACGTGAATGTATACATATACATATGTATACCCAAACACAGTTAATTAATCATAAAAACAGACTTACTTAAGTTTCTCAGCACATGCTAATCTATCAGCATCTGGATCATTAGCTAATATAATCAAACTATCATTTGCATCTGCTGTCTTAAAGGAAAGATCTAAACTCGATTTCCCTTCTTCTGGATTTGGAAACCTAAGTTATCGTAAATTTAATTAAATATTTAGGTCAATAAAAAATGAACAGAAATGTTAGATGTTTTGTTATATACAAAATTCTACAATGCTGTAAAAAGTTCACATGCACATTTACAAACATTAATGGCTATATTTTTCAAATTCTTTTCCTGTATTACTTTGACTTGCATAAGTTTTATTTGATTACAGTTTATCAAAATATATTATAATTTACTTTTTTATTTAAGCATATTAGTACTGTAGATTTTTCATGCACAGCATTCGTTTAAAGCATATTTTTTATAATGTGTATATATGTGTAATAAAAATGAAAAAAGTTATACATGTTTAAATTGTATAATTTTTTAAGTGTGAACAAAATCAATATTTAAGTTACTATTAATGTATTTACAAAAATACTTTTATAAATATTTAAAAAAAATCAAATTTTTTCTAATAAATATACCTAAATGAAAAATTAATATGCGAACACACACTCAAAAAATAAAAATATTAGGATATCAAAAGGATAATAAAGAAATTCATGAATTACTTTTATCCACAATCCATTTTCATATAATTGTGTTTTATAGTTCTTATAAATAGTTAGTAACCAAGAAGAATTGTAAACTTATTTGAAATTAAATATTCATGTTTATTTATTTGTGAATTAAGAATGAAAAAAAAAACTCAACTGGCAGAGTTCACACAACTGACCTGTAAATCACCAGGTTTTACCTGGCAACATAATTATTAATTTGTTCTTTGATTTGATAAATTTTATTAAGGATGATTTTCTAAATTGAAGGCTAAACAAAAATCTGAAGATCTAATAGCTTTTGTGTCAATGCATAACCATAACAAAACATCCTGTTTTTCTTATCAACTCACTTAACAGTTGGAAATTCTGGATCAGGATCTTGTTGTTCTAGAACAGAAACCAACTGTAATCCTGCCAATTTGAATCCTTTTACAACATAATTGTATCCAACTCCATGCATTGCGGTGTATGTAAATTTTAAATCTGATTTAGTATTGATTGCTTTATGATCATTAATCAAATCTTTATTAATTATTAAATAATAATTAACAAGAGTTTGAGGTAAAGGATCTCGAATATTTTCACTACGGTGAATTTTTGTCGTATCCCATGAGGTGGGAAGTGGTTCTAAATTTTGTAAAATGTGGCGGGTAATGTCTTTATCAACTGGTGAAATGATTTGTGCTCCATTCCATCCATATACCTAAAATAATGTCGAGTAATAAAATTATTACAAGAATGTAAAAGTTTGATTATATTTTTAATAAATAAATTTTAATTATTTGGTTAAATTTACTTTATAACCATTATCTTCTTTTGGGTTATGAGATGCTGTTATCATGATACCCATCGCACATTTCCACTTTGTAACTGCGAATGGAACAAATGGAGTAGGCACAACAGTTGGAAATAAATGTACAGGAATCCCTTCATTCAAAAATATTGCAGCAGTAAGCTCTGCAAATCTATATCTCACAAATAAGTAATAATCATTTACATAAAACCCAACTTTTACCCTACCTTTTACTATTATGCCTTCCGTCAAAACCAACTACAATTCCATTCTCTAGTAAGAGTTTTTGGTTTGTCAACTGTAAATACTTCAGTATTCCTTGTCCAGTTTGAATTATAACCAAATCGTTCATGCAAGCATATCCAGCACCCATTTTTCCACGAAGGCCTGCTGTACCAAATGATATTCGATGTAAAAATATTTTTGCCAACTTATCGTGATTTCCTTCATTAAGGAGCGACTCGACTTCATTTTTTGTTAAAATGTTTTGATCCCAAGATAACCATTCTTGAATTTTGGTATCAAGTTCTGTATTTTCAGCAGCCATTCTTTTTTTTAGTAAACCTAAAATTAAATTGGATTTTTATTTATTACAAATAAGTAAAAAATCACTACTTAAACAGTTGAATCCAATGTCAATATCAATTATTTTTTTCTTTAAGATAAATTTTCATTTATTTATTAAAATCGTAATTAATTTATATAATTTAATAAATATTATTTAACAACTCTAATTACAGTGTTAATCTAAAATTAATTTATCAATGATAGCGATAAGCTATTATCTAGTTCTGTGAAATATATGCGGGTTTTTATCAATAAACAGACGTAATCAGCGCATAGCTGCCATTATTTCGAATATGAATAGCGCACACAAGATTTAAACAAACTACAAATCGAAAAATATGTGGTAAGTAATTACCAATACCTAAATTTCTCTAAGTATTTTTTTTCGATATAAAATTTAATATTTAAAATCCTAATATGCAGGTAAAAGTAACATTAGTTTGATTGTTGTGTATTGTATTGATTATTTGTGCAGCCAACATGGTTCAATTGTTTTCCCCTGTATATTCAATAGTATTATAATGCAATGATGGAAAGTCAATTTTGTTCTATCAATTTTATTTCATTAATGTATGTTGATCGCTAAAAAATTAAATAAATTAAATTTAAATGTGTTTTTATTGTTCTAGGGAATGGAGGTAGGGGTCGTAAAAATCGCGGAAGATCGCGACTTCGAAATGCTTAAGAGATTAGTGGATAATCATGATGACTGGAAAGTGGATTATGATAAATCAGATATCAAGGTATAGTCTTCGTAGTAAAATGGAAAAAAAACATTTCGTTTCTATTTTAGTAATGTTAAATAAGTAATTTTACTTTCTATTACGATATGAACAATCATAATATCCCTAGATATATTGTTAGAATAAAAATAGTATTAATGTAAATCGATTTACGTATCACTACTGCCACCTATGAACATACATGTGAATAAGATTACTGTGCCGTAGGTATGGTCGCGATGTAGCACCAAATCAAATTACAAAATGGTAAAAATGCATACAACATTCACTGACATTGATTCAATGACGTTATACGATGTTCTTCACGATCCTGATTATCGAAAAGTTTGGGATACCTATATGATTGAATCATACGACATTGGATATTTAAATCCTAATAACGATGTAGGATATTATGCCAGTTAGTTGAAAAATATTACCTATTAATTAAATCATACACAGGTTGAATAAAAAACATTCTCTTACAGTGGCTTGCCCACCACCTCTTAAGAACAGAGATTTTATTTTACAACGATCTTGGCTTGATACTGGAAAAGAACAATTAATTTTAAATCATTCAATCAATCATAAAGATTATCCTCCTAAGAAAGGTTTTGTCCGGTATGCTCCTTAGACCAGCATTTCCCAAAATGTTTTTATATTTCGTATTATTAAACAGTACTGTGATTGTTTCCAGGAGTATATGTTGTTTATTTTATTTGTTAACGAATTTTTTATTTGTAGTTTATTTTTAAAATTGAATTGAGGAGTTTTATTTGTTTTATCTGAAATAGTTGAGAATATAATAACAAACTAAAACGTTTAAAAAATTGTAATGAATAAATATATTTTTCTTATTTATATTTTCTTAAACAGTGAATTTAGATAATGTTAAATAATTTGGGAGATGCTATATTAAGATAATTTCTATATATTTTACATAAATTAATTATTTTAGAGCCACATCATTCCTAACAGGATTTGTTATAAGATCGACTGATAAAAATGCATGTTTTTTTGGTTATATATCACAAACAGATCCTAGTGGTAAACTACCACCGTGGTTAGTGAACAAATGTACACAAATTTTTGGACCAAAACTAGTAAAAACAATTCATAAAGCTGCCAAAGGCTACAAAGATTGGAAAAACAAACAGGGTTGTCCAAACTTTAAACCATGGCTATATCCTGAACAAATGGTTTCACCAAGGATAAAAGTTACAGATGTAAGTGTTTAATTCTATATTAAAATAAATTATATTAACTCCTTTTTAAATTTGTTAACATATACACAAATATATATATATATATATATATATATATATATATATATATATATATATATATATATATATATATATATATATATGTATGTATGTATTTATATATGTATGCGTATGTGTGTATGTATGTATGAATGGAGAGTTGCTGGTATTCAAAATATGTTAATGTAATTTATTTATAGAAAACAAAATGTTATTTATAAAACTTTGTTTAAATTAAGAAATAACATTTAATGAATGATGATTAATTTTTAGTGTATTGAAACTGCTGCACATAAAACTTCAAATTTGAGTTTGTCTTCTTATGATTCCAATGCTGCCTATTTTACTGAAAGTGATTGATAATATATTACGAATTTTCACTATACATTATTTAAACAACGAGTCATTTTACTGGCATTTAACTACTATATAATTTTATTAGACTGTACTATAATATACTAATATATTATTTTAATGTATAATAATATTATTGATATATTTATAATTAAACTAAATATGTTTTTTATATTAACAAATCTTTGCCAAATGTTTTGATAATGATTTATTTTAGAAAATATTTCATTACATTTTTAAAAGAATATATTATAATCAATAATTAATGGCCTATACAATATGTGAATTTCACCATATACTAAATATAATTGTTTTGTAAAAAAAATATTATCATTGTTATATTTGATAAAGTATTTTAACGTTTTAAAGTTGAACATGGTTACAGTAATATAAATAATAATAATAATTTTTCCTAATTATATAACTCTAGTCTGTGAAAAAAGATATAGAATAATGTATATTCTAAAATTCAGTATTAAATTTTAAAAACTATTACTTTTCTTCTTAAAATAGTATATATATATATATATATATATATATATATATATATATATATATATATATATATATATATATATGTATATATAGTTAGAATTTTTTTAAACACTCAGGTTAATTACAATTCAAGTATTTCTTAGAGTTTACTGCACTTGTTTAGTTTTATGTATATTTCATATTGTACTATTTGATGAAATAAACACTTTTTTTCTGCACTAATTGTTTTCTTACTCAAAATGCTCTAGTTGGGTAAATAAATAACAATATAGAATGGAATTTAGGTACAATTTTTGAATGGAATTTGGTCAAGAAATAAAAAAGCTAATATGGACATATGATTCACTAAACGATTTTTTTTCAGGTTATATTAATTTAATATTAATATTTTAAGGCTTTAAAAAAGCACTCTATGAAGCTAGAAACGCTATTGTGAGACTCATTGAGGTTATTATTAGATCTAACATTTTCTAATTCCTCGTATAAAAAGATACTAATTTTTAAAACATTCGTTGGTTAAACGGTTAAAAATCCAATAACTAAAATTTAAATTTTCGAACGATTCTACGTTTGCTATTGGATTGCTTTACTTTTGAATTTGCAATCTTTTAACTATTTAAAAAACAATACAAGAGGACATTTATTTATGTAAGGTTTAATTTTTGTAATGTTTATAAATTTTGTTTGTATCTTTTTATAGAAAATTAATAATATTTTGTTTCATAAACATAGGTTTTAATTACATGCTTCCTTTTTAATAATAATTTGTATCTCTTTTCTTCTTTCAATAAAATTTAAATAGCTTGTATATCAAAAATAGTATTCATTCTAACGCTGTACGTAAACTCAAATCAAACCATATAATTAACTTACTTATTTGAAAATAAAGTATGAATATAAGTTTCAACAGTTGTTATTCATTTTTAAATATAGACGTATCATTTTATCAAAAAAATAGTTATTGTAAATACAGCAAGTATATCATTTCTTTTACTAACGACGATGTTTTGACTTATGACTGATTAAGTAATTAATCAAATAACAAAATACATATTGAAAATATTTTTAAACATTTTTTCCTGTTATTTATTTTGTCTGTTGTTTTGAATTATTGTGTATCGAAAATCCGATATGAAATAACTAAATACGATTTTAAAATTTAAACCATTGTTAAATCGGTTAATACTTAAAAGTCTTTCGTTGTTAGATAATCAGATATTTTAATAATTAATATTGTCTGTAAAATTGTTTAAGAGTCTTTAAAAAACTGTAAATGTCTATTTTGTTAATAGAATATAAAAATAGTTATTTGTTTGATAGACCGTTATAGACGGTTATTAGCAACAGGTTTTACAATAGAATTTAATTGAAATGAACACGTATTTAATTCAATTAACCATTCATTAAGAGCTAATCATTCAATTTACATGAATTACAAGTCGTTTTATTTTATTCACTTTATTCACTCTTTTAATTTATATAAACGTCCTACACTAAAATCAATAAATCATTTATATATATATATATATATATATACATATACATATACATATATGTGTGTGTGTGTGAGAGAGAGAGAGAGAGAGTGTATTACACTTACTTATTTACTTAATATTTAAATTAAATAATATGGTAATTTTCAACACACCGTAAAATAAATTCGAAAAAGAATATATATGCATGATAACATATTTCTATTCATATATAAAGAAATATTACGTCACATTTCAAAAAATGGACAGATTTTTTTAAAAAAATGTGTAGAGATTTTGTATTAAATTATTATAAACGTTGATATCCGAAGTTACACGAAATTGCCACGAAAAGTTATGATACTAGTATTATAACAGTTACAATAAAATGTACGACTTTGTGAAATGACTATGTTGCAATATATCCGCGAGAGTGATTATATAGAGATACTATATATATATATATATATATATATATATATATATACACACATATATATACATATATACATATACATATATATACATATATATATATATATACATATACATACATATATATATATATATATATATATATATATATATATATATATATATTACAATATTTAGCGAATATATGAGATACGAACGAAGCGAGACGATCGGTGAGCGTAGCTAGTAAGGGGCAGAGTCCCCTGGTTTAAAAAAAATCACTCAAAATACAAAGTAATTAATACATCATTAAAATATTATCCGAATGAATAATTATCAAACTTATTAAATAAAAGCTTAAAACTTTATAGATATTCAAAAACGTATGATTGTTTATGTAAAACAAAATAGAAAAATATGAGATCATATATTATAAATATACTTGTTTCTAAATGGATTTTATATTTAAAATAGTAGACATCAAATTACGTTTAAGTTAAAAATATTGACTTATATTATTGACACTGTCTGTAGTCTTATAATTTATTTTATTATTAATACGTTGCTACTATATGATGAAAAATGACGTATTTTGTGACATATAATACATATAATTTTTAATACAGAACATTATTAAGACCCAAAATAACATTAATGAAATGATATGTAAATCATGTACATTTTTTACAAGCTAAATTAATATTTTAAACAATGGGAATAAAGAGTTCAATAAGATGAGTTATTAGTATATTATTATACTCAAACCAAATTTTAACTAATTCTATTAGCGATATGGTGTTATCTAATACGACCATATGGAAAATTTAATATTTTCTAATCTTTATACATATTGATAACATCTTTACGAGTGTATTACTTATTCATACACACACACACATATTTATATATATATATATATATATATATATATATATATATATGTGTGTGTGTGTGTGTGTGTGTGTGTACATAAATATAAAATACATTGCGAACCAAAATAAAGGATCATGCTCTCTTTTTGTGGACATTGTAAAATAATACAAGTACATTTTTATGAATGGATTATCTTTCCCATTAATAGAAAACTCTGAAGTTGTAGTCAATATTTAAATTGTTATTTGAAATTCATAATAACTATTTTTAAATTAAATTTCATCCGCGTTTTGGCTGAATTCACTAAACCTAAAAATAAGGGTTTACAGAAAAGTCAACTTTTGTCTGCATATAAAATATAAACCAATAACGTAGTGAAAATTAATGGATTATAAAACATATTGATGGATGTACTTAAACTTATGTTAACATTTTTTGATAATTAAACTTTGTCATAGAAAATTTATATCAATTTTTATTGATTGTTTATTGAGGATTTTAAAACATAGTAAACTTTTTCAAATAGTTAATGAATTGTAAGATTTATTCATTATAAATGAAAAATATATAAAATAGGACTATTTAGGTATGAATTATATTATTTAATTCATACATAAATACATATATATATATATATATATATATATATATATATATATACACAATAATAATAATAATTGTATATAATAATAATTGACACATGGCGGTCATAATTTAGAATGTCAACTAAATAAAGTAGTTTCAAATTTTGGTCTCAACACTGTTCTCGGAAAATAATTTATATAATTTACTTTGATTTCGTTATTGAAGATAAAAATTAAGATGTAGATACAAACTAGTAATTCATATATAATATTTTTTGTCCAAAACATACCTCTACATAATTTCTCACAAACATACAGAGTAACACATATTTATATAAATCTTATATATATATATATATATATATAAATATATAATTAAATATATATATAAATAGATATATACATATATATATATATATATATATATATATATATAAAAATATAAATATATATATATAAATATATATATATATATATATATATATATTATATGTATGTAAATAGACAAACAATTAAAATAAAATTTATAAATATTTTGATTTTTCTAACCTCAGGGTGGTTTTCAGGAAATATTCAACACTTGTACTTAAGTTGTTTTATAGCCTTGACCTAACCCATAAAAGCTGATTGAGATATAATCGATTAAAACTATTTATTAAAAAATTATTAATTTCACGATTCACGTTAAGTACTCATTGTACTAGTTAATTCTCTATTTATTCAAACAATTTTATACTATTATATACAATTTAATATTAAGTAATGAATTATTAAAAATTAACTTTAATTAGTAAAACATAACTAAGCATATATAGAATAGCTCACTGTGGATTTTTTTAAATTCTGATACAAAATTTAAAGTATATTCTAAACCAATTTATTAACTGAATACTTATTGAATTAAATACTATTTTCCTAAATGATTATTATATTATAAAATTGAAAATAACTACCTTCTATTATCAAGTTTTCAAAATTAGGTTTTATCCTCTTAGACAGGAAGTCACAGATGTAATAAAAAGACAGGAAACAAACATGAGTCACAGATGTATTAAGAAGAAGAGTTTGAAATGGAAGTAGGCGGGGCATGTTGCAAGAAGAGAAGACAACCAATGGACAACAAATTTATTAACTGGGAACCAAGGAATATAAAAAGACCAAGAAAGAGACCAATCAACAGGTGGGATAAACAAATTAAAGAAAATATTGTAAATCAGTGGAAAAGACAGGCATTCAATTGTACAACATAGAAAATCATGGAAGAGGCCTTTATCCATCAGTGGATTGACAGAGGCGGCTGCTGCTATATTTATTTATATATATATATATATATATATATATATATATTTCTGATATAACATTTTTTTATAAAGTTTTTACACATTCATTCTTTTCAATTCATAATATTGCTATTTTCTTTTGTTTATGCCGATGAAAATATTTATTTTAGTCTAAGACAAGCGTGTGAACTCATTGTTTGTATTATTTTTAATAAAATTATTTGATAATTTATTATTAAACACGTGAAAAACAGATAACGGTTTAAATCTGCAATAAAGATATTCGTTTAAATTCATTTTAAAGACTACACAATCTAGAAATGTGTTGATTTAAAATTATTTGATAAAAATTTAATTCATAGACAAATAAACTTTCTTATAGTGTGAGTAGAGAAATCATTTACAATATCTATTTAAAATGTTCGAATTTTTGTCGCAATGTATATTAAATATTAATATAGATTCTTCATACATTTAAATGAAAAGTATTGTGAATTTATAGTTTAAACTTTTAATTTGCTGCGATGAAAACATTCTATTTTAAACCGTTTAATTTAACTATTTTTCGTATATGTTTTGTCAAAATAACGATTACTTTTAAACAACAACATAATCTTATAAAATAAGAAAAACAAACAATGCATATGAAATTGTTACTGTCTATATGATAACTAATTAAAGTATTTAATAATAAAAGCTGTTTATATCGCGTAACCTCTCTTTGGAAAAATTCCATTCATCCAAAAAAACATCAAATTCTGTTGAAATACAAGAATAGACGGTGAGATTATAATGGATTTTCGTATTTACAATGATTAACAAGCTTTTCATTGTTGACAAAAATAATTATATAAATATCGATAAAAGATCTGAGATTTTTCTATACAACAGGTTTGTTATGAAATCACGAAAAATGAATTAACAAGTTATTTTTTTTAAGATGGTACCTGATATGAACATTTCTTTTTTATTACTGTTTGAGCATGATATGAAAGTTTATTTGTATTTTAATACTATTTTAAGTCCATACATAATTTTAAATTTTCATTCAAATTGCTGTTAATAATCGATTTTTAATAAATATTAAAATTGATTTTTTTATAAATTTAAGATTGAATTCTAATTTTTTAATAACATTTATACATATAATATTTGGATCTTCGACATTAAAAAAAGATATGATATTTTCAAACTTACACTCAATAAAATAAAAACATGTATTTCACATTACTCATTTTGAATAACATTGAAAATTCAAAATGAGTTAAAATCTATATCGACTAAAATCATATATTCATGTAAAAAATATTAAAAAAATCTTTTAATATTACTATTATACCTGTATTCATTATAAATGTTTTCAGTCACGCTATCTTACGAAAATAACAATCACGTTCAGTCACAGTCGTCAAATCTGAAAAATATTCATCGTTTTATTATTAAAAATATCAATTCTCATACAGAATCTACATCTGACTATCTGACTTTAAATATAAATTTCATAATGGTTTTGTAATTAAATTTAGATCTTAGCAAAAATTGATCAAGATATTTAATTTGCTTTTTTAACTTTCTTTTCGTCTTATGTATATATATATATATATATATATATATATTCAATCAATAAATAAAATGAAAAACGTATACTATTAATAATGATATTAATATGATACTAAACATCGAGAAATTCTTTTTATAAACAAAAGTGGGCAAAAAAATATTAGTTGAAATGGAAAAAATATTCTGATAATATTATGATATATTCAGAAAACAAAAAACGTAATTTTTTTCCTACCAACCTAATATTTACTTATAATATTCATTTATATTCATTAAAAAAAGGAATTTTATCCAATATTTTATTTATTTATCAGCATGTACTTTTCCTTATTTTTTATAAAAAGTATTTTAATATTAAAGATTATTAAATGTCTAGATATTTTTCAGATGACAATGTTGTCAAAGAATATATTAAATAAATAGAATGTATTAAGCTACATGTGCGTATTTTTTCTCATATAATAATTTAATAAATGCATACATAATTAATTCTATATATTGCATAGTAAAATATAAATTACTTATTAGTTTATTATAATTTCAAAAAATATTAATTTTGGTTCTTTGTTTCTTATTTCGATACATTTTCAATATGAAAACAATATTCGGTTCACAGGTATTACACATAAACTTTCGACTAATTTAAAGAAAATGTAGTGTATTTAATTATATATATATATATATATATATATATATATATATATATGTAGATAATAATTAAACATGTTTTAGTGTGATGTGTAATGACAATAAACATTTACCCTTTCGACAAAGTGGCCAAATACTAGAGTTTCCATGACCGAGCTTTCGTGCCACCAAGTACATTTTAAAAGACCGAAGTATTGCAGGTAAAATATCGATTTCATAATGAAGAGTTCACGTTTATAAAACTATGTTGTATTTATTGCAATTCATTTAACTTTTGTTATTCGCTTATTTAACTTTCAGTGGTCTCCTGATTTCTAAAACGGAGAAAAAGTGAATTGTTTCGTGTTTTTCTTTTTAATTAAAAATATATTGTTAACTTTTTATATAAAAATCGGACCGGTATTATTACATTCTATTTGGAAGGTACTTGTGAATAAATAAAGGCTGAAAATATATGTTGCGTAAAGAAAAGTAAATAATCAAAGGTTGTAATCATTTGTGTGTGATAATTTTATCATTTAGCACCTAATAGTCATAAATTTGTGTAAGTATAACAAAATATTAATATTAAATGCCAAATCAAAAAGAACAGTTCTGCGAAAGAGACAAGCTGTACAGTTTTAAAATAACGCAAGATTTAAAATATTTCACCTTATGTACACTATTTATAAAAACATATGTAAAAAAAATAAATCCTGTGTTTAAAATAGATTTTGTTCAAATTGTGTATTTTAAAAAAGAAAACAAGTTTAACGATTAATTTATATAAAATTAATTACTTAAATTAATCAATAATAATTAGTCTAACATTTTAGAATATAAAATAAGATATTTTTGTTATTTTTTCTCTATATTTTTTCATTAATTTGAACGTTATTTCATTTGTAGATTTTTCTGTTTTCTTATTTTAATATTTTTCGTTTTATTTCATTTGTCCTTAGGTTAATTGAATAAATAATATAATCTTATCTCTATTACATTAGTCTACTATTCAATAATAACTTTAAAAAATAGTTTACTATAATTATGCTTATTAAACTTTTAAAAACATAAATATAATAGCTTTGTATAAAACATAAATATATTTGTATTATTTACATACCAAAGTGATAGTAATATTAATTGTATAACGGATCTTACTTGGAAATGACAGTATGAAAACTTTACACAGAATTCGGACTATAAGTTATAGAAAATATGTGAAATTATGATTTTAATACATACATAGTAACTTTATAAAGTATGTGAATTGAATATATCTAATTATAAATATAAGGTTGAGTTTTTTCTTAAAAAATAGTTTTAGCACGTTTTTGTAAAGAACTGATAAAAATTCTAAAAAATCTAAACTAATTTCGTATAAGCAACATAATAATCATTTATTAAAATTTAGTTTTATAATATATATTTGTTTAAATAAACAATGAACAAATCCAATGTATTCGTTTTGTCTGAAAACGTCGATACACAATCACCAGTAAAAGATAAAAAATATAAATTATCAGCATTCGCAGATGTGTTATTTGCACTGTTCATAGCGTGTCCTTTGGTTGTTGGTTATTGGCGTGGAACATGGGGCATTATGGATCTAGATCCAGAATTGTTTCCACCATACCAGTTACTTTTCTTTTGTACTGCGTTACTCTGGGGATTCGCAATAGTCAAAGAACAAATGCATGATTATTTACCCAAACATCCACAAAATATTTGTAAAAAGATTATTTCTCAGGTGAGTTCTATGTGTTTATGAATTATAAATTATTCTATATCGCTAACAATAAATCATTTTCAAGGTTTAACGTAAATATACTCTATGCTTTTTATTATTAACAGATGTTTATAATTTATGCACATTAATAAGGTACTATAAATTAAGTAATAGCATATCGTCATAAATACATTTGTAATTAAGAATCAAACCAATACAACTTTCTATATATATATATATATACAGGATTTTCCAATAAGGTCGGAAATTTTTAATTTAAAATAAGACATGAATTAGCGCTGAAATGTCAAGTTCCTTTATTGTAAATAATAGTTGGAGGTATGCCATTTATAAATGTAAAATAATATCGTGCAAATGACCTTCGCGTGCTTTCTTACAAATAACCATTCGTTTGTTAAAATTTTCAAAAACATCCATACACAACTGGAACTACACAGCTCCGTCTCACCAATTACTCTGCTGTGTGAAACAATTCATGCGTAGATAAACTAAACATGGGCAATTATTTGTTTAAATTACATAGTGATAAAGTTTAAGGTAAAAAAACTAACGTGTCATGGACGTGAGTAGTAAATTATCGAATGTACATATCCATGTTACCACTTCAGGAAGTTAATTTCTGGCATGTATCCACAAAATAGGATCCAGAGTGTTAAAACATAGTTTCCATTTTATTTGAATTCTTTTCTTTCTTCGAAGACCAAAATAAGAAAAATTAATGTAATATGTAAATAGAGTAGTATGAGTTTTGTACTTTTAATTAATATAAATGTGCATAATTTTTATTATTGATTTTATTTTTAAAGAAAAATTTATTCATTGTCTGATATTTTAAAAAAATTTCTGTTATTTATTACTCGTAGATAATAACCTTAATTAAATATGGTACATATTAATAATGTATGTCACATGAAATATGCATTAACACATTTCTTTGTGAATGTCTTTTAGATTTTGTTCCACAAGGTGGTCACGTTTGTTTAATGTTTTAGTATATGAGTTTTTAGTCTGTTTCCAAGATATCCTGATTCACTATGCAAATAATTACCTTCTGAGCTTCACCCCGGTGGGTCACACCGACCTATAAAAATATTCAGAACGACTCATCGGTGAGTCACACTAATTGGAACTTACTAATATTTCACCTTTTACTTTTCATTTTACTTATTTTTTTAATTTCTATCAGTAGAAATATATAATAAATTAAATACATAATATATTTTTTAAAACAATGTTATTACGTTCTTTAGATAAAAAATATTTTCATTTTTTACTTTGTCTTTTTAATTAATAAAGATCTTAACGTTGAAAATATTCTTAAATAATGAAATAATGAACCATTAAAAAGTCAGTTACGCTAATATTGGTGATCTATAAGAAAAATGATATAAATTAAACATGTGATTTATGACAAATCTTTCAAAAACCGTATATTTTTATTTACGAAAACGTCACAAGCAATATTTTACAATTATAATAACAATTGCTTAATGAAATTGCTAAAAGCAATTTCATCGATTTTTTTTTAAATTGTTCCCCTGAAAGATTATATTTTTTTGTTTTGTCACTTGTCTGTAACAAATATTGCTTTTTTGACAGTCAAGTCAATTTTATTTGATGCACCAGAAATAATATTCATAAATCAATTTTAAACGAACCGTTAAAAATCTGTTAAATTAAAAGTCATATTTATTAGTATTTTCAAATAATAATACACTCTAAAATAGTAAATAATATTCTATGTATACAATAAATCATAATTTTGTTTTTATTACATTTCCTTGTTAGTTAAATTTGCATATATTGTGTTAGAATTCAAGGACTTTTATTCGAAATATGTTTTGCTTCATGTATTATCGATTTAAGAAATAAAAAAATATATGAAAAGTATGAACATGGAAGTCGTCTAAATATTTTAATATATGATAATTTTATATAATAGATTTAAACAAGTCATTTTGTCTTTGACAACTTATTTTAATATAGTTATTTGATTTGTTCATGGATTAACTGTTATGAAAGGTAAAAAAAGGGATAAATGAATTTGTTTTGTAAAAATTACAGTAAGTAGTACACAATATGTAAGAAGTACAATTTTGAATTTAAAATTAAATTTAAAAATTTATAATTTTAACACATGTTATTTATAAGTCAATTTTCCTTTCTTAATTTTACTTTTCTAGTATGTATTTATAAGTTTAGATATATAATTGAAAAGTAAACGTGTCGACTATTTCTCTGTAAAGATAAAATTATATTAATCTATATAAAAAATACTAAAATATTGCAATTTTATGGAGAATGCAATAAAAAATAAATAGAAAAGTAGTTGAATCATAAATTTACTATTGGATTTTTATGATTTTAATAATCATTTGAAATTCTTAAAAGATTACTAATCATTGTTTAATAATTATGTAACTTTAATTTGTGAATTACTTATAAAAATTATTAATTTTTATTAATTAAGTAAGAGTTTATTTATGTG
The DNA here is from genome assembly GCA_034766995.1 of Acanthacorydalis orientalis. Lineage (NCBI taxonomy): Eukaryota > Metazoa > Arthropoda > Insecta > Megaloptera > Corydalidae > Acanthacorydalis > Acanthacorydalis orientalis. The sequence continues at coordinate 22,124,742 of CM068314.1, read as the reverse complement.
GAATATGAAATAGTTATATAAAAATATTGTTATATGTATGATATACTTCTTTACTTAAACTTATTTTATTTTCAATGTGTAATAAAAGATAAACCCACTTCAATACTAAATAAATATCAACCATAAAAATAATTATATAAAATCAAAACACTAATGAAAATCTATAATGCGGCAAACAAATCTTATAGTAACATTCTATACTGTGTGACGTTAATTGTTTTTTATTGATTTTTTCATGTTCCGATAAATTAATCTGTACTATAATAATTTTGTATATAGAAAATTTAAAAATAACCCTAGAAAAAATTATTTTTTTTATAAACATGGATCCAAAGAAAAATAATAATTTAGACTTAAATCAATACTAATAATTAACTTTACATCATTTATATAGTTTAATTTATTTTTAAAATATTTCAGTTAAGATATTAAATAAATTTGCATTTTAATGCAAATAGCAGATTATAATTGTTGAAAAGTTTAATAATTCCTGACAAATTCCAGTCATACTATATGTGCCATTTTTAAATATATTTACAGAAAAGTTATTATTTAGAATAATATTTAAATACATAATTCTATTTATAAATTTATTAGACCTAATTCTCCAACAATGCTGGTCTAATTATACGATGTTTTAAATATTTTAAGGATTATTTATCTCATGTAAAAATACATATTTATAAACACATACTCGTGTATATCTATATACATATAATTAAATATTTAATTAAACTGATTTATACAATTAAATGCATTTACTTATCTATCACATGCATTTTAATAAAATAATAAACAATATCTGTCTAAAGTGCTCATAGTTCACAAATATTTAAATACTTAAATATTTAAAAAAATTAGTTAGCTATAATCCATGTTATATTAAAAAAATAATAAGTTTTAAAAGTCCAAAATATTTTTTTTTAAATAATATATACTGTATTTAAGTAATTTATTCATAAAACATATTTTTTTAAAAAAAAATGGGTACAAATGTTCTTTCAATGAAATACTTTAACAATATATTAGAAATAATAGCAAAGTTTCGTGGTGTACAAATATATTTTTGTTTTATTTTTTTTAATTATTAACAATTTTTACGAAGAATATAACTATAAATGTTTGAAAAACTTTATTGAAAAACTACTTTAGAACAAATGCTATTAGAATTGAAACGAAGCGGCTTCCTAAATATATTCATATATTAATTTAAGAAATTTTATTAATATTAAGTAAATATTTTAACTAATGAAAATCATAAAATAAAAAAATGGATATGTTATTTTTCTAAATATTAAAATTCAAACTAAGACGAAAACCAATATTTTTTGTTTGGATATAAAAGTATTTCAATGTTATTTTTTAAGGACTAATTTTCACACAAAACAACTTATAGTGATACTTCTCTGTATTTAATTCTTCAACTTATTTTTTCCTATTCAAATATAGCTGTTCGCTGTTCTAGAAATACAATAACTTTAACTTGGCAGTAAATGTTACTGATTGATCATTAAATTTCCTAGTGTTTGTTTTATACTTCAATTATTTCTTTCTTTCTATTCATTCTATTCATTTCTTTCTATTATGTTTGTTTTATACTTCAACATTTTTAGAATTTTGATTTAAGGTTAAAAAATTTAATTTTTATTCTTTTATTAAGCTCATTATATATATTTTGAACTTATTTTTTTGAATACAGTATACGTTCTTTGTAGTAACAATTAAACCGATTTTTACTATAAACTAGAGAAAACCGCGACGAAAAACAAATTTTATTGATTTTTCCAAAAATAAATAATGAAATAATAGAATAAAATAAAAATAGCTGGTAAGAATGAAACAAGGACAAACATTTTCTTGTTTAAGTTACAGAATTACAAATGGTAGTTTTATTCAAGTTTTAGAATATATAATATAACTATTTCGTACGTTCAGTATACTAGAAAAAGTTAATGGATTTCTAGTTTTCGAGAATTCATAGTACATCAAATTATTTGAGAATCAAACATAGAAAAAATTAATATTTGACGAATTAAAATAATAGTAAAAATATAACTTAAATTGAGAATAAAAATTCTTTATTTGTATATTAGAAAATAGGTTTTTGGAAATCAGTAACTAGTCAACTTCTGTGACTTGTTCATTCAGTAAATTTACATAGTCTATTAATTTTTTTATAATTTACATAAAATTTACATTTTGTTGTTACTCAGTCTTAAAGAATATACTAGTACACACATACGTGGCATTAATTTTTTTTTTAAATTATTGCAGGCAATTAGGAAAATATATTTATATTTTTTCGGTTTTGCGTGCGTTGGACATTGGCACGCGATTTGGCAAATAGTCGATGAACTGATACCAGGAGACATTCGTCCTGCGCTCGGATTCGCGACAATCGCATTAGTAATCCTTGCAGCATTAAGAGGTGTAAGAAACAATACTGCTGTTCCTTTTATAATTAACTTGGATACTGAAGATGTTTCTTTTAATTTTCCAACTAGATTTCGTATTGAGGTTAGTTTATATTTTAATATTTATTCTTTATGTACAGTGTGTGTATGTATATATGTGTACATATATATATATATATATATATATATATATATATATATATATACATACATATGGGAAATGAAAATCAGTGATAAAAAATAAGAAGGAAATTATTCATGATATACTATAATATTAAAATATTAATCTAAACATAGTTATGCAAGTTTGGATTTTTTAAACTATATACTTTCGAAATTTATGTATATATTTTAACTGTAATATTAAAAAAATAAAAAATTACGAAATATAAATACATTAATAAATACAAGAAAAAATACTATTTCCAGTATGTATTGTGTTCAAGAGGAAAAGAAAATTGTAAGAAACAGGAAACTTTTAATTTAAGATAATTGTGGCTTTATGATTCTTGATCTTGGACTACTTGCTTATTACTCATACTATTTTGAATTCAGTTTGAAAAATTTGACACACACACACACACATATATTTATATATTTAATATAATTACCCATCATTATTCTTTTGTTGTAAAAAATCATCAAAGTATATAAATGGTTTCAAAATAAGCATCAAAAATTGACAAAACACTTTAAAATAAACATTCTTACTTAGAAGTGCATTGAAATAAATAGACATTAATGTCACATAATAAAGAAAAAGGAAATATCCCGTATAAAGTATTATTGAATTTTCACAGGATATATTAGCAACAGTGTTAACTTATTTCATTAAAATTGTCACCTTTCATACCATTTATGATTTATGATAACATGTCTTTCTTATTTCATTGAAGTTAAGTTATGAAGAAAAACGATATCCGAAAATAAATTTACATAAATGAATTGTAATACTGAGTAAACTTAAATGATTGGTCATTTTATAGATTGGAAAGTTTATCAAATGTTAATATAAATGATCTAAGAACGTAAATTACTTTTTTATCAATTTTATGAAGCTATTAAATTTAGATTAATTTTCTAAGAACCAATTTAATTATATAGTTGCGATAAAAGTTGTTTTGTTAGCATTATATTTAATAATTGTGTTGAAGTTTACAAAATTTAATTTGTTTGCAATGAGTTTTTTTTTAAAAAAATTATGTAATTTTATACAATTTTTAAAACAATTTATTTTATTTTAGATATCAAATTACCTTTCTATACATAAAAAATAATTTCATCATAAAATTTCAATAAAACATTTTTTTTCATATAGACCACCTCCACGCACCTCTCTTTCCCCGCTACACTCTATAAGTAGCACATTAACCATTTCTATTCACGATCATTTCCCATGTTTCACGAATCATGACAGATTATAACAGCAAGAAATTTATTCAAAATATCGTATTCACTGAACTTTAGAGTAAAAAAATTATTATACAATTTTTATAAACTTGTCCAATAAACATCTTACGACTTACATTTTACGCAGATTATTTGTGCGTATAACTTGTTAATTTCTGTTATTTGTTAGGGGAAAGAGAGGGGGGCGAATTCCTATCGGAGATCCACGGGCGTAGCGAGTAGCGAGCAGAGCCCCTTGGTTTTAAATAAATTAAATTGATTTTTAATGATATAGTATAAAATATGATTTTAAAATCGATTTAACAATATAAATAAATTGTACATTAAAATTAAACAAATATTTTATTTATAATTTTTGAATCTTTTAAAAACTTATTCGAGTATTTTTCAAGACATAATTTTAATTGTGTTACATTATTTTTGCTTAATACATCTTTATCAGATATTCACTATTTTTTTAATAATAATAAAATATTATAGTTTCAATACTTTAGTATGCTGTAATTTATTAATATATTTGATTAATAAAAAAAATGTGTCTAAAATAATGATTTATTAAATGTATAACTGTCGAACAAATTTTAGTAAGAATTATAAAAATAAATCTAATAAATAACAAGAAACAAATGTAAAGGAAGCTCTAACCAAATTAGAATAGTAATTTATGTAGTTGATCTTAAAATAGAATTCAAGTTTGTAAATACATCTCGTTTTTAATTTAAAAACTTTATTTTTTTGTCATAACAACAATTCGAAGTGTTCATAAAATAATACAGACATTTAGAAATCTAACAAAAGGAGAAAAATAAAGTACAAATCTTACAATAAGTTGAGAATAAAAAAATTGTGCTTGTTAGGAATGGCAAAAAATGTTTATAATAAATAACAAATAATTAATCTAGTTATTTGTATACTATTTTAAATTAATATAATTTTTTATTTTATACAATTGCATTGATTAGAATAAGAAATAAAAACATTTAAATATTTATAGTTTTATTTTATTTCGTTTTTATGATATTTTTTTAAAAAAACTATTTCTCAATCAACCTATTTATATTTTATTCAAAAAATATAAATACATAAATTTCGAAAAATTATAAAAGAGTCAATTAACATAAATGAGTAAGTAGAGAAATATTTTCCTAAAAGGTGTACATTTCTAATAGGTAAAATAATAGTTCCATCAATTATAGAAAATAAGAGTAATATTACTTTTTTCGATAATTTACAATTTTATAGGATTTTTAAGTTTTTGTAATTCAATGTAATTTTGAAAAATATAGTATTTTGCAATAGAGAATCACAAAATTTTAAGCATATTATTATTTATTCATTTTACTGATACAGAAAATATTTGTCTGTTAAAAATATTATATTTTTTTAATTTTTGATTAAATTACATGTCATTCTTTATTGGCCGTCTTTGATTTTTTTTATTGAAGAGAACAGTTGAATAATTTTTTTGTAGTAGAACAAAGTTTGAAATGTACTTTATTAGTATTTATAGTTTTAAAATTAGTTCCCTTTATTAAGTATTGCATAAAAGAATCATAATAATTATACTTTCTGGTTATTAATTAAAACGTTCGCGCAATATTCGATTCTATGTATTTTACGAATGGCTTGTCTGACTGAATAATTCCAACAGATCATTTGAAATGTGCGCTTTATTATTCAGCGTCTCATTCTGAAGCACAACTTGCAATGTATGATTTGTTACAGCTTTACAAACACAGAATACATAAATACATGTGGGTAATGTACATGTCCCTGCTGTATTGTTAGTTCCTTCTCCAGACCCCGCTAGCCAGAGGGACACAGTGATCATCATCGAGTTAGATTTTAGAGTACCGACAGATAAGTCAAATGACGTTACTGACATGACTTAGTACGCATTCAGCAAATGTGCTGGATGCTTTGAAATAATTAAAAAATCGAATCAAAAATATACAAATATATGTTTATAAATACATGAACACATAAACTAGTGCAATAAAATTACATGAATGAAAATACTATTGAGTTTTAGATTTACTTAAAGAAATACGCGCTCGCTCTTACGTGTTATCAGTGAAAAACATATAAAGTTTCTAGATGATAACGATTTAACCTTCATTGTTTTAACTTATCAGAACACTAAACTTGAGAATTATGGGACAAAATGTCACAATTTTTCAATACCAAATTAATAACTGTTTCTTTATAATAACAATAGTTCGTGTTTATTTATTCGTTGTTCACTTAAAATACAATTCGAGTACTTGACGTTGACAATTTCAAAGCTCAAACATGTCAGAGTGCAAAATTTTACAATGAAAACTGGTTTTCTATTTAATTTTGTATACAAAGTGTTTTTTATACTCTTATTATACAGCTTAATATTGTTCTGATTCACATTTGGTAAATATATATCAATTTTTATGATGAACTTCAATTATAAGTAACTGAGCTTCTGAAAAATGTATCATTCAATTTTGTATTCTTTTTTTATAATAACTATAGTTAAGACATTACCTATTTAGAACAATATATATATATATATATATATATATATATATCTTTAAACAATTGTATTAAAATAGTTTTAATACGAATACACAACTGAAAATGTGTCTAATTCATGAATTAAAATAAAAACAATTATTCAAGAATAGAATTTTGTTAACACGCCTGAATTGCAATTAGAAAAAATTATAATTGTTCTAAACGTAAAGCCTAACAAAAAAAGAAGTAAAACAATTAAGTAAATTAAACAAATCGGTCTCTTTTAAATTACCAATTAATATTATTACAACATTTTACATATATCGTATCTTTATTGTGTTTAAACATTTATTGTTTTTCATTTACTGTAGTTGAAGTACACATTCATGTCTGATTAAATTTTTATTTTACTTTTTCTTTGTTTATTTTTCTGTAAAAATTACTTTTTACAAAGTACAAAAGAAGTAAATATTAATTATTTAATATAATTAAAGTTAATGTGCGGATATTTTCATGTACTTTTTGTAATTAATTGTGATTAATAATCATATTTGATAAAATATTTCTTAAGTGAATTTTAAAACTGTAACGTACTTCCACACTCATACACAAATATATATATATATATATATATATATGTATGTATGTATTTTTTTGTCAATAATATATATTTACAGATTGATTCGACATAGAATACCTTGTTCAGTTCTGTTTTTCTAATATTTATTTATTGAATAATCGAAATTGATAAGAAAATTGTGTGTTTAAAATTTATAAAAGTGCACCACTGAAGTTGTAAAAAATTAATTAATTATATTAAATAAAATGAAATTTAAAGTAACAAGAAAAGTATTATTAAAAATATGTATTTATTTGTACTTTAGTTCTATTCACAAAAAATCTGTGAGCTTCTGCCTTAAATATAAATTAAAAAGTGTTTAAAAACAGTTTACTTAATACAAATAATTTATTATCATATCATTTATAAATGCGTGCATATAAAATAACATACAATTAATTTTTATCCGAACCGTAACAATACACACACGTGATTAAACTAATCTTTGAATTGTCTAATTGGAAATATCTAGAGAAGATATCAAAAATTTTACAGTATAAATACATATAAGTATTATCTTTCCTTTTAATTCATAGTTCATGATTTTACAATTTGAGTCGAGAACAGAAGTGACAATGAAGAATACATCATTGTTTATAAAATGTTGTCATTAAGAATTATTGACATTCAATGAGAATGTCAATAAATTTATCATATGATTTTGTATAAAAAATTCCATCAGAATAAATCTAAACGACTTATTGTAAGTTTTGAAATAAGCAGTATTGGTTTTAAAGAAAGTGCTTTAAATAAATCGGTAATCAAAATGCGCGGAAGCACAGCGGGCCTAACAGATACACTGAAAGGTGAATCACCGTCTCATTACGCGTTGTTATCGTTCCTCGATACATTATTTTCTATGGCTGTGATCGCACCAGCGGTTGTCGGTTATTGGCGTGGCACGTGGGAACTAATGTCAATATATGTGTATCCACAAAAATTAGCATTAAGTGCATTCGTGTCGCTCTGTATCGGTTTCGGTGGTCATTTCACATTTTCAATGCAACAAAAATGGTTAATGCAAACTTTTCATCCGGATAAACAGCGGTCAGTGTTTTTTGGAGTGTCTAGAGTATACACGTACATTTATGGATTCACCTGTGTAAATTGTTGGCGAGGTGCTTGGTTATTGTTGGATATATATACAGAACCGAATGTTAACAATATTTTAGCTATCACATTAGTGAGTATTGTTGCGCTCGCAACGATGAGAGCTCTAAGGAACGTGTCTGCACCTCCTTTCTCTATTGTCACAGATGCAGTAGAGGGATATTTTGAAGTGCCGACTATGTTTCGAATATCGGTGAGAAATTTTGCTGTTCATTTATAATTAGTTCTAGTTGTTACGCATGTTATATTTTAACATCAAATAAAATACTGATACGAAGTAAAACGTAAAATAAAACAGATAACTTTTTACAACCAATTTGTGATTTTATCATATACATGAAATATCAAATAATAATAAATAAAGACGAAGAAAGTTACGTACTAGCTTATTTCATTTATGATTAAGACTGTGCAATGAAAATTTGAAAAAGAATGTAAGCAGATATCAATATTTCTTTATAATTGTTTATTATTAAAATATCAATAATTTCCAGAAATGCATATTTTAAAATTCATTATACTGAACAATGTTTAGTATAATTTATAAATAAAATTATTAAATCGAATAGAAAACAAAATGATTTTACATACATATTAATCAAAATATTCAAACCGTATAAAATATTATAATCAAAGTATGTAAAATATTTGTAATATCATTTAAATCATATTTTCGTTAAATAATTATATCATTGAATATAATATATATATATATATATATATATATATATATATATATATTCATAAATCCATATATTTTTATTAGTAAAGATATAGAGATAATAAATTTATTAGTAAAGATAGAAAAAGTTATAGAAATAAAAGCAGATTATTACATATTATTTTTATATAAATTCTGTAATAAAAATATACTGTATAAATTATTTTGCATTAGTTTATTTGTATTTTTTAATATTTAATACAAAAATAAAGATATAAAATATTAAAAAAATATTGTTCAAAGTATTTCAGTTAAAAAAATCCACAGATAATAAGATTCTAAACACGAATGCTAACCCCCCAGTCTAACGTTTTTTATATCTATTCGATTTTCTAAATTTTTATATCAAAATATTTGATTTTTATAAAATTTATAAGAACATTTTTTCGCCTTTATATACCCATTAACTTTTCCCCTGTGTATAGAATGTTAATGCACATATTTTTTAAAATAAAATGACTAAAGTCTTAAGTATTCATTGTTTTCAATATAAATCATGTTTCAAAAAAAGAGATTGAAGAAAATATGAACTATTTTTTTCATAATAAATAGAATACCAAATTTGACTACAATTTAGTACTTAATAAATACCGTGTTGTGGAAATCTATCTAGATTTTTTTTCGCATGATTTTTATAAAAATAAAAAACAATTATATATAGTAACATTTTTTTGTGATATATTAAAAAAAATATTTATGTGTAAATCTTCCACAATCACAAATGACATACATTATATATAATCAATTATCTATATAAGTACACATATATATATATATATATATATATATATATATACATACATATATATATATATATATATATATATATATATATATATATAAGTATATATATATATATATATATATATATATATATATATATATAATTATATTTATGTTTCAGTGTTCATTGTATTACTACTTTTTAATAAACAAAACTATTGAAAATAATAAAATATTAATGTACGATTCTTAATATTTATTACTATTTTTGAAATTTATAAACTCATAAGTAAGTGTTCCATGAAAGTAATTGTATTTTATTAATATTATCACATATTATCGAATGTGAATATATTTTTTATAGTTATTTGAATTTTTCTTATGAAAATAAATTAATTTCTCTCTGTTTAATTATGTCAAGTAATTTATCTTGAGAATAGTTAGTTTAAAAGTATATATATATATATATATATATATATATATATATATATATATGTATGTATGAAATATACGTATAAGTAATCTAATAAAAATCACGTGCCAAACTTAGTCATGATAAAAATAATCAATAAATGTTAAATGAAAATTTATGAATTGTGGAAATATTTCATTACATACAAATATAAATTTGAACAATTATAACAAAATGTGTAATGGTGTTAATGAACATAAAAAGAGTATTAAATAAAGTATATAAAATAATTTTAAAAAAAATATTAAATTCGTAAAAAATTGACAGTTGAGATAAAAATTTCAAATTTAATTCCATTTAAAGGAGAATTTTCTGAAACTAAATAAACACATCTACACTATTTTCAGTTTCTATAGAAAAATATTTATATCACTTTTTATTCTAATAATTGTTTCTAATAACTAAACAGTGACTGAATTGTTTTTTATAAACAGCTTTATAATATTGTTACAGAAATAAAGACTAATGAAAATATATATTAATTTTTTTTAATATTTTAATATATTAAATACATTTTTATTTGTATTTCTAAATAATTATTATTCTTTTTTTAAATACTTGCTTCTTATTTTCATTAAAGATAAATAACTAGAACAAACGAAAAAATAATCCTGAAATATTGAAGAATTTGTTGTAAATTAAGAAATATAAGGATATATATTATCTATTAAAAAAATAAAAAATATATATATATATATATAAACATAATGATTATTATTTAGTAATTATCAACTTAACAATCGATTTAAATACATTTAATATTATCTTTCATATAATAAGAAACTAAAAATATCTACTTCAAATATTTCAAGATTTATTGTATTTTACATTTAAGTATTCATTGTTTTTACTAAAAAAATTATATCTTTAACAAGAATTATATATATATATATATATATATATATATATATATATATATATATACATCTTGTAAAAAATACTTACGATTACTAAAAGAAGGATAATATTTTTTTGTCAAACTTGAATTATATCTATAAATTAATTTATAATTATTGCATGATGATTTGAGAAAAAACATAAGTACTTATGATTAGTTAAGGAAATGATAAATTTAAATAGTATCATGACATGAGAAAAATATATCCTATATATATATATATATATATATATATATATATATAACAATAATGATGTTATCTTAGATATACTAAAGTTATTTTCCTTCCATTTTATTGATGATGCCGAGAAAGTCATTTGATTTAATAATATTATATTTATCTGTCAATAATTATATCAGAAAATAATATAATCGTTATTTAATTAATATATATCTTATATAAATTCATAACAATATTAGTATACCGAAAAAAAATTTATTCGTCAAGTATTCATATTTTTTTATTGTTGCATCTATAAGAATTTAATTTTTGAAGGAAAAATTTATATTTTAATTATTAATTTATTCTGTTTCAAAACGATAAAATAATAAAGAACGAATCAAAATGATTACAGATACTGTTTCTTATTTTCACAAATGAATCACCATCCCCAGTAGTAAATTTAAAATTATCATTTAATGAAATGAATTAACCACAATTCTAAAATGTCATTATGCCACTTTTTATATGTTTTGTGCTGCTTGTAAAATATTATATATATACTATTACCAATAACGTATGTATTTTATTTAACTCGGGTTAATTAAAAATAGAGTTAAAAATTAAATATTTTAAATGTCGTTTTTTTCAATTCTTAGTAACTAAATTTAAAGCAAGTATGTGCGTTTATTATAGCGAATTTCTTACACAAAGGAAAGAAGAGAAATTACACACACATTTATACATATATATATATATATACACAAACATTTATACATATATATATATATAAGAAAATAAATCTTGAATATATTACAGATTTGGGAAATACTTATTTCAAATATTTACGTTAATACAATATAATATATAATAAAACATATATAATAAAACATATATAATAAAACTCTTAATATGTTAATAGAAAAGTAATAATATTCTTTTTTACTCAATTACTAATTAGCAATTATAATGTAATTTCGACACGTGGAAATAAAGTTTTAATAAATTAGAGAGAAATGCTTCTACGTCCTTTTCAATCATTTTTACTGTCTCTGTGTCTTTAATCAAATGAGAGTTATTCTCTTACAGAAATAGCTTGTTTTTCTGCAAAATAAGAAATATATTTTTATTTTATATATTTCTAATGTATTAAATGAAAATATCTATCATTTAAACATACGTTTTTAAAGATAAATTATTTTATATAATAATTATGAATGTCACATGAATTTAATTGTATTTCTAAAATAATTATAATGTAAGTTATTAAAGAAAAAAATATTAACAAAAATACTCTATTTTAATAAAATACTTATTTAATACATTCCTAAATTATTATATACATTCGATATATATATATATATATATATATATATATATATATATATATATATATATATATATATATATATATATATATGATGATAATTTATAATAAAAAGAAACATTATAGTAAAACCTACTTCTGATTATAGTGCATGAACATTTTCATTTTATTTAATATCTTTTCTATACAATAATTCCAAAATATTGCAATAATACTCTTCCAAGAATATTAAATAAATTATATATATATATATATATATATATATATATATATATATATATATACACACATATATCATTGAAATATAAAACAATGGAATTATTTTTATGGAATTATAAGTACATTCATATAATTAAAAATGTTTACATTTAATGGCCTTATGTGAAGACATTTATTTGTTGATTATTTATTTGTTGATTATTTAGTCTCTATAAATCTGTTTCTTTTTTTGTCATTAAATTTTTAGAAATATATGGTATTTTTTAAAGTAATATCAAAAATTTTTTTTAATTTTAGATATTTTAAATATTTAAAATTTTTTATTGTCTCTTTGAAAGATTCTAATACTTTAATTTGTATGACATAATAATTCAATTTTAAACATATATATATATATATATATATATATATATATATATATATATACATAATAAAGGTACACTTTTAAATATGTATGAATTTGTTTATAATAATTCTTTTATTTCTTGTGAAATAAACACATTTAACAAGTAAAAAAGGAAAAAAATTCTTATATCCCAGAATTATAATAATTAAAATTCAATAGTTATTTACTATGAATATTAATTAATGAATTTAAATAGTTTTGTAACATACTGTCATCTTTTATTTAAAAACTGGTTTTGTTTCTGATAGAATTTGTGATCTACAGAGCATGTTTAACATTTTACAACAGTTGATTTTATCTAATTTTTAATATAATAAATAACAATAATTGTTAAAAACTGTATTGTGTATTCAAATGTAATCTCATGACAAATTAAAAATGCCATTGAAAATATTAACATGAATTAATAAATACTACTTTTGAAATATCCCATTAGATAAATAAATTGTATAAAGGACTTATTACACAAGTGTGAATTTCACCTTGGGATTTATATTCGACTAATTCACATTTGTTTTTTTTTATTCGAAATGTTAATTTTCATTATTTAAATAATTTACAAAATCTGAAATTACACGAGTAATATTTGAGTCATGAATATATTATATATATATATATACATATATATATATATAATGATAATTGTTTAATTAGTGCATTTTTTACAGAGTACACGGCAAAATACAGGATTGTATCTACTAGACTGTCTTTTTTCCGTTTTTGTTGTCGGCTCTCTAGTAGTTTTCGTCTGGCGTGGCGTGTGGGTACTTATTGACTTATTTTTATTTCCTGAGAATGAAGCATTTTCTGCTGTCGGCAGTCTTGTAAGTATAACAAATATATGTTACATTTAAAATGTATATAGACATTTCATTTTTGTTCAAATTGCGACTAAATTATTTAATTTTTAATACTTAATTATTTAAAATAATTGATAATTAGTATAAGATTTTTTTTGTTATTAAATTTGATTACTTGTTTAATGAATCATATAATTGTAGTCATGATTTTTATATACTAATATATATATATATATATATATACTTTTTTTATATTTTGATAAGAAAATTATCAGATAATTATCTTAAAAACACTTATTTACTACACTTATTAACTTACTTATACTTCAATGACACCGAAATTTAAAATTGAACATTAACGATTCAATTTTTTTATGGTAGAAACAAAAATAAACATTCGTTTATTATTTGAATTATTTATATTTTTATTGTTTTGTGTTTTGATAAATTTGACTTGACGTAGTTAATTAGCTATTCTGATAAGGTTAAAAACATTCATATGTAAAGTTATATTCATATTTATATATTAAACTTAAAATTAAATTGAACTTTTTCTTATAGAAACTCTATAGTTCATTAAAATGTTTATCCTATTTCAATGATTGATTGTTCTCTTAAAAATTATTCTATTTAAATTTTAAAGAATGGGTTTTCGAATAGAAATATAAGAAAAATTACGTATTAATTAGATATTTATGTACATGAATGGAACTAATATCCCACATATACATTTCTAACTAATTGTATATAAATTTTTGAAAATAACATTTGAGGAAGTATAATATTTATTAGATAACATTTTAAAATGAGCTTTAGGTATTATCCAAAATATATTTCGATATTAAACTATTTCTTAAAATATATTGCTTTAGAATTGTATAATTGTATTTTGTACATTTTTTATTTTCTAGTTGTTACATTTTCTTAATTTATAAATTTTCAGAAAGTGGTTACTAATTCAAATCGATATTTATATATTTAAAACATTTTTTTTAAATTACATATATATATATAATATATAAATACACACATATATATATATATATGTATGTATATACGATTATAAAAGTATAAATTAAAATAAAAGAATAAAAACTGAAATGTATAAACAAATATTTACAGATATATTATGATTATTTTTGTAACTTTCCATTTGAATTATATTATTTTAAACGTTTATAACACAATTGCATTGTTTTCATACATATAAGTAGTTCTTCAAAAAATGTTTTCCTTATATCAAATATGAATTAAGATATTTTTCGTTAAGTATTAGAATATTTTATGGATCGTATAAAACTTCTGAGTTTTTAATACTTATTTGTACATTTTAAAATATACAGTGTTCTAGATTGAATTTATTTTTGAAATATTGTTTTCATCTTGGGTTTTTCCACAGTAATTTTTACCTAATATATATTTTGCTATTATAAATTTTATGCATCATAGATATTATAATAATATAACTGTAACTATTATCATCTATTTATACAACGTGTATATGAAACAATGTATTTGTACAAATTTATAATCAATTATTTTGTTTTTTATTATATATATATATAATATTTTTGATTAAAATTTTAAATTTATTTATTTAATTTCAATGAGTTTTACTATTCAACACCATTCTTTGATAAAATAATAATAAAACAAACATTTGGATAAAGTTTCAATCAAATTATGTACTCAATGATAATTTAATGAAAATATATTAAGTTACTGTCATCTCTTTTTTGGTATAAGTTACTCTATAAGTACACTTTACACGGTTGACAAATATCATAAAAAAATAGTACATATTCTTTAAATAAATATGTCATATATTTATTATTAAGTTAATAAGAGTAGGTGCGTTTGTCGTTCAACTAAACCATTACTAATGACAATACTTGTGATACCATTGTAAGAATAAACTCACCAATCAATTACCTAATTATTCTATTAGATCTTTTACTGCATTCTTTGTTACAAAATTAGGTCAAGTGTCAGTAAGGGCCTCCTGGTACACATAGATGGTTTATTGTTTATTTAATATATAACACTATAAAAATTTATCTTATAGTAAAGACCATGAATTTTCTTTATTGTTAAAGTTATCTATACGTTTATAAAATAAATCTAGTACTGATGCCTAATATAAAATTGATTTTAGTTATCATACGAAAATGAAAAATGTAGTTAAAAGTATCCAAAAACAATACAATATATATTTACACAAAAGGAAATATATAATTGTATGAAAATTACTACATAACGTTTATTTTGAAAATTAATAAAATTGCAAAAAAAAATACCAAATACTACATAAATAAATAAATCATTTATTATTATATATTGGTTATATATATATATATACAAATAATACATTCATTACCCTATGAGAAAATATAATAAAGATAACCCAAAATGATTTATTTTACAGCCACATTTTTTTATAAAACTGTATACTGGAAAAATTTCTCGTTATTGACACCATTAATTAGACAGGGTGATTGTTATTTTTAGATAACAATAATATGATGAAGGATTTATGAAATATAAAAATTTTAAAATATCTTAATATTTTTCTTATCTGATATCTAAATTAATGAAGTGTTACTACATGAAAAAAATTGCAAATTAAAATAAGTTTTTATTTCTATCGACGAAAAATATATTTTTTAAATCGAATCAAGGAATAGTAATTTCTATTAAAAATATATAATTTAAAATGTGTATCTGTATATTGAAAAAAAGATAAAAAATACCTAACTTTTAATGTCCATAATTATCATTAATAATAAATACAATTACATGTATTAAGTATTGATAACTTTTAAAACATTTAATTATTATACAAGGAGACCTTTTTGCGTAGATCTGTGCCACAATTGACTTATGGGGGGACTTTAGAAGCGTGTAATTTCCTTTTTAGATCTCTACAAGAGACTTTATATGCTTTAGGAGTCTCTCTATCGTCTCTAGACTCAAATATAGCAGAGCACTACGCAAAAATTAACAGTCTTTTAATGACCATAATTACAAAATTAGAAATAAATTTCAGTGTAAAGGCAAAAAAAATCAAAAAATTAAATAAGAAATTCGTACAAGTCTTTTAATATAAATAAAGGAATGGGAGTTTGAAACACATTATAATTTTATACTCTAGAATTATTTTTTCTATATTATTATTATTTACTGATAACTAGGACGTAAAATTCACAACAAATAATAGTCTTGTTCTAAAAGGACTACCTGCCACTGAATTTAATTAACCATTGACTGGTTTATTATTATCATTTATTTTTAAATGAATTTTTCAGATATTAGGATACGTAACGACAATAATAGTATTTATGATTCAGCCTGGAATTAGATGGATTTGCGATCGAATATCAGGAATTTGGCGAATACTAGTAGCGGATATATTTTTATTGATGTCTTTTATTGGCACAATTAACGTTTGGAGAGGAATCTGGAATTGTTTAAATCTGTTCTATTTACCAGGTAATAAAATTTACATCAGTGTCACGTTAAAATGTTTCATAATTCTTTATAACGATTCATAAATGTAAAAATAACATTAATTAAAAGATTTAGTCAGTTTTTCACTTAATTATAGTTAAATTTGAGCTGTTATTTTAGTAAAAAGATATTTTGAATGTATACTGAAAATTTAGTTTATTTTTTCGACCATTTTCTAAACATTTTTTAAGTAAAGTAATAAAATAAAAAATATAATGTATAATATAGTGAAAAATTGATTTTTGAAAATATTTTATAGTATATTTATCTGTTTCAACTATTATTTGTATTAATTGAATATTTTTGATTTCATTTAAATAACATTTTTTTAGATTTTAGATTATATTTCTTGCTTAGGAGTAAAAAATACTAAAAAGAATATTAAAAAACACACTACAAAAAATATCCATATTATATTTATTACTTTAAGCTATAATTAATTATAACATATCGTTGCTTTACCACAAGGTATTTTTAAAATATATACTACATTTTCAACATCTTAAGTTATAAGGTTACATGTGGTTTTTACCTTCAAAAGATTATTATTTCCATTAATCACCGTGTATAACGAATATATTTGTATTATGCTAATCAAAATAAGACTCTTAGATAATTACTTTTATACGACATTGTTTTTTCTCTTAAATATGTGGTTATGAAAACATTACATATATGCAAATGTTTTTATGTAGGCATTCTTTATATCTATTTAAAAATACTTTAAATTTTTTTTATAACATTATTATAAAATATTGAAGTATAATATAAAAAAGTACCGATTTTATCTGCTCTTCAAATTTATTTTGATATATTTTAAGATAATAATAATTTATTTTTCGGTAATTCAAGAGCCGGATTTGCTTTTTAATGTAGAGATAAAACTAAAAACATTCATACATTGCTCAATTATTAAATAACTGATAAAAATGTAACAATATGTGATACTAATATATGTACACATACATACACATATATTTACATGTATATATGTGTATATAGATAGATAGACAGATAGATAGATAGATGAATAAATAGATAGATATTTCTATGCATAAGAGTAAATAAAATATTTGTATATGTAAAAAATAAAGTTTTAAATGAAGTCCATAGTTCAAAACCATCGAAAAAAAATTATTTATAATTTTATATTTATAAAATAATCCGGTCGATTTAAATAGTAACGGAAGAAAAATTATCATATTGATATTTTATGTACAAATATTTAAAATTATATTTATTTTAGATATAGACTATAATTTAAGATATAAATTAAAGTCAAAAATTAATATATTTTTCGAAAAAAAATATCATTTTAAGCTACTTGGATATTCTTTTCAAATTTTTTACATAAAACCTACAGATTTTGAATCGCTTTGTCAAACAGTTAACAAAAAAATCCAAATCAATTATTTTCTACAAAATAAATAGCATTTTTTTGAATAATTCTTTTATTTTTTCATATATTTCGTATTTCTATAATATTTAAAAATATATTTATTCGACTAGCATATTGTTTTAAAGTTGATATTTAGATATAGATGTTATTATTTTTAATCATTACAATTTTGCTTATCGTAACTTTGAAACACAAAGAAGCACGAATAAAGTGGTTGGTAGAGGTTAAAACGTATCTTTTTTCTCGAAATCGCAATAAAATTAATTACATCATTGTATAAATTAATATTATTGAACTTGAAAAAGCGTTTAAGATATCTGGAAGGAGTTACTTTCCTTTCATATCTAAATTGTTTTAAAATTTGAACAAATTCGTTTTTTCTACATAAAATGCATATTGTCTATCTGCTATAATTTTTCACAATATAGTGTTAGTACTATGATTAAATTTACTTTCACAAATGATTTTTTTACTCAGTGAAGAAACCATCAGAACTTTTCTGATTAGAAATGTTAATAATTGATTATTGATCATTTTCGATTATTACACATAAGCATTTCAAGACATCCTATACTCATTTGAGAGTTAAGGTACAGAAAAAGCTATTTAGTACTCCGAGGATGGTAGCATCATCATCGAAAAGAACATAATCAACAATCGAAAATGACTGATAAAATATTGAACATTATTGATCAGATTTTTCGCAGTTTGTAGGGTGGAAAAAATTTAATTTGTAAAACAATTAGCATTTTACTAACTTTTTGTACCTAACTAAATCCATCTACGTTTATTTATTGCTTGACCTTATTTTTAAATATATGTATTTTGTAAAATAGATATTAATTTTATCTTATTATTGTAATTATTAAATTTAATTAATGTTGTTTTATTAAAATTATTAAATTTTATTAATTTAGAGAACATCGAAAATATTTTTTTAGAAATATATGTGCTTTTGGTTATTTGTACTAAATTTGTCCATTAAAAAAGTAATTATTTTAATCCCTAGTTTACTATTAGAAATGTTCAAGAAGATTTAAATCATTATACTAAACATTAGATTAAACTTATTTATTTATATTTATTAATGTATTCTTTTTAGATCAGCCGGAAATAAGTTATTGGTCGACTCATATCGTATGTTTAACACTTCTAGTCTTATTGAATTGTTCCAATAGTATTTTAGTACGTGGTGTTTATATCGACGCAGAAGAACCAGCTGGAAAATGTGTTGTCTTCCCTATCTACTACTTGCGTGTCTACTTTCAACGTTCACGATCCCGAAAACAACAACAACAAGTACAACTTGAAACAATGCCATGTAGAAAGCAAGAGATGCAAGAGTGTACCAAACATCAGAACGATATTAATTATTCTAGTAAAATGTCATTAGATGGATCGTGTAAATATAATTTAGAAAGTGTTGCAAATCATATCGAAAGTGCCAGTGTTCCTTTAATGTTAGACAAATTGACGTCCGATGAAAACGATGCAGATTTACATGCGGAAGTCTGATATTATTCCATGAAATTCAAGACAATTTTAAGTACATAAGTGTATAATTGTATACTTTCAACAGTTTATTTAAAACGAATTTTTTTGATATTAAAACGAAAACAAACATCTTTATATCGTTAGTATTAATCAAATTATAAAAATATATATTTCCGTATAAATAGTTATGAATAATTAATCAGTTTGGTTCCATTAATGTATTATTCTTCGCATGAAACTAGTAAATATAATTTATACTTAAAAATGTATATTTTGATATAAATACAATAGTTATAGATTTTAAACAAATTAAACAATATCATATTGAGTTTGTATTTTATTTGTATATATGAACAAATTGAATGAAAAACTTCATATAAAGTTTCCTAATATAATGTATATATTAAATTTATAACTAAAGCAATAACATTTTTGTAAAAGGAAATGAAATATATTATTGACAATAAATATATAAAATCATGCATATTTTTATAAACATTTACATGTCTGTTTTTTTTTGTATATTGTTCACATTTTGGCGAACTTTTTGATTCAAAAATAACACAATTTCAAATATCTAATTATTAAAAAAAAACAACTTGAAAAATGAATTAAGAAATTTTCAATCGTTATAAAACGTTAATATTTATTACACTTCTTACATATTTAATATTTTTAAACGATCTCAAATCAATTATGAGATGTTTTTAATCTTCATCATAAAATTACCTGAAATTTCATTTTCGTAAAATTTTCTTACATATCTGTCTAATTTTGAAAAAAGAACCAGAATTACTAGAAAGTGCACGGTATTTTGTTTTTGATATGAATATTTTTTTAATACACAAAGAAAATTATATGTGAAAAGTATTTAATTATTTTTTTAAAATCGAAGTACTATATGTATGTATGTATATATATATATATATATATATATATATATATATATATATAAAGAGAGAGTCAAAAAATAAGTTAAGTGTTAAGAAATATTTGAAAACATAGAACTTATCATTTTCAATAAAAAATTTAACTTCAGTATGAATAGAAAAATATTTAGTTATTACATCATGGAAATTTGAGATATTGAAAACTTAGCAGCTTACAATAAATATAATCAATTTAAATAACCTTATGCCTTGTAAAATACTTTAATCTTAAAATAAATGTTGGTATTTGTACCAAATTAAAATCCAATAATAATTGAAAGAAGTTTGATACAGTAAAATGATAAATTTATTTGAAAAATTTTGGTACTTAACGAACATATTGTTCTTTCAATGACAATGTCTGTTTTTGAAATTTTAAAGACGTTTATAGTAAGTGTCTACTATTAAATATAGTGCATCAAAATTTTATAATAAAACTGTTGGATTTCGAAAACAAAGTTTTTCTGATTTGTATATTCTTTTGTTCATAATATTGAGTTCTATAAAACTAAGTTACAACTGTTATCTAATATATTCAAAAATGCGAATGTTTTGAATATTTCAATGAAAAAATTCTATATTACTAATTAATAGTATTGAAAATATTTTAATATTTAAATTTATAGACAGCTACCAATGTAAATCAGTGTTTTATAAATTAATTTTGCTTTAGAATACATTTATTCCTCAAAAAGAAATATCACAATTATAGTTTCTGACACTATGACTAAATTTATTTTCACGAATGAATTTTTACTCTCTCTGTATATTACAAAATTATTTTCTGATCATAATTTTAAATATCATTATTAATGAAAAGAAAATTATATTTGTTTCATTTTATATAATTTTTTAAACAAATAAGTATTTTATTTTTAGTTAATTTTCATTATTTATGAAATACAAAAAAAATCTGATCATTAATAATGGATTTTGTGAATTTCGATACATTTCAGCTCAGATTATATCATAATCTTTCTCAAAATGTTAAAGCACAGAAAAATCTGATTTTTTGCACCTTAGTGGCTCTGAGAAAGGATAACACCGCCATTAAAATGTACATAAGTCATTATAAAACGTAGACAATAATTAATTATTACAATCTTTGATCAAAAAATTATGATGTTTAGAGCAAAAATATTAGAATCATGCAAATAAAAAATAATTTGCCTATTACAACAATAAAAATATTGAGATTATCATTATAAGCTATCAATTTTTGTATTTAAATCTTATTTTTGTATCATTAAAATCTAAATTTCTGTGGAACGATACATTGAAAACATTGATATATAGAATGGATGATTCTTTTCATTTTTATATACAGTTTTTGAAAAGGGACCAGCAGTATTGTGTGATAATTGCATTTATTTTGTATCTAAAATGATTTTCTTTCATTCATTACATATTAAACATTCTTATTCAAAAACAAATTTCGTTAACTTTATTATTTGTTTCTCTTTACATAATATACAACTGTACATATATTTAAAGAAATTACATATCATTAAAAAATACATCTCTATATTTTAGAACATATATTTATATTCATTTTACTATGTCAACACTTGTAAGAAAAAAGTCAATTACTCCTATAAATTACTCGTTTTGAGTAAGAGATTTGTTTTTTAGTTTGTTTTGTATATTTTATTTATTAACGTTATTTAGTCGTCAAGAGCACGACTAGAGTTCACAAGAGTAAAATTTTTTTCAAAGATAAGAAATTAAAAAATCATTTTTGCAATTATTAATATGTGATACTTTATAATTCTCTTTATACTATTGACTATGTAATGTCGTCGCTTAAATATTTTAATCTCTTCACATTGTATTCTACCGAGCTTAGGAACATTAACAGGTTTAAAAATGTAATATATCGTTTTTTTTTCATTATAAAAAATGATTCTAATATATATATATATATATATATATATATATATATATATATATATATGTAATATTAAATTAATTCGTTTATACGGAAAGATTTAAATTATAATAGGCTTTTTTCAAAAAAGGTACAACTGAGCTACTAATCAAATTTAAAATTAAACTCCTTAAATACAGTTAGAGTTTTACATATTTATTTGTCTTCTAATTAAAAATAATAATGTAAAATGCATATATTTATTTTAAATATTGCGAATAAACATTAATGTGCCTTTTTGTCTCACAAAAATTTGATGTTAACAAAAGAACATTTTAGACAGAACATTTTCGTATAAATTAACAATTTTGAATGAACTTATTTGTATTCAAGGAGCATTAATCTTTATGAGATATATTTGAAGCATAAGGACGTTTAATATCCTTATTTTATTAATCCTAGTCTTTTTGCCTTAATAATAGATTAGTATATTTCTCGATATTATATTGGAAAACTTTTAGTAAATAAAGTCTCAATTATCATAACTTTGCTAAAAATGAAAATATTTGCATGTAATGTAAAATAAAAAAATAAATGAAAGTAAACATTTTTATACTAATTACATTTAAAAATGATCTAAAATTAATATACAATTATTTTCAGAATTTCATTGTAAATTTTAGATATTATTAAAGTGAAAATAGAATAAATATCTTGTGTTGTTCGAAAATGTGTAAATATATTCAAAGTAATGTATAATTAAATTATTTTAAAGTGAATTAATATTATTATATTCTAATTTTGATTCAACTCAGTACGAAAAAACATTTAAAAATATTATTAATTATAATTAAGTCAATATCATTTTTTTGTTTTCAATTTAATTAAATAATTATTTCAATAAATAAAAATAGAAGTCTGATATATATACTACTAGAAACGTTACTATATATAAATAAAAAGAGTATTATTAATGCCAGTGGTGCATTTATTCATTTATATATTTAATTATTTTGAAAAATATTTTATTAAAGTACAATTACTCATTTGTAACATATGTAAAAATAGTGAATAAAAAATTTTAAATATGATTTTTGTGTTTATTCCTTTTTTATCTATTTAAACATAGTCCCATTTTCTTTATTATATATATATATATATATATATATATATATATATATATAATTTTACTAAACAATTCAATTATTATAATAGAAAAAATGATTAAAATGCTTGAATTTACTGAATTTATAAAAATTAATATCCTATTTAAAAATGTTTATTATTTACACATCACAAATATTTTTATTATTATTAAACTATTATTAGTTAAGTTCTAATAAAATAAAATTAAAATTTTGTCAATAGATTATTTTCTACACAATTTCCATATAAAGATAATTTTTCTTTAAAATTTTTTAAAAAATCATACGAGAATACACACATCGTGAAACTCTATTTCTCGATGTATTTACTGCTTAATTGTTATCAATTGCAGTTTCTTGACAAGTAAGGGGACCTTTGTAACAAAAGTTTTTTAATTGAATTTTATATCCTATGCAGTTAGTTAATTAAGATAATTAGAAGAATTTTCCCTCTTTAAGAGAAAGTAAGTGTTCTGCATTTGTAATATTTTCTAAACTGAAAAGAGGATGTTGGTGAGAGAACGCATAAATAAGCAATTTCTCGATTTCTTTCTACTTTCTACAATAGGTAGGAATACCTATGTACACTAACCTCTTCTTAGAGGAAAAATTATTAAACTATCTTTATAAAATATCTTAAATTTCAAATACCTCAATGTTTTCTTTTATTGAAATATATGAAAATTACAATATTTTTAAATAATGTAGCCGTTAAATATGCTATGATTCAAAAACAATGATATTGTTGTAATAAATTAAATTGATTCGTAGTTTGTATTAAAATACTGTAATTATACATTTTCAATTGAAAAATATTGCGGTTGTTGTGGTTTTAGTATATTCTTATTATACGATTTAAATAATTTCAATAAAATAATAAAGAAAGTTTTATCCGTTTTACATTATAAAGGTAACATTTGTTATAAATTCATAAAAGTACCATATCTCAAGGGCATTCAACCTTTCTGAAGTTTAATTTCTGGACAAATATATATTATTTATAATAAAACGTTTCTATGACTGTACGTTGAAAAAAATGAGAATAAATTAAGTGAACACTGAACTTTAATAAGATTATATAAAGCTGATTATAAACCGAGTTATATAGTCGTAAATGCATACTAAAAACTTAATAGAAACCCCTCAAACGTGTATTTTTTACATAAATTTTAAAAATCGGATGTTAAAATCCACTTTAGTTTTTTAATTAAATGTATTTAAGAGAATCGGATTGAAAGTGTCGACAGACCAAATTTATTCGAAAATTAAGCATACTTGAAAAATTGTGATTTTATTCAATTAACAAATTTAATAACTGAGTATGTAATATCTCATAGATGGACACGTTTAAATCGATTAAAATACTGATATTCTAAAAAAATAATTATTAAATATATTTCAAATACCGTTGAATAAAAAATATTAGCATTATTTAATTTGTAGATATGAATTTAATTTTTTTATTCTAAAATGTTAACTTGTTAAAACATTTCCGACTATAAAAATACATTTAACTTTTTTTAAATACATTAAAACCATTTTATCTATTGTTTCTAAAATACTTAACTCTGAATTATTTCACTCTTAATCTGAAATTCATTATTTCATAAATAAATTAAGAAATAAAATACATAATCAACAAATGATAACTGTATGTGACAATTTAGTTTCATCTGAACATTTTATTTGAATTACTATTGAATTTTTTTAAAAGAAAAAAACAATGATTAAATATTGAATATCATTTCAAAAATATTAAGTTATGCTACTAAATTTTATTTATAAACATTGGTATGTACTTTAAAGAAACCAATTTTATATAAGTATCAAACATTTTATCATAAAAACACACACACATATATATATATATATACACACTTAATCGTGCAAAATGGAAAATCATAGAAGAGGCCTTTAATCAGCTGTGGATTTACAGAGGCTGATTAGAAATGCTTAGATTTGTCTAGTAAAGGAAATACGTATATTTATAACTGCCTTTCAATTATTTAATACTTTGTATTTGCAGCCTTCATTACAATACTTGAACTGTTATCGAACAATGTAAAAGTTTTTCTTATTGGTTTTTGATTATTTTTAATATAAAAAAGTTTACATTATTTCCAAGTACACATATCTCTAAAAAATTTATCACAAATAATAACTAATTTAACTTAATGCCTTTTTTAATCATTTCAACTAACCACAACACCGGAAAATGTAATGACTCATCATAAGGAATCTTTTTTTGATGTATCATTGTCTTTTATGTTGAATCATCTTTTAAAAAAGATATATGCTATCTTACATATTTATACAATCTTTTACGATACTGAAATATTCCCATAATGGATAATTTCGATGTCAACTTCTCATTAAGCAATATTTTTGTGTTTGTTATTTGTTACAATAAATGTATTAAATAATAAACTTAATTCTTAGAAACAGTATGTAATTAGTTATACCTGTCTTCACTTTACAATAAATAGAGTTCACAAAAATATAATTTATTTAAATTTTTTGTAATGATATAAATCACTTTATTTTTTTCAATTCTTTAATATATTACAATAATAATTTTTGTAATTAATACCAAATTTATTTCCACAAATGACTCTCTAACTCTTAACCCAATACATTAAAATTTCGAATCAAAATTTTTAAATAATTACTTATTGATCATTTTATTGATTTACATACATTCTAATGGTGTACATCCTCGGAACTCTATACAATCGAAAGTACTGAAAATTTTAATTTTCAACACATATTTACATAATTAGATACTTTAATTAAATCCCATTATATAAAATTAATAAATGTTTAATAAAATATATTAAACTGCTATAAATTTAATTTATTTTATAAAACGTAATTTTCAGAAAAGTTATAAATATGGATGTTCTTTTATAATTTCAATCCGTATCATTCAGAATTTAAAGAGGAACATATTTTTATTATTTTAATTATTTAATGAATTGATATATATATATATATATATATATATATTAAATATTAGAAAGTTAAATGAATATTAAATAATTAATAAATAGGCAATGTTATATTGAGTACAATACATAAGTTTAAACTTAATTATTTATGGAAAACATTATATTATTTTATAATTTAGTAATGAGTAATGTGAAACAAACAAATTTTATTTCTTTGATTAATCAGTATAAAAATATTAATATTCGTGTATATGAAAAGAATATATTATCAAAAATAAGTTTTCTATTTAAAAAAAAGTACTAAGAGTTTCATTTCTTTATTTTTAGTAGTAAATATTCAAACATCAAAGTCAATAAAAACATCCAGGATGTCTATAATCACCAATGAGTTTTATTTCTGCAAATCAGTGCTGTAATACCACAGCAGTTGCCAATTTAACGAAGCATAAAAGCATTTCCTAATTTTATTAACTCATTAATTACACAATGATCAATTATATAAATGGAGCAATACAAAACTAGAATATAAAATACTATACACTGAATTATATAGTATAATATATGCCTGTGTGTACATGTATATATATATACACATACATACACATACACTATATATATATATATATATATATATATATATATATACGTATGTATACATGTTGTGTAAAATATCTAAATTATTTTTAGAGATGATTCTTGAACACTGCTATATAATTCCTCATCAGAGAAGCAAAAAAGTTTTTTTTTACATCTAAAGCAACAAATTTTAACGTCTGCATATAAGATTCGTTAAAATTGAATCTAAGTTTTCAATATAATTATAATGATTAACCTAAGAGGAAAGTATAGTTAAATAAATTGAAATAAAAAGTATGTGGACATACATGCATTTTTTATAAATCGCCATACTGCGAAATGATTTAACTTAAAAAATAAAATTAAGACGTCATAAATATAAATGTTTATCATTTTAATAAAAGAATATGACAAGTTCACATTTCCAAATTATTCCTAGTGTGTATGTTTACTTTTTAGCCATGTAGGCATATTAGAGTTATGGATGGCTAAGAGAAGTGTAGACATCCACTCTCCTTTATATGACTTCTTAAGTATAACTAAAAAATAATTCTAAAAATACTCATAAAGAAGAAATTAATTTTACTGAAAAAATATTTTATATTAATTGCAGGTAATTAGAGGAAGATATGGAATATTTGGGTATTTGTTAGTCTTTACAACAATGAATTCGAGCTTGTATTTTAAAAAAAGGAGGAAATTAATAATTTACTGTACATTTATTTAACAGTGATTTTCTTTAATATAGGATGACGTTTTTTTAGTGAAATAACGAGGTTTATCTAATTTAAAATTAAGGAAAAAAAGCATTTCAGATTTCAAGAAAAGTAAAATATCTTGTAAATTTTATCAAACATTGATATTTTTAACATATATTTCTTTCTCTTACTAAATATATATATATATATATATATAACGCGTTTGTTGTACTCTCTCCCTTTATATATATATATATATATATATATATATAGAACAATAGTTTATAAAATATGAATAAACCATTTTAAGAAGAATTCCTATAAATTTCCGCGAAGTTTCAAATGGTGAAATCTAATATTGCATTATAAAAAAAACTTTATCGTTGGTCAACCAAGAATGATGCCCTGTACTGAATTCTAAAAAGAATAACAATATTTATCGAACTGATAATATTGTGGTATATTCTGTCGACAAGACTACTACTTATACACCAGCTATTTATTTCTTATATGAATATATTTGAAAATAATTATCAGTTGTAAATATACAGTGATCATAGACACAATCATAAATCAGTAATGGATGTGTGTATTTTATTTTATATAGTTTTTGTTTTTATGAATATTACTCGTACATCGACACAAACTACAACAGAAAGTTGTAATCAGGTATGTAATTCAATCAAAAATTATTTTTTTCAAAACAACTGTTATATTTTACAATAACAAATAATATACATATATATATATATACACATATTTATATATATACATATATTTATATATATATATATATATATATACATATTCGAATGTAAACTATATATTTATTTAAATTTATCCATTTTGCAGACTGAAGATGACTGTTTAGAGAATGAAGTATTTTATGAAAATGATTCCTGTTGTGACTGTGATATAGGTATACACGTAAATATATATCGTCTTTTAAAACATATATTTTGTATTTGAAAACATAACAGACATATCAAAATTCTTTATCGTTGAAACAAACTAAATATCGACGTTTACAGTAAAAGAAATAATTACAAAATCTATAATCGAAATCTATTTTTTTTTATTTCAATGTATTCGTTAGGGACACATTTTTCATTTTTAAAATTCAAGTATTTGCGAAATAAATAAATATTTTTACTATATAAATATCATTTACTAATTTATACGAATAAATAATATTACAATTACCTGTAATAAAAATGAAAGTTTTTTTTATTTCTCTTTTGAAATTATGCTACTTTATAAAAATATAGATTAACATAAAGATATAAAGTTCATTAAAGGTTATTTTCTTCCTGAAAAGCTAGCAATTTCATCTTTCTGCAGTGTCATTTTTTAAGGAAGTGATTACCTGCATTTAAAATCAAATCATTGAAACATACAGGAAAATTACAACAGAATGTTATACAGGAAATTTCCGACAAAAATTGTTCAGAGATAAGAAAACCACATATTTTAATGACTTTTGCTCAACAATTTCAATTTAAGTTTTACTCGCATTTACAATTAAGAAAAAATTTCTCACACATTTTTTTCGGGAATCATAAATATTATAAATATTTTTTTAATTGTTGAAAGTACAAAAACTGGACTGAAAAATTAATAAAAATAAATAAATTACACAAATTTCTTATGAACAATACAGACATTGTGCGCAAGTTATTATTAAAATTAAAATCTTGAAAAATTAAGCATAAATAAAATTGTTTTATACACACACACGTATATATATATATATATATACATACATATATATTATATATATATATATACACACACACAAACACAGAAATTATGATTTAAATCTCGAAAAACATTAAATGAATACATGAGCGAAGAAATTTAATTACCAGCAACAATGAAAATATACTTTTAAATATTAAAGCTTATATCGTTTCTAATCTACAAATTGATAACTTTAAAATATCTTAATTAACTAATATTTGTAATTCCGTGTTTATTTTTTTTTTATTAAAGTGATAACATTATATAAAACAGTAATTTACGATACTTGTTTTGTCATTTCCTTCAGATATTTTTAGTGGTAGATTAAATATTTAATGAATATAACATAATAGATTATATATCAAATAAAGTATAATTACAATAAATAATTTATTATACCTGCTATTGTTTAATATTATTGAAAATAGTAAGGTTAGTATTATTTAATATATAATTTGAAAATAAGTATCAATCATTAATATATATAAAAAAATGAAAATTTTATTGTGAAACATTTGATATATGTAAAATTTATTTTCAGGAGCCGTATTTTACCCACAGAATAGAAAATGTTATAATTTGTATTCACAAGGGCCATGCAAAGTAAATGAACAACTAATCTTAAAGTCTGGACAAGTTGTTTGCGAACATAATCAATGTAATAATGAAGAATTCGTATTTTATTTGGGAAAATGTCATCAATTAAACATACCAGGAGGTCCATGCAAGCCAATAAGTGAAGGTGGAGGAGTTTTCAGTGTACATCCTGAAAATTTAACACTTGGGTGCTTCAAGTCAAGCGACGAACTTAGTTTATTTACATCAGTTCCGAACAGGATCCATACTAGAAAACGGTTTGGTTCGCAAGGAAACAAAGTTCGTTTTATTGAACCTGAAAATGAATTTAAAAGTAATTTACATATCTCAAATGTATTGATTTCAGAGACGAGTAGTGAATCGAACTTAAGAATTGCCAACTATAAATGCTTATATCCTGTACTTGTCATCTTCTACAGATTATTTTCGATTTAGCTGAAATTTATATTATAATATTATCAAGCTTATACATAAAATCTAGAGTTACTTATTATAAAATTCTACTGAAAGGATTCAAAATTCCTATCTCTTCTCATTATATATATATATATATATATATATATATATATATATATATAATTGTTAGTCATATTCTACACGATATACATATATTATTTCAAAGGTAAATAAAAAAAAATTAATATTTTTGAGTTGATTGTGATTAAATTTATTGTTCTTTTTTAATTTAAAAATTGTTAAAGATGGGTTGTTGTTAAGGATGTTTATGAAATTAATAATTATATGTTTTTATGTACCTGTTTAATTTCTACCATGTGTTTAATTTTTATATATTATAATGTTTTTATTGATGTTCGCAAATAAATAGTACATGTTTATATAGATTTGGTAATAATATGTTTACGTAGATACAGTTTTGAAAGAAAATGTTATTATATTTTTTTTTAATTACTTATAAAACTTCGGAATGAAATCTGCTCTCCTGCTTTAAACATTTGTTCGTTGTTTTGTAATTTAATAACAGAAAAACGTAACATATGAATTGCAGTATGATTAAGATTTTAAAGATTGTGTTCTTAAGATGTACGCGTATTTTGAGGTTTCCTTAAATTGAGATCATTTTATCTGTAAAAAAATCAGTATATAATAATTGAGCAATACATGAGCAAAGTACGTTATAATCAAAATTAATGAAAATGTTTACACAGACAATATAAATGGAACTACAAAATAATTATTTTAGTAATACTGGACCATTTATCCATTTTCTAAGTTTAGATAAATTTAAGGTCGCATAAATTGAAATCACACCTGCACTATGTTCAAAAACTAGTACTATTTTTCTATTTATGTTATTTGAAATACTTAAAATTTAAAAAAAAATGATTCGAACTCAGACTATACAGTTCATTTTTAGACCCATCATCTTCTTTGCCCAATCTAGGAGATAAAATATCGTAAATGACATTTTAAGAAACAAATACTTTTATGTTATAATTATTCAAATTTGTATCTCTGGTTCCACCGATGTACTGTCCTGGTGATCATGGTTCTTTAAATCACACATGTCTTTACCTTATATGATTAGTTTACGGATCTACTATCTTCAAGTAGCTGTAAATATCTTTACGCTCATTTGAAGATAACAAATGAACCAAAACTAGACATAACAGATAATGGGTAATTGAATTACAAGCCCAAGATCGACAAAAAAATAAATACATTAATAGTTTAAATATATACAAATTTTCTATACTAAACAGAAAATAAATATGATATAAGAACAAAACATCAAATAAACGAAATAAAAATAAATAATTAAAACTTAATAACTAAATCAAACAGTTGTCTACATCTAAATAATTAAAAATTTATCATAACTTCGATTATGTTATTATACAGTACATACTAGAGGACGACCAATGTATGTCATATTTTTGTTTTTACCAAATGTTTGATCTTCAGTGATCAAATTTTTAATTACTTTAATTTTTATATACAAATTTTCATCTTTGAGAACATTTTATTATATGTCTGTGTTCATTATTTGTTAATTTAAATAACGTTTTAAATATTTTATGCAATTCTTAAATTAAAGAATATTAGCTTTTTAAACTAAAATATGTTTAAGAACCAATGTTAATAAATTAATTGCCTTGAAAATTTTTAAATTTTTATTTAAAAATTTTCAAACGATGATATTAAAACAATTATATATTTTAAAATAATTCGCTTCTTACATTGTAATATATAGAAATCAATATATATATATATATATATATATATATATATATATATATATATATATGCAAAAAAATATAGAAATTATAATAAAATTGGATACTGCTATTGAACCACCATTACTATTTTCATTCTGAATAAACATTAATCAAATAGTATGGATGTAATCAGGATGTCTATAATCAGTAGAACGGAATATAATTAATAAATTATGTTTGTAATGAATGACGACAAATCACAGTAGTTAGTAATTGTCAACAATAACTGTGCAAGAAGAATTTCCTAATTTAATTTGCACATATGCAAGTGAAATAAGTGTTATAATTAATCTAAAATTATACAATTTAATATATCTGTAATTTTACAATTTTTAAAATTAAATAATTGCAGACAAAACATACAAGCATATATATATATATATATATAAAGTAATAATACATATTAAAACAAAAAAATAAACCAATATAAGAATTTCAATAATTATTTCGGTGTTAAATAGTTTCTGAAAAAGAATATTAAATTTATTTAATTTACAAACAAGCGTATCTGTTTACATTCTTAATGCATCTCGATTGACGGTAAAATAACTCGGTCATTGACCGATATGCATGCAGTATGTAAAAATATTCATATATAAACATATATGAATATTTTTAGAATCTTATAAAATATTTATTAACAAATTACATATATAGATAAAATAAGAAATCATTGTTACATAGAAACACATTACAAACTAAAATATGTTAGCTAAAATTTTTATGACTAGTTGTAAATTTGATGCAAAATGTTCTATAATTTACAAGAAAATCTACAAATTATGTTCATTAAATTATTTTTTTTTCTAATATAAATTGATATAAAATAATATTTTTATTATAACTTTCTTAATTGTTAATGTTTTCAAGTTTGGAGATCTGTAAACTTCTCATGCAAATTGATAATCAGATATTTGATTAAAAATTTGTTCAATATTGTTTTATAAAACCACTATATTATTCATGATTTTAAATCACTGAAATTACATTGAATAAAGCACGTCAGAATAGATTAAATATTACCAATAACAAATATCAGTCTGAAAACATATTAAACTAATATTTGAATCAAGCCCAAAAATATTACAAAAACATTTAGATTTGATCAAAATATATCTAACCAATACAGAAATAAAATTACCAGTATATCTTTATCATAATTAAATTTCAAAACATAATTTATTATTAATTGAAAACTTCAAAACAGAACATTTTTGGAAAATGAGAAATTCATATTAATTACACTCTAAAAAAATATCGAACAATATTAGAATATTTTAATTTAATGGAATGATTGTTTTATAAAGATTACGTTTTGAAACTTAAGTAAGGTCTATATTATTTTCATGAAATATGTATATTTAAGAATTCATTTCTCATTAAGAGAAATACGTTTTTATAAAAAAATATTATCTTGTGTATTTAGTTGAATATAATATAAAAACATGCTAGTTTTTATAACAACCCGTTATCAATTTAATAAACACATGTATGGACATTGGATGGTTATCTGAATAACAATTTTTATTTTGATGAACATTTATTAAATATAAAAAATGTATACTATATATATACAGCTTTTTCTTTTTTATATTAATATAAGATCTTTTTTACCAATTAAAAAATATAACTTGCTACTAAAGAAAAATGAGCAACAGAAGAATTATTAAAATGGTAATTTAATGCAAATAAATCCACTATTTAACTGTAACTGTAAAACAGTCACTATAGATGTAAACGCAAATATTCAATAAAAAATTTATAACTTTTATACTTTTACACATGAGTAAAAGTATATAATGATTTTTTTATTATAAAATATGGTATTATTTCTGTATCTCATATTTTATTATATTTAATTATAAAAACGTGATATTTAGAGAAAATAAACAATGTATTCAATATTTTATAAAAAAATATTTTTTTAATAAGTAGTGAAATATATAAACTTGAGACAATTATAGAACTAGTCTCTTTTCTTTCTATTTCATCTTGCCTCTCCTTATCTCTTCGCTGCAGATTTTGATTGGCAACTGATTTCGATAGATATTTCATCCGCCATTCAACAAGTTATGTCCCTACTAATGTAAATACAGAAAACAGACTACTCAAAATATTATGAAAAGTATGTCTAATTTGAGACCAGTTAATTATTTAGTTATAAGTTAGTTAACTACAAATTAAAAAAGCTAGGATAAACTTTAATAAAACAAGTTAATAAATATACAATAGAACGCTCAAAAATTCCCAACTTCGTATATAAATACATTATTATTTATAACAGTCTTCAAATAACAACATTAAAAATGTAAATAACAGGATTTATATTCATATAAAAATAACAGATCAATAAACATGTTTATATTTTTCACCTTTTTGTAAAATTATTAAAGGGTTCTGTTTCATTTATATTTTAAATTCGTATTTTTTTGCTAATATTTCTTTTAAACTTGAATATATCCAAACTACTAATGACCTAAAAAATATAATAAAGTGGATACTATATAAAAAAGGAAGAATCAAAAATGCATAACAGATGAGAATGAATATCATTAGTTTTTGCTAATGAGATGATGAAATTGAAAGAATATGTCTAGAAGAATAAAGTAAATATCACACAATTTTTCTAACATTATATTATTTTTCTATTAATATTAATTCAAAAACATTTGTTTATTAAATACTTACAAAAATTAACACTAAACAAGAATGACAAATTACGAGGCTATGATAATATTTAATCTTTTGCATTCAAGAGGCGACTCTCACTCGCTACTCAACGTATTGCGGTAACCGAGCGGCGACTAAGAATCGCTATCAAGAATTAGTTGCGTTATTTTTGGATATTGAACATAAATACACCGACAGTAGTAATTAAATTCAGTGTGTTGATTAGCTTAAGAGATAAGCATTGTATCATATAAACGTAAAAATAAATTCTTGTAATAAATAAATTATATATATGGTGAATTTGTGTTTGATTAAAGAAAACTCGTTGAGTTGCTGGTGCCCCATATCAGAAAAGGCCTCGAATGTAAAGGGTTAAAAATACAGTTCTTGAAAATATAAATTACATTTTTATTAAATGTTTATAATTTTAAACAGAATGACCTGAAAGTTATTATATTATCTTTGAAACTTTATTATCTAATATCAATATAAGTATTAACAAAGTTAAATTATTAAGTTCAAAAATCAAAGATAATATGTAAAAAATATATAAATTGAAATAAGATTTATTTTAAAACTTGTAATAATAAAAACAGTTCCATAATTCTAATATATTTTATGACATACCCAATAAAAAGTATGAAATATTTTTGTGAAAGTGATCGTTGATTGCTGAAAATTCTCTCAATTTGTAATTATTTATTTAAAAAAAAAACATTTTCTGTATTATTTTCAATAACAGTAAATAATAAATGCATTTTAATTTTAACATAAAATAGTAAATATCTATCCAACTTGTTTTTACTTCTTTGATTAAAACTTCATCGAACTTTTATGATTGAAAAAAGAGGTCTTCAGAGTTACTGTACATAGTGATTGTTGAGAGACTAACAGTAGATACAAATTCCAGTTATAAACGCACTGGAGTCTCATGTGTTAAAACGATAAACACTCGTGTCTACATGTGTTAACAAATTGGAAGAATAAATACAAATAACAGGTAACTATTTATTTTAATAATATATTTATATTTGTTTTTAACTTAACTAAGCATTATCCATAAAATTTGATGTAAATCTATAAAAAAATATATCTACAAATTATACATGAAATTCTTTTTAATAACTGTGAAATTAAGTAAAGAAAATGTATAAAGTTTTGTTCATATATTTTATATATGGTGTATATACATATAAATGTATATATATATATATATATATATATATATATATATATATATATATATATATATATAATAATAAAATAAAATATATAAAAATATTTCATTTTCCATTCATTCTGAAACGATTAAATTTATTTTTTTTTATAGTATTTAAGTAAATGTTTAAGTTTTATAAATAATATTTCATTAATTTTTATATAAATCTCGTGACACATTCCCAATATCATTTCTAAAATTTGAAATATAAAATGGGATAAAAACTAATATTAATTTAAAGATAATACAAAAATATTTTATTAAAAATAATAAATTATAATTACAGAAACCTATTTTAATTTTTTAGAACAAATAAACTTACTATATTTCTTTCTTGTATTGAATTGATTTAGATAATTATGAAGAAATAAATTCATTATTAGTTTTTATATTAAATAACTGTTATATGATAGAAATATTATCATTACATACATAACATACATAACTCAAATTTTTCTAGAGAACGAAAACTGTATAATTTACACTTATTCTAATTATGTAAGTAAAATTAGATTTTAAATACATTTTTATAAAGATATTCTGCATCGCAAAAGCATTTATTTTTTTGAGATGTTTAGTAAGTGATAAGATTTTCATCGATAATTTATATACATTAAATAACTAATATATATATATATATATATATATATATATATATATATATATATATGCATATATATATATATGCATATATATATATACACATATATATATATATATATATATATATGCATATATATATATACACATATATATATATATATATATATACACACACACACATATGTATATATATATATATATATATTTATATATATATGATAATAATTAAAGTTTATTTTCCAGATTCATCAATCATGTACTCCATATTAATTTTTATATTAACATTGAATGTTATATTAATAACAGGAGCTGGACTATCACGTACACAATTTTTAATGAAAACAAAACGTCAAAATGTATGTATTATAAAATGCCATTTGATATTCAATGTATGTATTTCAATTTCTACTTACAGAGTTTAGATTGCCCAGAGAACGAACAACTGTATCAGAATAACTTAAATGAACTATACTGCGACTGTGAGCCTGGTATGTTAGATATCTTCTCTATTTATGTAATAGTTTATTTCGTTTGTGTTATACAATATATTTTTTGAGTTACGTATGCATTTTATAAGTCAAAATAATTGAAGATAGTATAGTATATCTTTTTTCTCTAATAGTTAAATCTTATTTCCACATTTGTTATATTACCGATTAGTTTAAGAGATTGTTTTATAAAAGATTACATTTTGAAACTTAAATGAGGTCTGTATTATTTTCATGAAATATATATATATTTATATATTTATTTTTCATTGACAGAAAATAAATCTTATACAGATAATTAATCTTATTTCTACATTTGTAATATTATCGATTAATTGTCATTTGACACTGATTCTTTTTCATTAGCATCTTATTCCTTTTTTTACTGTATTAAAATATATTGGATGTATATTTTTTGTATAATATTCTTTTGTATATAAATAACTGTCAAAAATTGATAAAAGCATTTATAATGGATCGTATTAAATAATTTTCTATTTTCAGGAAATATTTATCACACAGCTACAAATAAATGTTACAATGCTTATACTCAAGGACCTTGTAAAATAGGACAATATATAATACTAAAATCAAACGTAGGTGAATGTTCGCCAAATCCATGCGGAAATGAGGATGAAATTGTTTCATATAATGGAAGGTGCCATAGATTAAATTTACCTGGAGGTCCTTGTCCTCCTATAAGTGTAGGAGGTGGCGTGCTTAGCGTAAACATTGAAACATATGAACTGGGTTGTTTCAAAGAAGACGACAGACTAAATATATTTGGGAATGTTCCGAAACGTATTTGTGTTCCAGGTTCTTCACGAATTCCATGTTAAGTTATATTGAGTAATTATTAATTAATATTCTGATATTAAATATTATTTATTCAGTTAATTCATAAATAAATATTTATTCTCTTTTTTATATTTTTGTCAATTAATAAGGTTTTTAATAAAATTTAATGGTCGATTTTTTATTTTGTTGTATAATAAGTTTTAAAGTTATTTTTTCAGCCCTACAATGTTTAATTCTGTATCTCAGATACACTAATGTTAAATTGGAAAAAATTAAGCATACTGATAAAGATTTTTACATGTTATGCAGTATTTTTATATATATATATATATATATATATATATATATATATATATATATATATATATGACAATAAAATATCACTATTTATCTTAAAGTTATGGTTAACTTGTAAGTGTGTCAAATAATTAAAAAAAAAAAACATTAAATATCTTTTAAGAACTTTAACATTAAATAACTTTAAGAATATCATTTGAGAGCTATTATTTTTTTAATTCTTTATTAACTGTGTTTAATTGGATCATAATATGTAAAAAAGTATATTCAATGCTATAGAAAAACTATCTACTAGCCGAAAAATTTAAATCATGCAAAAATTTTCTCTTTGGTTATAAATTTATTTAAATTTTCATAATCCATTTCTAAACTCTATGTTGTCACTAATTTAATTTTTCTTATTGTATTCACTACAACTATTATTTTAAAGTTTACTTTGTAGATTGTAAAAATTTAGCATAAGTAATTAATTAGACAATAGATTTAAATTAAAAATATAATACTCAAATATTAAATTAAATCAGTTTGTGGCCCCATTTATTAAAAAATCAATTTTTAATCAATAGAATCACTGGATTCGCGAACAGGCAAATCTAAAAGAGGCTCTAAGTAAAATGGAATGCTTACATTAATTCGTTT
>CM068314.1:21967625-22080125 GCA_034766995.1 Acanthacorydalis orientalis | reverse complement strand
TATTGTTATACCAGAAATTTAATTATTGTTCTCCAATAATGCTAACGTGTTAATCGTATTTTTTATAACATTTAATTTCAGAAATTCCTGTTTTTCCACTGTAGAAAATATTATCATTGATGTTGATTCCGTAGAGAATTAAATATACTAATACAATTTCAAATTTGACAAAAATTTCGGATGTATCTTATTTATTTTGTTTTTAATCAGATTTTCAATTACTAGAGCAAGTTGTATTTTTCCACTCTACATATTTATTTTCATTTACATTTTATCTGTAAATTTTCTAAATAAACTTTCTATAAAATATCTTAAAAACAATCATTATCTTGTTTTACTCATATTTAAGTAATTTATTTAACATTTTCTTCATAAAAATTCAACTAAAATTGAAACATTTTTCATAATTTTTTAAAGAAGAATCAAAATGAAATGATGTTGAAATATTCTTCAACAATTAATATAGTTATAGCAGTATATTTTCAAAAATTGTAAATTAATTCTGATTATAATTTTGGACAAATAGAACACTGATGTTTAATAAAATAAATGTATGATTTAAATAAAAATATGTTTTACACTGGGTCAAGGATGGCGAACCTATTTCTTCGAATGTGTCAAAGAATGTGCTTAATTATTAAAAAAACATCTTCGCATGTCAGATAAATAATACGAAAATTAAAATAAAAAATCAAAATCTGTGTTTGCATAATTAGTTTTTTTGTAAATATACTAAAAAGCTTAGGTACCATATGTTTTTTAAATTTACAACTCAGTGAGATGATTGTTGTTATTTTTCTGATGCCTATTTACTAATTCGCGGTTTATAAGTTAAAGACTTTTAATCCACATATGCTGCAGTCAAATCTGGATCAAGACGATTTCTCAAATTTGATTTGATAAAATAAAATAATTATTCGCAAACATACGTTGACCCAAACATTGTCAAAATAGCTGTTGCTAATTTTTCCATTGACTTAAATGTGCCGGGATTCGAGTTCGATTCGCTTAAAATTACATTCTCCAATAATGTCACGTCACCGTAGTCTTTAACATTCCGAAAAATGGTTTCTATATTTAAATTTGGTTGCACAAATTTATTTTTCCATACAAAACTATTTTGAAATTCTACTAACTCCATTTCCAAGTCTTCTAACCTATATATATATATATATATATATATATATATATATATATATATATATATATATATATATATATATACGATCAGCAGCAGCAGAAGTAGCAGCACCCTCTTTCAATCCATTACTAGATAAAGGCCACTGCTGGATAACAGCCTCTTCTATTATATATATATAATGTCCATCCAAAATTAATATAAAAATAAATCAATAGCATTTTTTGTTTGTAATTAATTTTACCTAAGTAAAACCATAAAAGGTTAAACTTGAAGTACGTATGATTTTATTTAATTTCCACCCATTTATTTTTAAGTTATTAAAATCAGTATATAAACACACACACACTTTATTCTTATATATATATATATATATACATTAATCATAAATGAACTTTTTTTAATTTAAATTTGTTCTTTCATTTAGATATACCATTAGTTAAAAAAATCGATTTGAAAATGAAATCAATAATTATTTACCTGATAATTACCTGTTTGGCTGGATTCGTATTTTTACAAAATGAAGATGAGAATATAGACGTAAGTATTTATATATATTTTATACTTTCATAATAAATCAATAATATGGTTAATTGTGGCGTATGAAAAATATAATATTAAATGATTTAATATTTGATTTGTTGAAAAAGAAATTAGATATTAAATCAGTTGTTTTGATTAGCTAGGCTCAGTCAATATTAAAATTATGTGTCTATTATATAATCAGTAAAAAGAGAAGAAACAATTTAATTGATAAAAAATTATTAAGTAATAGATCTATAAATTTAAAAGATATATTTTACTTTTAATAGGAATTATGCCTTTGATAGTTTTAAAAGAAAGAATCAGCGACAAGAAATATATTTGTTTATTAATATGTTAATGTGTTTTTTTACAATAAATCAGAAATCGAAAAATCCAAAAACCAGATTTTTAAATAACATTTGATATTTCCATAATGGATTCCTTAGATGGTTTATAAGTTTTTATATAGACATATAGGCGAAAAATCATAAATTTATTTGTATATTTACTACAAATATTATTATTATCAGTTTAAATAAAAAAATAAATAAATAATAATCAGTACTTTCATGTTTTATTTATATATTTATTTATTTTTAGCTCCAATGTCCAGACACAGAGAGAGTATACAAAAATCAAAATAATACATTTTACTGTGATTGTGGACCAGGTAAGGTTTTCAAAATTTGAGTTATAAAATAAATGTTTTATAAAAACATAATTTTCAAAATAATATTTTGTTCGCCTAAAAATCATTGAAAAATTTAGTTTATGCATATCTGACTTTTTGAAAACGATGCATTTTAGTAGCATCACCGTCGAAATACTCCATCGATAATAAAAATTATTAATTATTAAATATTTTCGATCAGAACATGTTTTGCGATTTATCCCAAAGTGAAAAATTCGTTTGTAAAATGAATTTAGATACAGTGTCAAAACCAATTATTGTGTTTCTAGATTTCACATTAACATACAAAATATTTTAATATTAATAAATCATTTCATCTACAAAAACTTTACTTGAACTTACACAAACCAAATATCTAATATCAAGTTCTTTTTCTACCTGTAATTAATTCAAATATGACTATCAATAAAATATTATATTAATATATGTAAATATTTCTTTCATATAATAATTCAATTTATAATATTAAATTTCACTTCAAAGTACTTTTTAGATACTTATATGTACTTTTTTTAAATTTACATGTTCTTTAGACAGTTTACACATCCATTTAATCCTTTATTTACATTAATTATTTTAAACCAATTATATGAACTTTTTTATTTTCTTTATCAAAAAAATCAATATATTTTTTAATTACCTTTGGTGCTGTAAATGAAAAAATATAGGTTTTGTTAGTAAGAAAGAATAAAACAATTT
This sequence comes from Acanthacorydalis orientalis, assembly GCA_034766995.1. Lineage (NCBI taxonomy): Eukaryota > Metazoa > Arthropoda > Insecta > Megaloptera > Corydalidae > Acanthacorydalis > Acanthacorydalis orientalis. Next base: position 22,077,072 of record CM068314.1, on the reverse strand, counting down.
ATATAGAAAATCAATAAATTTGAATTTTTTTATATTTTTAAGAAAGTATGTAAATACTAAATATTATAATAAAGCAATTTTATTATTTAAGGAACCGTTTACTATCCATCTACAAACGAATGCTATAATATATACACAAGAGGTCCTTGCTCACCTGGAAAACATATTGTGTTGAGACGAAAAAATGTTCTCTGTGTGGTTAATCCCTGTGGCAATGAAGAAGATGTTGTACAATATAAAGGAAGGTGTTACAAATTAAATGTTCCTGGCGGACCTTGCCCTCCTATTTCAGCAGGAGGTGGTATTTTCAGTGCAAATTTAACAACTCTACAATTAGGATGCTGGAAAGAAGACGACGATAGTTTAAGTTTATTTGGAAACGTTCCTGAAAAATCATGTGCACCTGGAACAACACGTGTGGGCAATTTTTGTCGACCAAGCGCTTAATATGATGTATTATATTTGAAATTGTATGTATTCTGTCACACACTCACATATATATATATATATATATATATATATATATATATATATATATATTCACACGTATAAAATAATGTAATAAAGTTTATTTACATTGTTTTTATGATTATTTCTATAAAAGGTAAAACAATTACAAAACATTTTCTGTATGAAAGCAACTAAAATATATATAGCAAAAATATTATTTTCATATTTCTATATTGATTGTCATAATCTTCTTTTTGATTTTTTACCGATGCCACATTTGTCGTGTATAGCCAGTAAATGAATAAATAAATATGTTTAGTGATAGAATATTTTATAAATTGAAAAAAAATAAATTCTACAAAATTATTTTACATAAAACGTCAACTATTCATATCCAATAGTTTAAAACTAACTGATGCTACACGTTCTGAAATTCATCTAGTTAAAAAAAATAATTTGATTATTTTAGCTAGAAACTAGATATGAATCTTTAAAATGATGATTTCAATAAATACCTCGTCAAAAATTCTATGTGAAACTTATTTCTGATGAAAATAATGAGCGTATTGAAAAATAAACTACATTTTAATATATTTAATTTACACAGATATATTTAAAATCTTTAAGCTTAATAATGATTAATCATAAACACATTTCCAGATTTAACAAAAATTATATTTAAAATATTATATATAAAATATTCTGCATCAGAATGACTTTAAATCAGATTTATCTCTGACTGACTATAATTTCAAATAAAATGTGCGAGACAGGATAAAATATGTTAAAAAAATTATAGTAATTACTGTATTGAAAACACTGCCTTAAGGTAAATTATTTCTCCTTGTTATGTAACTGTTACAAGAGAAGGAAAATAGTTAGAGAAAATAAAGCGTACTGACAAAAATCCCAAATACTTTTCTTGTATACAAATACTGGCCGAGAAAAAGTGTGAACTACTTTGTGAGTTACATACTTACAACATTTTCTGCAATAAAAATAACTCGATAATGACTAAACCAGTATATAAATACAAGAATGAAATATATGTTTAAAGGACAAACCGCAAGAAAATAATGTTTATAATCAAAGTATTCTAAGTTGAAATCCAGATGTATTTTATATTCAATTTTTCATTAAGAGTATGATCAATAATATTTGCGTGATTGAAATAGCTTGATAAATTTCGTACTGAATATATTTCTAATAAAATAAATAAAAAATAAACTACTGATGATAAATATAAGAAAGTTCGATCTAAATCCCATAAAATATTATTTTCATTAGAAAGTATTCGATCCACATTATTTAACCAAATATAACTAATTTAAAACCATTATAAAAATTACATATAAATTGAGTCTATTTGAATACTTTATAAAAATGCAGATTTCTAAAAATAAATTCAATATATATGTAATTTTAATAATGATTCCATTTAATTTTTTGATATAACAGCCAAAAAAGAAACTTAACATTCTTGCAATAACGTAAGTATAAACATCCCTGGTAAATAAACCTGTTTCAAAAAACGTGACAAAAATACGTGCTAAAAATCACGTGTATATTTGAGATAATTTGCAATTTAAGAAGGTATAAATTATAAAAATAGGTACTTGCAAATATATACACTATTTTTAAGAGCAATATTTCTTTTACATAAAAAATAATGCTTTAAGCAGAGAAGAGTTGTAAGCACGTCAAATGTACTGATAAATATAAGTAATTATTTTTTATTGAAATACTTAAAATTTTAACATAAGAGCAATAAACGATACGAAAATTATTAAGCTAAAAATAACATAATTATTTAATCTAAAACATATGTGTTTGGTAATGTGTGTATATATAATATTTTTTCAAAATTTAAAGAAATCTTTTATACTTTTTAACAATAAATTTTAAAATATAATAAGTTTTTGCCATAAAAATACTTATTTATAAGTAAAAAATTGCAAGAGTCATAAAAGTCAATTCACATTTAATTTCGAACTATAATTGTATATAAATTTTAGTTACTCTTTTATATTTTAACAATAATTATTACATTTTACTTGAATAACTGGTATTTTTTTTCTACAAATGATTTTTTCAACTTATATATATATACATATATATATATATATATATATATATATATATATATAGATATAGATAGATAGATAGATAAATAGACAGATATATAGATAGATTTGATGAAACTAAATTATAGATTTTGACAGGACAAGTAATTTAATGTTTATTTATAAATTTGCGACATTTCAAATGTGCGTTTGATATAAATCTAATATGTTAATTTAAACGTTTAAAATGCGGTTATAAATATTAAAAAATGTTATATTTCTTCATATTATGTATATTTAAACATCGTTCAGAATAAAAGTCTGTATTTTTTATAAATAATAGTAATAAACCTAGAATAGCTCCAAGTTAATTATTAATCCATAATATTTAATATATGCAATTTTTTACAAAAATATTTATTATGTAAATTAGAATCGAAAAATGTAGTTCTTTAGAACTGAATAATGACACTAAACGAGCAAGAGAACTAATATTTGTACGAACAAAACGAAACGTTGCAACATTGAAAAAGAAATATATTAATCCCCAACAAATAAGATAAGCTGAAACAATTATTTGGCTAGAGTTTAACCAGAAAATAAAACAAAAGTGCGTAAGTAAATCACGAGTTCAAATATTAAAGGCAAAGAAAAAAATTTTCTCAGAAGAGAACACGGATATTTCACAAACGATGAAAATAGTTGATAGTATTTTTTTGTTGCACGACTTGATGTTTTACAAGCAATTTATTCGATAATAGACGTTATATGTAATTAAGGTCGCTTTAATTCGTACTAGATTTATAATATATATATATATATATGTATATATGTATATATGTATATGTATATATATAGAGAGAGAGAGAGAGAAAGATGTGGATGCAAAGTAATAAATTAAATATTTTATCATTTAGAGAAAAAATAAATGGAAATAAAATTATTCGTTATGAATAATATATTATAGTCTCAGGGTTTTCAGCCCATAAATGAAAACATTTGTATAAAATATTACATGAATATCAGTAAATTTGAAGAAAAATTCACTATTTAAATTATTATTATCAACAAAGTAAAGAAAAAAGTATATGTAGATCAAAAAAGCAAAAAATATTGTTTCTGACAATAAACATTTTTGATTTATTAAAAATATAGTTCGTATGCAGAGATTTAAATTAAATTATAAATTATACCTATTCAAATTTATTTCCTACAATTATATATATTATGCTTGCTGATTTACAGATTTAATTTAATGTAAAATGTAACAGGAACTAATTTTATCATTGTGTTATAATATTATGCATACAATAATTGATACACCGGATTTTCTCTATAATGTCCAAGTTCCGAGATAGTTCTATTTGCAAATATGTGTGTTTATAGCGAAACAATATATATGATATTAAATAATAAATATTTTTATAATATTAAGCGTCAATAATAAGTAATGTGTGTATTTCACTATTTAAATCTTGAAACTCAACGAATATATGAGATCTAAATTAATAATTTTTCATTATATTTTTTAAATAATTTTTTTCTTATTGAAGTATAATTTAAATAGCATTAACATTTTTTCACACTTGTAAGAAATACAATATACTAGTTATTTTTCTAAATTCACAATTGCTCTTCTAAACACAATATCCAAATTTACAAATATTTTTTATTTATTTTTTTGTAATCAAATTCATCTCGTACAATTATTGTTATTTCAATTAATTCACTATTAATAATATTTTCATCATTACTTTTACAATATAAATGAACAATTCTGAATTTAATAAATTCATAATTATTTTTAATTACGCCTTCATTATTTTTTCAAGGTTCAAGAAGGAGTATTTGTTTATTTGAAATTGAAATATATTATTATCTTTTTATATTTTTAAATATAATCTAATAATAAACATTATTCGTGTTTAAAATAACAAAAGAGAATTGTTTTTTAAATAAAAATTTACATTTAAAAAAATTCTCAGTACATAAATTTTAAAATTCTCAACTGGAGAGATATTATGAATAATATCATTTTGAATCAATATATATCATTTCCGAGACAGATTTTGTCAGTATTATGAATTTTATATACATCAGTTGTTAAAAAATTACAATCGTTTGTCGAGAATATTACGTCAAGAACACATTGTACATATATATATATATATATATACATATATTTGTATATATTTTTACACATGTACATATTTTTATACATGTATAGGAAAAAACTTGTTCGCCATGGTCATCTATCGTTAATTTGTTTTTATAGCATGTATGTACAGAGAGCAGAGTTCATGAACATGATCAATAAGATTGTCAGAAAAGTTAAAAAAATGCTTTCCTTAAATAAAATTTATTAAATCTATTAGTAAAAGTCTAAATAGCTAACAAAATACTATTTTATCAAAACCAGAGGAAATAAATTTTAGTTTTGTATCAGTCTGGTATAGTTTTTTTACGGTTGAATATTATTTAATTACTTTATATTTAAATATGTAAATGAATTGAAAACTTCCGTTATGTTTTTTTTCACTGAAAACTGGATGAAGTCTAATTAATTCATAGGTCAATATTAATTGATATAAAGAACAAAGTTTTCAAGCTCTCTAATAAAACGCATCAAACAATATTCTTCATAAATTGTCCGCAAATCACAATAAAATTAAAAAAAAAATATGTATGAACATAACTTATAAATATCCTTAAATGGAAGTTGTCTTACAATTTTATTCTGTTTAAAAGAATACAGAAAAAAAACGTACAATGTATTTATATTTCAATTTTCTTTTATACTTACAAAAATTACTGTTATTTTCTTTTTGAAGTAAGTCGCACTTCATAAATACTTGTAACATACATTTTTATAAAAATAATGCATTAGTAAAACGATGCTTGAAATTAGAATGTATCAGTGATGACGAAAAAACAAATTTATATCAATAATGATAAGTCATGTTCTTACAAAGCAAATAAATATTATAAACCATACAGAAAATATTATCAAGTAGATTGATAAAATAAAAGGTGGATCGAACTTGAAGATAGAACAGCCATATTGCCTTATCTATGGAATGAATGATGATGATAGATATCTACAAGAAACGAAGTAGAAAGAGAAAAACTAAATTTTGCCCATGTTTACTTAAAAACCTAATTTCAATCATTCTTGTGGCGAGGGAAATTTGTGGTTTTTATATTATTTAAATAGTTGTGTAACCATATAAAATAATAAACACTTATTTAAAACAGACAAACGACATATTCAAATGTTTAGTTTAATAACAAACATTAAAAAAAAACTTATTACTGACAAAAAAAAAACAATAATAAGATAAGAGTTTCCTGCAAAATTGCATCATGAAAAATGACTTGCAAGAAATTAGCATACTTTTTTTGTGACAATCGCAATAATATTGGTCATTCGAATACTCCACTAAATATCATAATTGAAATCAATAAAAAAATTTGATTTCAATCATTCAATTCCAAATTTAACATTTTCTTATATTTTTTTTAAAGAATAACAACTATAAACTATTTTATTCTCACAATATTTTCTTTCACTTTATAATAAATCAATTTCAATGAAACTGTTTATCCACATTTTATATAAAAGTTTATTTCCATGTGTACGATTTACAAATGTATACAAAATAATTTTTCTTTCGAGATGTACAAAAATATGGTCCACTTTTTTCAGTTTCCAGTGGATCTAATTTCTTTAAATAACGATGTATGTAAGAATATCCTTCATTAATTAAAATTCCTGTACGTTAAACGTAAGTAGTAATAGACACACTTATCTATAAGAAAATTAATTTTTTATAGGTATTTGTAGAATAATCTGGCAAAAACTTACAAATTGTTATATAAAACTAAATAAAACAATACAAAACATATGAAATAATAATTTATATATAAACATAACGGTTAATTTCTCTAAGAAATGATATTTTTTTATAAGTAAAGTTGTTCATAAGTAGAAATACATCTTCAAGGAAAATAAGTTTTCAAGTATTGAAATAAGTGTGTATATATATATATACATAAATTATTTAAAACTTTTAATAAGAAGATATAGAAAATTCCAAGAGTTCCAGACCTATTAACTAATGTATATTATAGTTTTAGTTATATGTATTATAATATTATCTACAGAGTTACACGAATTCGGCATACCATTCTATCTTTTATAATAATTAATCATTTATAAAACTAATTCGCAGCTCTATCAAGCCAAACACTTCTTTTTTATAATAAATATTTTATATTTCACTTTATTCGGTTGAAGTTAATTTTTTGTTACTACATTATTTAACCTATATTTCGAAAAAATACATATTTTTTTCATTATAATAAGGAATACAAATTTACATAAATATTTTACACTGATTTCATTCATTTGATAACAATATCTTCTCTCTAGAAAATAGTATAGGTCACACACACTCTTAGATGTTTAAGACTCGTTTAGAGCCCTTAATTTATACAAAGTATCTTGATATTCAACTTCAAACGTATATCAACAAGTAAATCTAAATTTTTCAGTAAACGTGGGCCTCGATAGGTTATCTATTTTTCTTTATAATTATTAGGCCCTTAACATATATATATATATATATTAGGGGGCTGCGCTCGTCCACTTGTCAATTATAAGTATGACATGTAACCAAATGAAACAAAAAACATATTTGGGTACCATAGAAACCTCGACCAAAATAAATAATTTGATGTCATGGATTTATTTACATATATATATATATATATATATATATATATATATATATATATATATATAAGTATATGTATATAAGTATATGTATATAATGGTGTGTCTATATTCTGGCAGATTGATCATTTTTTGCAACATGTTATTTTATAAAGTATTTTGTGGATAATTTTGATTTATATATATATATATATATATATATATATATATATATATATATATATACATAAATTGTCTTCCTTTTTACAATCAATTATGTCATAAATAGAAGCAATCTCTTTGAAAACACCCATAATTTACATCTATGATACCAACAAGTTAAAATACAAGATAGTATGCGATGCCGAACGACATCAATGACCCTGGGCTGTCTGACCGTGGTCAGTTCTGATATTAATATGGTGGAAATTCCAGTTATCTTGTATGCATTAATGAAATGACTATAGTTTGCGAAAGGTTTTCTTAACATTCAATCTGGCGTAGATTTACGAAAAGAATAGAAACTGAAAAAAGAAACAGACACATATGTACATATTTATTCGACACGAAGGATTATCTTAAACTGTTATCACTTGAACTTCGTTGTTATAAAAGTGTGTTAAAATAAATGTGGCAAACTTTCATTTTAAGTACGTATTTCAAAAAAAAACATGATTATATGTGTGTATAAATATATACACACATATATATACATACATATATACATACATATATATATATATATATATATACATGCATACATACATATATGTGTATATATATATATATATACACATGCATATATACATGCATACATACATACATGCATGCATACATGTATATATATATATATATATATATATATATATATCTTAATTGCTCAAATTTATAAAAAACATTTTATTTAATTGGTCACTGAGACCGAATTTATGATTTTATATAAAAAGCTTATGTTTATTTGATGATATTGTTTTTATATGAATATTTCGGTGACAATAAAAAATAAATGTCAAAGATCAAACATTGATAACATTCATATGACGTTCTAATTTTAACTAATAACTTATTTTTGATTACGAAAGTCGATGCGTGTCAATTCTTTACTAAATATTCATCAATTGTAAGCGACAGAATAAGACAAGTGTTTATTTTTATCGTGTGCAGTGTCTGGAAAGGTGAATAAGTATAGATTCTGTTTTAAGAACACACCGAAATATTTTCATGTAACTATAAATCTATCTATTTACCTATATATATAATGTACATATATATATATATATATATATATATATATATATATATATATGTATATCTTAAAGCTACAGTGACATAAATATACATAGTGGTTAACAAATAGAACTATTAAGATTCTCGTATATTTTATAGTTTCATTGTTTATTCTGAAATGTCTCTAAAACTTCACATTGTACCAACTATTAAAAACTTACCGTCATAAACAATAAAGTTTCAAAGGATAATTTATGGTTTGCGGTGTTTTGCGGTCGGCTATTTTTGGAATTTTTTGATTATGTAAACATACCTGAATAAATATTGTGTTTTAAAAATGATTATTAAGTAGGTGATTATCAAATTTTCAAATTACAAGGAATATCAACTTTATTCAAATTTAAAAACGATAGAAAATAATTACAGATATTTCAAATTTTCCTTTCTTATCATTTGAAACTCTTCTCATTCTGAGGCATTATTTTTACTTGCACTGTGTAACTATTAATCCGCCTCTGAAACTTTATAGGAATATAACAGATATTTGTTCTTCTAAAAAACTTGTATTGTATCCAAACATGAAATAAAGATAAAATTGTGGATTATAGTTAAATAAACATGTGTATAAGTAAATACTGCATATACAATATATATTTTTTTATAATTGTATTGTTATTATTATTTATATTATATTATATATATATATATATATATATATATATATATATATATCTATATACACATATATGTAAACTAGCGAACTATATTATATTATATATATTATATTATATATAATTATATTCATATACTTAAGTATATTTATTTTTTATAGTAATGGACGAATATCACTGATTCAGCCATATTATTCATAGTTTAATTAAAAAATAAAGAAGTAATTATAAGACAAAATATCTTAGATCTGAAAAAAATAACTATTCGATCTAATTATATTTTTTAAAGAAATTATTAATGATAATGCAATTATGCGTATATATGACCGTAGAATTTAGACAGAGGCAACATGAGTCACTACCTAGGGCAACAAATTTTGAGGGGCAGCATATTTTGATGGGTGACAAATTTTGAAAAGATGAAAATGTTATTTTCAATCTTAATATCGATTTTCATGTAGCTCAAATATGAAATGAAAAATTAAATCTAAAAATTTTTGTAGTTTAAATTTTGTTTTTGAAAGTTATGTAATAGATCTTTAGAATTTACATTTTTTTAAATAATTTGAGTAGAAAATTTGACAATTTTTTTAGCGATCATTAAAATTTTTTTTGTTGAAATATTCTCAAAATTAGCAACTTCCACGGATTTATTTTAATTCATTTGGGCAAAATTTTTGAGGGAAAAGGGTGGTATTTTACTGGTGGCTCAAGAGCGGCATTTAGTGTAAATTCGGCCCTGGTATATATATATATATATATCATATTAAATTTACTTACACATAAAATGTTTACCAAATATTATAATTAATTTATTTCCATTCTGAACTAATAAAGTCAATGAGGTTTTATTCATCAAAATACATGTCTACAGGTTTTTATTTGAATGATAAAAAGTATTGAGACATTGTTTGGCTTGCTGGAATTTTTAAATTAGCAAGAGTTGTTCTGACAAATGACTGACTGATTTTCACTAAAATCAAATACAAACTAATTTAAATTTATAATATATCATATAAAAATTGCTTTAAATGGTTATCAAACTTAAGAAAAAAAATATTCTGAATATTTTTATTGAATCATAATTTTCTAAAATGTGAATATAAAATTATCATATATTAATTAATGTAAGTGAAATCATACTGAATAAAAGACAATTAAAGTTTGTTTATCATATGATTTCTGGGAACTAATTTTGTTCAAAAAATGTACATTTTTATTTTTTGTGGTCTATATTATTAACTAGAAATTCTATATCCGCATAAATTTAATTACAAACATATATATGCACACAGGACGTCTATGACATAATTTAAATGACGTAACTATTCTTAGTGCTTTCCATCCCTATTTGACGTCATGATACACATAAAAAATGAGATAATTTTTACGATACATTGAAGTAGGGATAAAGGAATGGAGTGCGTCTGTTGAAGGGAACTATGTACAATTCTCATTATATTTAAATGTATGTTTATACGTTGTAAGTTTTTAAATGGCTATAAAAAATATTATCACTATAAAAAAAATTACAATTTTAATATCTCTTGACACATCTGTGACTCGGCATACCATTGTTCTCTGGTACCTGGTTAGGAAGCACTGCTATGGAACATACCTCTAGCAACACAGAATTATCTATGAAAAATCCTATATAAATAATCCAAACAAAAACAATTATTAGCACGTGTATAAACACAACAATGTTATTGACAAATAGTCGTAGTTTATGTACCAAGTGATAATAATATTTTTACTGCTGTAAAAATAATGCTTAAATTACTTTTAAATTGAATTACTGTTTTGAACACAATCATTTGAGAATAATTTGTTATTTTTTATAAGCGAATAAAATTAATATAAATTAAAATATATTATTAAATTAATAAAAATAAAATCAAAAAATTGAATTAATTTGTTTGTCAAGAAAGGGTTTATAATAATGAAATTATTAATTAACTTTAGATAAATACTATTATATGATTGTTTATGATTTAACTAATGAACCTAGGATTTAAATTACATATATATATATATATATATATATATATATATATATATATATATATATATGTACATATATATATATACATATATATATAAATATATATATATGTATGTGTGTGTGTATTATTCTAATAAAACCATTATTTTTTCATATATTTTTGATTGAAACATTATTTATGTTATTAAAAAAAGCATCTCACATACGACATACACACACACAGGAATATATGTGTATATATATTAATATATCAAATTTAAAAAATAATTTTAGAAATTTTGTGGAGCATGTTATAAAGCACAGAAAAAAATACGTCCGAAAATTTATATTTTTATTTAATTTTATATTTCCATCCCTTATTTTGAAATATACTAAATACAAATTTACATTTTAAATAAAGTGTATATAAACGATTATATATATATATATAAATATATATATGTGTGTGAGTGTGTGTATCTATGTATGTATTTTTTTAAATAATATCATTTAAAACAAAAAATTATAATGAAAGAATGAATGAACTTGTATAATCAATTTTCATGTGTATATGTTAAAAATTCTTAATTTAAAAGTGCCTTTCAGTATTATTAAATTTTTTTAAGGCAATAACTGTACTATACAAATAAATAACAAATATTGAAATTGCACGTCATACCATTATATGTATATAAATATTTAAAAACAAGTTATTGGTATCGTTGGGATTCCCACGTTTCTCATCCACATAGTATCTCGTATTTATATATATTGGTATGAAAAACAAAACATAACGAAAGCATGTATCTTTCGAAGAACCACTATACTAGCAGACGGGAAATATTGTATTAAAACAATTCCAAAAAAGATAGTGATTTATCATATTTTAAACGAATAACCAGAAACTACAATCACGCATCTGCGCAACACGTGGTATTTTTCAGGTATAAAAGAAACATTTAAATAGAAAGCAAAGTTTGTTGCTGGTCTTTGAACGTTATACGTGTTCGTCTTCATTCTGTAAAATAAGAGCGATCAGAATGAAATTCGTATTGTTGTGTAGTGTTTTAGTATGTTTACAAATAGTACGAGCGCAGGATATAGCGTTTCCTGAAAAAGAACACAACCATTTGCAAGCTAACAAAGATGTAAGTATAATTTTTATAATATTAATTTAGCATTATTTAATGAAAAGCGATATATATATTTTTGGAATTATTTAATAATTTGACAAAAGTTTTTTTATTTACGAATATGCGTATTAACATTTCTTATATTATTGTCAATTTTTACACAAGATTATATGTCTTTTCACTTTAAGATATATTAATTGATTGTCAAAGTTATGTTTAAAAATTTTTTTATATACAAAATAGTATTTTTGTCGATTTTAAGAAATATTACAAAAATATATAATATTATCTACTACGAATATAAAACATAGTTCCTTTCAATAACACATATATTTTAAATCAAGTTATTTGTAATATAAATTACTCCTTTTTGAAGGACTGGAAAATTTATATATATATATATATATATATATATACACACATGTGTGTGTGTGCAGTAAAGAGTTAAGTTATAATTCTATGTGACACAAGAGAGAAATTAGTGGACTTTTCGCCTTTTTACTAAGAAATTGATGAGTTTAAAGGAAACTTACATAAATTATGATAGAAACTTAATTATTTATATATATATATATATATATATATATATATATATATATATGTATATGTATAGACGGATAAGTAGATAGATATTGATATGTAGTGATTGTGTTACACTCTAAAACTGATTTTGTTTACAAATTTACCGTTCAATATTTTTAACTCCTTTTTTATAACCGTCAATGTTTATTTTAGGAAATGAGGTGACGTTTTAAAAAAGAAAGCTACCCGTGGTATTTGATTAGTTTCAATCTTGAGAGAGTTTATTATAATAATAAAAATAAAACTAAAGTGTAATTATTATTCATAAGAACTGTGCCACTTATTGATATTTATATATATCGGTATATATATATATATATATATATATATATATAGAGAGAGAGAGAGAGAGAGAGAGAGAAAGAGAGAGATAATCAATATTATTGAACAAGATTATTGAAATCGTGTATTTTTGTAATTAGAACATTATATTCACATTTCTTCGTCATGAACTTCTTAATCTTCTTATCAATATTACTAAAAAACATGTAAAAAAAAGCTTAAAATAATATTAGCTGCCTAGAGAACCAGTGCACAAGTTAAAATCGGTCAAAATTAGAAAAGTTTAAAATGTTTTTATAAATCAGTTAAACATATCATATAAATGAAATTTTAAATGCAACACAAACATGTTATATATATATATATATATATATATATATATATATCAGATTGATTAATTTTTTTATACAATTGAAATTAATAATTGTTATAGAACCGACAACCTGTGATTATACCTGGTAGATGTGCAGAAAATGAATGGCTTTACCCAGGAGACCAAAAAGATGATTGGGTTTGCGATTGTGGACCAGGTTAGTATTTTTAAAAATTATTATAATTTTATGTTAAAGTAAGATGAACAATTTCTAAAAATCGTTGTTTTTGATAAATGCTTCCAGATATTATGGGTTGGAAGTAAATATTCTAAATTTTCTGTCAAATTATAATTTTCATTTTAAAATGTGGAGATAAAATCTAAGGAAACATGTGTTCGGACGACTTTATTTAAAAATTAATACATATATATATAAATATATATATATACAGAATAATTATATATATATATATATATGTAAACTCAATTATGAAATATAAAAACGAAAACAAAATTTCATTTTAGTAAACTGTTGTAATTTTAAGTAGATATAAGTTCCCCTAGTACTAAAATTATTTTAACAAGTTTAAAGAAACTAACATCTTTTGAAATCTATTACAAATTTTAAATTAAACAATATATATAATATTATGTAAAAATCAGAATTAATTTAATGTGTAAACTACACACTAAATGAAAAATTATATCTTCTTGTTGTTTACAATTTTTTAAAAGTTAATAAAATATCATTTATAATTTTTTTGTATCTCTTTTTCTTTTCAATGCACGTGTATGGATATATATATATATAAATATGTTTATATATATATAAATATGTATATATATATATATATATATAATTGTACAATTAACACAATTTTTTTCTAACTTCAATATTGTTAATTTCTAAAGGTCATAAATAAAATTACACATGCTTTCAAAACTTGTTTTCAATGTATGTACTTTGATGAATTGTGAAGTATATAAAAAAACAGATAGGAATCAAAGCATTTATATTCGATAATAAAATATTTTAACAACGGATAGAATATCTCGTTTATATTTTAATGACTTTTACAACGTAGAAAGAAATATGTTGCTGTCGTTAGTGTGTTTTCCCAAAAAATAAATTTATGTATTAACAGACAAAATTTTATAAAACATTTACAAAAGTATAATTTTTTAAATTACAAAAAAACTTGTATTATTAATGTATAAAAGATATTTGGGAATTAAATGTGAATACTGAACAAATAAATTAATACTCCGAACTCCATGATTATTTTTCGAATAAATTTATTTCGTGTGAAATTATTGTAATAATAATGGCGGTATAAGAATTTTGATGACAAAACACTTATCTTTTGAAGATAAATATTTTAATTAGACAAAAATGTTGAAAATTACATAAAAAATTCCAAAATATAATATTTAATTATTTGTTATTTGGATTCAAATCATTGTTGTTTTATTTAATTTATTAATTCATTTCTGTGAATTAAATTTGCATGTATTCGAAATCAAAAAATGACAATCACTTTTAAGTAATACAAAACATAAGATAACTAATAAAAAAAATGTTGAAAAATATATTCAGATGTTTTACGTTAAAGAAAAATGTTTCTATATTAAATAAAGAAAAATTTCTATATTAAAAAAAAATTATAAAGAAAAATATATAATATAAACCATCCCACATAGTGATTTTATCAGGACTATAATAATATAAAATTTTATAATCTGTTCCAAAAATTATGTGCGGTTATTATCTTATTATTATAAAATAAAGTTAAGCATATTGTTTTACTTTTACATATAAATAAAATATTTTATTCATATCTATGATGTTTTAATCAGAAGATATTTGATTTTCACAAATTATATTCACACATAAACAGTAAAAAAACTGATCAAAAATGTTCAGATTAAATACTAATCATTTTGTTTGTTGCATATGTCAATTTTAATGATTATTAGATATATCTTACTTTAATGTACGAGTATATCCAACAGCTGACATTTGCTATCTCATTTTTTTATATATTACTATTTACGTCGATCTATATTAATTTATTGTTTATACGACTATTTCTTCGCCACAATCCAAATCCAACTCTTAACTATTACTGAAAACATTGCTGTTAATTTTTACTTTTTTGAAGCGCCATTTAAAAATATATTTAGTTTCAATAAAAGAATATTGCTATGACAAAGTCAGTATGAGAATAACTAATAAAATTTCTACTCATAAATAAACATAGTAAATGAGGAAAACAAGTTATAATATATATATATATATAGATTGTCCTTGAAATTGCAATTTTTTCAGAATCCAGTTTGTATTCAATGATATTCTTTGCATATAATTATTTTGAAAATATAAATAAAAACCGTCGGTACTGTCATAACATCATACTTTAAAAAAATATTTGTGTACCAATAATCATTAGTGAATATTTATTAATAATGTCATTAATCTCAGTCGAAGTATATTTTTATATTTGACATTAAATTTATATTTAACTCAAAGATCTAATCTATACTACGAAGATATTCTAAAAAAAAAAGTAGTGTTAAAAATATTTTTTTATTAAATAAATTTATTTTCAATAATAACTATTATAATTCGAATGTTCAATTAAAATGAAAAAAAAGATTTTGAAATTTAATGTTTTAACTTGAAAAGCGCGATCAGTCGTGGTTTTTCCTAATCGATTTTTTTTAAAAAAAACACATATTTATTAGAAAATGTAGTAAAACAAGTATTCGAAGATACAAACATTAGTAAACAAGTTTTCCAAAATAAAATCTTCTTTAATTTGAAGAAGTATTGCTTTATTTATAGAATTTATTTGTGCGCTAATTTATTTTTTAAGGACCATTAGATAATTTTCTATAGTAAATATTTTTAAAAGTAGATTAAGTTCTTTCTTTTTAAATGTATATAACGATTTACAGAATAAATTCAAAAACTGTCTGATAATTTTTCTGGTCAAAAATGTTGAATAACTGACTATTTATTATTATTAGTTGTTGTTTATGTGCATTTTGATCACAATACCTTCATCATCAAAGCGTTAAAGTGCAGAAATTGATTAGAAAAAATATTATAGTGAAAATATTATTTGGTCTAAAGTGAAAAAGTCATTTACAAAATCATATTTTATATTAATTAAAAGTTTTACATATATTATTGTGGATATGTCACTGATTCTCTAATAATATGTTAAAATTAAAAAAATAAAGTTTGAAAACCAAATTATATTAGATCAAATTAAAATTGTATAAATCATTTATTCCATGTGACATTGATGATTTTTTCTTTTTTTCAAATTGCATAATAGAAGCGTACGCGAATAAATAAATAATTAAAGTATTTTTGAATCAATCCTTATACAAAATGTCTGTCTTCTCTACAAGAATATACTATGTTATCTCATCTTAAAACAAAGCGTCAATTATAAAATTATAACATTTAATATAAAAGCAAATTTAGTTGGTGTGCTAAGCAAAAATTGTAATAAAAAAATTTTTTTACAGGTTATATTTACTTTCCATCTGAGAAAAAGTGTCTAGCTGCATATCGACAAGGGCCATGCCCAGTCGGTCAGTATGTCGTTTTGAAGCCACCTGCAGTAATACCCCATTGTGAAAATAATCCATGTGAACAGGATGGCTTAGTATACTTCAATAAAGGATGCTACATATTAAATGCTGCTGGCAAAGCATGCAAACCGATCGAGGAAGGCGGTGGTACACTTGGAGTTAATGCCACAACACTTCAATTAGGCTGCATCTCAAGTTATAGTGACATTAACATAGCCCAAAGGAAATCAGAACTTTATTGCGGACCCGGGAAGAAAAATAATATACTTGGTCTGTGCGATACGTAAAGAATATCTTATATAAATTAAAGAATTTGTTTTATCTGAATGCATTTTTTAAGACTACGTAGAGGACTAGTTAACACTAAATTGAATATAAATAATTTATTATTGTGAATACTAACACTGAAAATAACATTATAACATTTTGTGCACTAACATATATAAGAAATTTCAAAAAGTAGATATTTAAAAAAACTGCAATTTAAGTTTTAGAAAAATAAGACTGTCATACAGTTTACCTTTTATTTAACAGTTTGAACGTAATAGCTTTTAAATATAAATTAAAACAGACTAGAAAATAATCAGTCGTAAATAAATTTATTTTAGAAATAAAAATATTTTTTAAATATATAAATTAATTTATTAAACTTAAAATCTTATCAAATAGTCGCTATTTTATTATTATCACTATTTTAACGGAATAACTATAAATCGCGAAAAACTGATAAAGTAGAATCATTTCTTTAACTTTTTTATTTTATTCAGAAAAAATGTAAAATAAATTACATTATCTCTATATTTTTATTTCTATAATTCACATGCAAGAAGTTTTTCTTTGTGATTTAATATTTTTTCTGGCTCTTTTAAATATGGATTTTATAGAGTGGTCTTATAAATTCACTTTTAATTTCTGTGGTTTTAAGATTATAAAAATTAATAAATTTCTAGTCATTACTTGAATCAACTTTTAAATATAGATTTATTATAAAAAAATCAAGTAATTGTCTATCTATTAAAACAAAATATTTTTAGAAATATTAAATTATCATGATGACTAGCAATCTGAAAAAATCGACTTCAATAAAGATGTGCAATACATTTTCATCCAAATTATAAATATTTATTACACTCTTCTATATTAATAATAATCATTTGAAATTCTTCAAGTACCAGATTTTCATTTTATTATTTATTCTGATTAAAACGTACACGTAACCTAATTACTGTTTTTAACATAATTTTTAGTATCTGACGTTTAAAATAAACGACATTTTTTTAATTAATAGAGAAAATCAAGTGTTCAACGTTTTAAAATATTCCATTTTTTATACTAAGGATTCCAAAGCTTATTATTAGATAATTTATATAATATTCCAAAAAATCTCTCAAAAGATCATTTTTAGAATTAACCCTTTAATTTTCAACAATCATTTAAAACAAAGAAAATTTCTTATCGCTAATTTTTTTTAAAAAAAATATAGTACAGAAAATACTTACAAACCATCTTAAGTTGCATTTATATAATTTACATAAATATACAGTCCTGTACGTTTATAACTATTTTTTGAATAAAATTTATATTATATATTTTAATATGTTTTCATTTTAACTTTAAAAATCCAATTTCTCTTCAACATTTTTGTTTAAAACCCTAATTAATTAATATTATTTAAAAAAGATATGATGTTACTAGAAATAAATTATTTTTCCATATATTCATTTAATACCAAACAGAAGATCAAAATTAAAACGCACTTGTTTAAAAAACAGAATATTTAACAAAGTATATAATCTATTTCATGTATTTAAGTTGTCCATAGAAAACAGTTTATCATTAATTATGATTTTAATTGGATCAAACAAACAATAATTTACTGGTACAAAATCTTTGAGAACAAAATACTTCATTACTCTTCATCTATATTCCTTGAAAAATTTCATCCTTCAATATACAATGGTGTACGTACAGTGGTGTATTATGCAAAAATTATCTTTTTTAAAAATGTACGTTCCTAAAATACTTTTTATACCCCTGGCTATGCATTAGGATATATTTTTTATCACACTTAAAGTAAATCTTAATGGTATAAAATATTCTGATAAAAACGAAGCTTTCTGAACATAGGAACTGTAAATATTGAAATAATTAATGTTATGTAGGAACATATTTAAAATATATTTCTTATAATATAATTTTTAATTCTTCAAATGTTTTAGTTTAATTAAAAAATGCTGTAAATATTAATTAGACTGTATATAAAAAATGGATAGAATTATCATTGATAATTGTAATTTGTTCTTAGAGGGGAACTGCAACAGAAAACAGCCCAACAGACAAACTGTAGAACGATCTACATTACAACCATCACTACAACAAAATACGCAAGCAACAAAAGCATCAACTCCATTTCAACCTAGACTATTTGTTGAATTACCAGTTGACTTACCACTTGAACCATCTAGACCAAAACCGTTTTTAGTAGAAGTTATTGAAAGATTGGCTTTATCACAGCTACGGATAAATTTAGCATAAAAAAACTCACGAGTGAAATAATACAAAAGCGGTTTAAATAAATCTCGATTCGATTGTATATTAATGTTTTTTTGTACAGTATTTTCTTTTGTAACTAGAGACTTTGACAAACTGTGTAATTATTATTTTTTTAAGTTATATAAGTATATACATATTTTTATTTAATTAGGTTTATTTCCATACAATTATTTATAATGAATCAAAAAACGTAGTAATACGTATTAAAAAAATATACAACGATAGTAAATAAGAAAGTTATATTTTCTTAAATATTAATTGAAAATAACACTTCTATTTGAAAGCAATTTCTTTCATTTGTATAATTTTTTATTTGCAAAATTCAAACCGATCTAAATTAAATATATATTGAATACTACCTCACTATGTATGCTTTGGTACACGCTAACAAATTTAGAAATGAATATTACGGTCTATTTTTAAAATTAAAAAAATTAGATCTTAGTACTACATTTTTGATTGTTTCTTTAATCGTGACTAAATGTTCATATTCCACTTATACATCTATAACAAAAATTAACAATCATATAATTTTGAGTTTTTAATATATTTGTGTACAATTTTGTAAGTTTTAATTTTTTACAATCGATTTTTACAATAATTAAATATTATAAACAAGTAACATATAAGTAAGTATAGAATCACAATTTTTTGAAAAGTACATAAAAAAAATAAACTGCGATTCATTGAAATATTTCTCAAATTTTCAAGTACACAATTTTTAAACTCTCACTTTAATCAAATGGCAAGTTTTATTAAAGACAAGTATTTTTGATACGAATTTTCATTATTTTTTGATATATGTTAACTTTCTTTATTTAAACGTCATTTCCAAAAATGAATCAGTACTTCGAACACCACAAACATTTCACTGTCGATTAAGCACAGTCACTGGTAATGTAATCATTTTCAGCGAGTAGATATTGAAATAATGATTAATTTATGAAACTGAATTTAGCTAAAGTACCCGGTAATCTTTGATACTTCGATTTTGATAAAAACATAAATAAAAAAGAATTCCAATTAAAAATATGTTATTCGTCAGAACTAAATTTCAATTCATGATTCATCAGAACTATTATTTTATTCACTGTGTTATAAAAATGACCGCTTGTGCTTATTACGAATACATTTATAATTATTTTTTTTTTAAATACATTTCAACCTTTGAGACTTCATATTAAGACTAGTACTTGTATTCCTGTTCATTAATGAATGCTTTCTATTCGTTCAATTGCAAATAATATACTCAGAAAATATTTTGTAGTATTATTACGAATTCATTTCATTAAACTATTTTATAATATATATATATATATATACACTAAATTTTATTCTCGCATTTTTATGTACTAAAACGTGTATTATATATGAATTCAACTTACACTTTTTATCTTTTTAAATTTCTTTCTCATTTATTAATCTTTCAATCTTAGAAAAGTTAAAACAAAATACTCATGCTTACAAAAACCGCATAAATCCATGTATACAACCACATAAATGTTTCATACAACTTTTAATATTATCTTTGTATTTATTTCGTTTTTAATTATTTTAATGTAACATGTTTTGATAAGAGTGCAAAAGTATAATAATCATCACTAAATTTAAAAAATATAGATATTGTACTTAAAAAAGATGAAAGACATTATCATACATAAGACATAATTTTTTCGATGATAATTTTTAAAACTGCTCTAATATTGAAATGTGATGGAATATTTTATTAACGTCATAGCTAGTAAATAGAATTAAAACCGATTGGAATGAAATGATGAATTGATAGCAAAACAAACAAACTTATATTATTTCAGTGTTGTAAAGAACAATAGAAGGTAATAATTTTAAATAAAAAAAAAAACGAGGAGGAAACTTACTAAGAATAACTAATATTGATTCTTATTTACAATGCTTAAATAATTTTACCAATGTAAAAAAAACAATGTAGCAAGTAAAGAATTCATGGTGCCAAATGCCTTAAAAACATTTTATTTTACGAAAAATAAATGTTTAAACAATTTAATTGATTTAAGCACTTTGATATAAATTATAAGTATAAAAGTTAACATTTATCAAACCAATTAAACAATACCTATACTTTTGAAGTATACATGAACTGAAATCATTTATAATTAATACATTTATAATATTAATATTTTGACACAGATCAAAATGTCACAGTGTTGATATTTAAATTTTAGCTTAGTTTTAGTGAAAAACATAAAATTAAAATCTATCGATTTAAAATTTATTTTTATCGAATATAATTTTATAAGTATTTTTTTAATGTGAATTTTTTTCGAGACAAACATTTTGTACACTTATTTATATTGAAAGTATGGTTAAGTAAAAATATCTATCTTTGTGATTATTTAAATAAATATTTAATTTATATTTATGTGAATTTTATTTGAAAATTTACTTAATTATATTCAAAACCATCTAGATATTAAAACAAGAATTCAATATACCAAATTTTTTTAATAATTGAAAATTTATCATCCAAAAACCATTTAAATTGGGATATTATAAAAACATATTTTCTAAGAATAGAATAAGAAAGAATTAAATCACTTAGAGTTTACTTTTTACTCATATAGAACGCAATTTCTTAATGAAATTACAATATACATACACACATATATATATATATATATATATATATATATTTATTACGTATATGAATAAAATTATTTATATATTAACAAATGATTAATATATATTATCATCTAAAAGTAAAAAAATGCAATATTAGAAAAAGAGCAATGTACAGTATTAAATATATATTTCATAAAGGTCAATAAAAACAAGACTTATTTTAAATTATTTATATATTCCTAAATTTATATTTATAAAAGATAAAGATTATGTGTATCACTTACATATGTATTTGTAATTAATTATATATAAATATGAGAAATGTGATTTAATTCAACGTGCGTTCTTGGAAAAACGAATGAAATTAATTAATTAATTATATATATATATATATATTAACTTAAATCAATCTTCCAACTAACATCATATTTATTAATAAATTGAATAATTCTTTTGTTCTCTTATTTTTGCCACTGAAATGTATATTATTTTTCATTTTAATGTCGTTATAAGAGAACTTAAAAAGATCTAAAAAGTAGACACGTTTTGATTTGAATTACGTCAAATGATTATTAATTGACGTCATTTCAACATAATTTCTTAGTCAATTTAACAATATGAAAATGACTCAAGTAGAATATAAAGAAAATCAAAAAAATAAAAGGATTTCCCGCTGCTAAGGTGTAATTATTCTTTTTATTAGATGTTATATGTTAATTTGATTTCTTAAGTATTTTATCTTTTTTTATATGAATTCAAAAATAATGTCGAATATAATGTTATATATTTTTGAAATATGACAATGATATGATTTTCTAATCTAAGATACGACACTAACTGAAATATATAGGAAAAATATTTAATAAGTATTGAAATATCTGTTTGAAAATATGATGTCAATAGTAATAAATTAATTTAAAATGGATAAACACTTGGAAGACACGAATAAATCTAATTTCAGTGACTTCAAGAAACAAATATGAATTTCTTCTATAAATTAATATTTTAAATTTGTTTCTTTATGACGTCTTTGGTTCAAGTGAAAATATACAAAAAGTTAGAAATGCAGCTCATAACTAAATTACTCGTAATAATCAAATGAATGTATTTTATAAATATTTAAGTGTCTAATTTTTCACAAATCTCTAATTTTGCATTGAGTTTTTTTTAAGTTATGTTAATATTTATAGCCAGCACTTTTGTTTAAAATTCATTCGTGTCACGTTATAAATTGTCTTGCATTCCATTTTGTATATTGTATGTTATCATTGATTCACCATCCTTGATCTAAAAAGTTTACTCTCCTCTGGTTTAATAAATACTACAATAAAAATAAATAAATCGAGATGATTTTATTTTTGAATAAAACGAAACTTTTTCAAATATATTACTAATTACTTAATTTACTTCTTAACAAAACGAAAAATTAGATTATTTAAAAATAGATGAACTTTATATAGAAATTGATAAAATTTAATATCAAGCACACAGATAAAATTATGTATATATATATATATATATATATATATATACATACAATTATATTGAGAAATTAAAAAATGTGTTGTCAAAAAACTACGACATATAATCTGAATCATTACAAGCTTGTGACAACAAACTATAACACTCACGGGTAAGAACCGTTTTTTTTTTACAATATCAAGAATACTAACAGGTTTCTTGTTGAATTTTGCAAACAAATATAAATGTGTATTTAACATGAAGAGGACGGTATTTACAAACATCAATCTGTGGTGCAAACTTCATTAAATTCAATTTTGTGTTAAAATGAAGACGCAATTTATAATCAAATTTATTTGCGTTTCGTTTCTTTTCTCTTTGACAACAGCAGGAGTTCTTTATCCAGGTATTTCATTTCATAAATTATTATTATTTTTTTAATAACATTTAACTTCAATATTGTGTTCAAAAACTGTTTATCGTAAAATGAAAATTCATATGAATTTGTCAATATTTCAATAATTGTTAACATATTTTTTTATAAAAATTAAAAGTATATATATATATATATATATATATAATAACTTTATATTTTCATATGAATTTTTTAATTAATTTATCTACTTTGAAATCTCAGTTTATAAATATATATATAAATATATATATATATATATATAAATAAATATATAAAGTATAACCTTGATTTTGAATGACCAAAGCTAAGTCAGCGGTACTTTTGAGAATTTTAGAAAATGAGAAAGTACATTCAGTGAAATTTATAACTAAACAAGAGATAGACAAGATAATCACAAGTGAAATAATAAGGGTATATTTCTATTAGTAACATATTTATTTAATACATTCGTTCACATTAGCTAAATTTTGATTTATTTAATTTAATCACATTAAAAATTAAAAAAGTCGAAATTTTATTTACTTATTTTTATAGATTTTTCTCTTTTTATATATCTTTTTTTGAATTTTTAGACAATGATCAAGAATGGATTTGCATTAGGAGAGGTATAAATTAAGATACGTTAGAAGTAGAGAACATTTCATTCCACTTTTGTTTCTAAATTTTTTATAACCACTAATGGTGCAAAAAACAAGAGTTTACTAGAAGCTTATGAGGTTGCATAATAAGTAAGATCAAAAATATTCATCATAATAAACCGTAAATGATTTTTCTTTATTTTTTTAGCGTTGGATAATTTAAAAGTGTTTAAAGAAGTTATTTTTGGTTAGATATTATCTTTTTACTAAATAAAAATGTACGAGAAAATCAAAAAAAAAGAATTAATAAAATTTTAATTTGTTTTCTCCTTTTTCACTTTTAAATGGCTCTTGCACGTGTAAAAAGTAACGATATGAATTTCAAATTTTATCTTATATCACTAAAATAAAAAATATTTAGATTAAGAATTTTCAGAATGAAATTTAACTGTGATACACTCAGAAAATACGATTTAACTTAATGCTAAACAATTGAAATAATAACATAAGTTAATTAAAAAATAGATATTTATGTTAAATATAAATGGAAATGTGTATTATACTATCAGCTACACAAGAGTTATTTCATCTAATATAAGCATTTCGTATAAATTAAAAATGTACTTAAACAATAAATTAATATTTATTTATAATTATTTAACCTATTAGCTGTGTATGATGAATATACTCGTCAATTTGAGCAATAACATTATTGACTTTTCAAAAAAATCAAATACCATTTCATTACAATTTAATTCAATTTTACAAGTATTTGACAAGTACACTAGTCATCTCTTCATTTTTATGACACAATGTAGGTACACTCTTTTAAAATAGAGATACACAGCTAACAGGTTAATTCATATTTTTTACGGTTTTTTTATCAATATTATTTGTAGTTGCAATTATAATTTTTTGAAAATGTGACTAAATCTCTTTCACAAAATAATTTTCACCTGTACACATATCCTTTTAGCAAAATATTCATTTAATTATTCATTATTTTACTAATGGCTTCAATGGGGATGTCAAAACGCTAAGATAAAGAAAATGTATACAAAATAGGCCTTAACTTTTTTGTACCTTAAAGTTCTGTGAATGATAATATCATTATGATGACAGCATGTATTTAAGTCATCTCAAAACTAACCTATAATCAATTATTATACATTTTGTTCGAAGAGAACGCAGTATGTGATAAATTAAAATTCATTTCTGAAAATTTCGAATAATTATATTTGTTTTTCAAATTATTAGATATGAATACTTTGTTTTCGTGTATGTAGTTCATCCAATAAGTGTAAGTTATTCTCACTGGTCTATAGACTGTTAGTAATCGATAAAAAATCATTTAGATGAGATTTTATTTTAAGTACAATGTTTTGACTGCAATTTAAAAAGAAGTATTTATTAATAAATCTACCATCTAATTTTATTGCATGTAATAGATAAAATAAGATCACTTAAGCAACCACAATGTCCAACGATTATTTTACGAGACGAATGGGGTGCAGTGCCTGCAAAAGAAATTGAATACATGATAACACCTATACGTAATGTTATAATCGCGCATACAGTCACACCTTTATGTAATACGAAAGACGAATGCATCGCACGTGTAGCTAATATACAAAACTATCATATGATGGAGAAAAAAATGGCAGATATTGGTTACAAGTAAATATTTCAATTAAAAAGCCCTATTTTATTCCATACTTAAATGAGTATTTTCTGTTTCAGCTTTTTGATCGGAAGTGATGGAAATGTTTATGAAGGACGAGGATGGCATTACGTAGGAGGGCACAGTAAAGAATATAATTATAAAAGCTTAGGAATTTCGTTGATTGGAAATTTTTCAAGTAAGATTCTTGTTATATTCTTAATCGAATATATTTATAAAGATGCATGTAACTTTAATATAAGAGTACAACAAAATATATTCATTTAATTTTCTTCCTGAATTTTTTTGTTACTTTACATATTTTTATATTTTAATATTATTATGTTATTTTTTTACTCCGAATTACTATTTTTTGTAATATACATATTTTTCTTTATTTTTCATAGGAATTCGTACACATTGTTAGATTTTTCTGCACTATGTAAAGCTTCATTTTTAATAAATAATATTTCGATTTTCTTTCATTCATTATTATAATATCTGATATTTTCTTCATCTTATTGAAAATAAAGTTCTCTCTCTCTCTTTATTTATGTATATATATATATATATTTACACAATAAGAAGTATCAAAATAAATTAATAATAGAGAATATATGTTTTTGTGTAGAAGAGCTGCCAAACAAAAAACAATTAGTTGCACTAAAAGAACTTTTGGAATGCGGTATTCATAAAAATTTACTTGACACGAAATACAAATTGTTTGGCCACCGACAAGTTATTGCAACACAGAGTCCTGGAGAAAAATTGTTTCAAGAAATCAAAAAATGGGACCATTGGAACGAAAATATTTCACCATTATGAATTTAAAAGAATGTAATAATAATTAAATTTCATATGTAATTTTACTTGTTATTTTTATTTTTTTCAGTAAGTTTTGTACATATCATTTTTATACTTTATTTATGTAATAAACACAAATACTCTTTTCTTAACTCTACGGAAATAAATATTCATCAAACATAGATAAATCTTCATATTATATATATATATATATATATATATATATATATATATATATATATATATGTAAAATATCAGTGTGTATTAAGAAAAATAATATACAACAATAATGAAATAAGAAACATTATTAAAATTAGTATTTTCTAAATATCAGTTAAGCAAATATTATTGACAAGACACAAAAATTCCTTGAAACACAAATTAGCTTAAAAGATACCACCTTTATATCTATAAAATAATTAACAAAAAATATGATGCTTTAATTATTAAAATCTATTAAAGAATTAAATACATTGATAACGACACATAATAGAAAACTTAAAAACTCAAATTTGAAATATTAATTCATTTGTATAACGATTTTCCATTTTTAGATTTTACCGATTAATGAAAAGTTCTGATCATAATTCTTTTTTTTTAAAAAAAAAACAAATTCTTAGCATTTAAAAGACCAGAAATCGATGTTTATTTATATAAACATAAAAATAATACACTGATCAATCATAAATCCTCTATAATCAAAAAGACTCAGGTTTTTCTTCTAAATACAATAAGCGTATCACTGACATTATGTCAAAAGATTTTAGAGACTATAAAAAGGATTTTTTAACTTATTTCTTTACAAAAACGTTTCATTATAATATAGTATACATATAAGAATAGTATTTTAGAAATATACCAGAGAGAAAAATATTGTATTGTAAAACTTTTTATTATATATTAATACATCTGTAACAGATTTTTTAGTTTTAAGAAAGCAAAATTATAAAAAGGTGTCTCAAAATATTTTCACCCGAAAAACGTTCGTCAATAAGATAAACTCTCGAAAGAAATACACTATTATTATAAGTTTAAGAAACATATTTTAAATGTAAATCTTAAGAAAACGTAAAAATTAAAAGTGCAAGATATAAAAAGAAAGTATAATATTTTACAAAATTCATAAGAAATATATTTATATTATTTAATTTAAAATCATATAAAAATAATCCAAAAACCGATAATTAACACTAATATAATTGACATTTAAAAACATAAGTTAACATTTAAACGATCAATACTTAACACTATAAAAAATGATAAAAATATACGAAAAAAATTTTAAACCATTATAAACAGATTAACATTTAAAAGTGTATTATAAAAACAACTGAATAAATAAATTGATCAATATTTTCAATTAAAATTTTCCTATTATTCACACAAAAAAATATTTATTAATATTTAAAAATATTTAATATAAAACAGTTATACAAAATACTAAACCACTTTAATTACATGCAAAAGTAAATCAAAAAATATAGAAAATAATTTTCGATTTCGATTTTTTGATGACATCTTTCAAGTTTGTTTTCTTATTTATATTTTAATCGTACTTTATTAATTTTATCAGACTTAAATAATTATTTAGGTTATTTTTAAAATTTCGACCATCTTAAGAGATTTATTTATAGCTTTTAAACTTACTAATTTTTATTTCAAATATTATATGAAGATAAATTTTCAATATTATAATTCAAAATGGATTTTCAAATATTTTTATTATTTTTCAGAATATTATTCAATTATAATAAGAATATCTGAAACAAATTAATTTCTTTGCCATAACAAATTAAGACGTAGAAAAAGGATTTAATTAATAAGAGAGAAAAATTTATTACAATTAATATGTACGAAAAATGATCGTCATCCTTGAATTAAATTATATAATTCAGCTTTTTTAACTAATATTCATTCAAATATTTAAATGAATTTGTGTTACAGTAAAAAACATTTATTATCCTTATTTTCACACTGCTTATTTCTACACTATTTATCTGTTGTGATTACATAATACTAAAAAAGAACATACTGAAAAAATAGAACTTGAGCTTCATATTTTCGTAACATTTCTTACCTTATTTCCCAAATATGAAGTAAAAAATATAATTTGAAACTTTCACAATCTATATAAAAATTTACCATTAACACATTTATAAGCCAATTATGCTGACTTATTTATAAAATATGATACTATTAAATGGATATAAAAAATTAAAGCACAATATACGTACACAATTAAGATATTAACTAAACCAAAGCATTAGCTTGTCAATTCAGAACATTTTAATAAATGAATTGTACGGTTTTGCTCTTAAAACTTGTTTTATTTGTGTACAAGCTCGGTAATTATAAAGTATAAGCGAACAGTATTTGGGAATTCCTGATGATGTGTTATGTTCAAATGTGATTATGCAGTAAATCTTATTTTGTTACATTTTTTCCTCAATAATTCAATGTAAAGAATATATTATCAATTGTTTCTTGACCATTGACCTCACTAGATCTCTTTATAAGTTTCAATCAACGTGCAACTCATTTTAATTTCTATTTATGCATCAAAGTGTGAAATAAGTCTTTAAATTAGTTATTTTTTTCATAAAATGAAGTATTTTTTATTAGTAACTATTTTTGTTTTATTTTTCGTCCATGCACATTTCCGTAAGTACATTTTTTCGTTATATTTTTACACATATTAATTATATTTGACATTTAAAATGATCTAGTTATTAAACTATAAAAAAACCATTATAATAATTTATGGAAAATTAATAACTACAAACGTTATAAACATTTTATTTAAAAAATGTAAACTAAAAATATTTTTATATACTTTTATATGAAAAAATACTGTCATAAAAATTATTTTTGTGAAAAAGATTTTTTTAATAATTTAAATTTAATAAATACAATAAACAAAGTTTACATTCTCGTGAAATATAATATTTGTTATCGTTATTTATACACATTTACACGGTTTTAATTTTAAACTACAAGATGCACAAGTGCACAAAGATATCCTCAGTATAATTAAACAAAACATTTTAGTAATAATGTAAACAAAAGAATGAGAAATGTTCCATATACCATTTTGTGCGTAAATTTTGAGAGGTTATCATGCTCGCCTGATACTAAATACAAGGGTTGACACCCTTTAGTAAGCCTCCCTGTTCCCGTATTTAACTTCGTACGCAATCGAGAGGGAAAGTCAACCCTCGGTGTGCGGAAGAACGAAACACAAATTTCTCTTTCGTTATGGATTTGTAGAGATACGCCTACAAATAGGGTTTACAATTTTTTCAAAAAACGTTCATTCCAATGTTTAGTCTTGTCAGTGTTTGATTTGATAACATTTAATTCGTTGAATTGATAACATTTAATTTATTTATTATTTACTTGACGACGATTTATAGTTTATCATATTTTTTTTAACTATTGATTAATACAGATGCAGATACACATTGATTATGCAGTATTATTATTATTATTAAAGAACTATTTGCATATATGTTTTAATGATTAAAATGAATTTATTTATTTTTATTTTATTCCATATGTACATAATACGTCAGCATAAGTGACTTATAAATATGTTTATACCATTTTCTTATATTATATATATATATATATATATATATATATATATATATATATATATATAAGTTAATTGACAGGATTGTTATCTTTATTTATACTTCGGGGAAAACCTTATTACAAAAGAGTCAATATAACGTATTTTACCATAAAAAACAAACAAAACAAATAATCACTTTTTCTTAAAAAAAATAGGCAACTCTGCACTTACAGCTTCATTTACTTAATAAAATAAGTAGAATTTCATAATGGTTTATATAGAAAAAAGATCATGTAAATTCTTAATATAGTATTATCTATTTTAGAAATCTATATGGATATGTTCTTGTGTATAAACTGGTCTTTAATAGGTTTTAATATTAATTACAATAACAAATGGTGAAAATCTTTCCGTCGTATTGTATAAATAGTTTGTTAGTTATTTGGAGTTTAAGAGCTCGTCGACAACTAAAGTGCATAAATGGTGATCTTACTTTTTTATAACATTAATTTTTATATCACTTTATATAACATTAATGTTTCATCATTTTTTTTTTATAAAAATATGTATTGAGTCCTATCACAGCTCTTGTACTAGTAAACTAATATGTTTAATATGCAATTTCATTTGCAGCTAGCATAATTATTTTGCAAAATGCGTTGTAACGATAATAGTTTTTGATATTGTGATTAAATTTACTTTCACAAATTAATTTTTCACTCTTATGCAAACCACAATGAAACTTTATAACCAAAAATATGAATTAACTGATTATTAATACATTTAATTGTTGCTTATATGTTTTAATGGAAATGCTATTATCTTCAAAGTACTTAAATACAGAAAAATCGATTTTAGTTTTGTATATCAGAGATGATCAATTATCAATGTTTGAACATTTTTGATCAGTTTATGGAGAAGTGTAAAATAATTTGAGAAAAACCTATTTTAAACTGGTTTTTCCATTTGTTCTATATTTCTCAGAATATTTTTCATAACTTCAATTAGAATTTGCATGATAACCTTCTAGATATCTAAAGTGATGATATATATATATATATCACACACACACATAATACAATAATTATGAAAGTGTACAGATTAGTTAAAGCGTAAAATATGCACTTGGTATTTTCAAAACATGTTTTCTTTTAAATATCATTGGAGTTACATAAAACCTTTATGATAATGATAAATGTATTTGTTTCATACAAAATTTATCTGTTATCAGAAGAATAGCGAAATAATTCTAAAAAATGTTATTTTAATATAAATGACAATTATATAAAGCAGGAAATCTACCAATTAAAAACAAGCTTTCAAATAAAATAAAAAAATATTTGTAAAAATCATCATACTTTAATTAAGAAACTCATAACCGTACGAAAAATTGACAGTTTTAACTGAGTAGATAAAATATACTTCATGATAATTATTATTTTTTACATATATTATATACGTATATTAGTAAAATTAAAATTTTAATTTATAGGCAAAGTACCAAATGTGTGTCCAAACATAATATCACGCAGAGAATGGGGTGCTCGTCCTGCTACGCATATTGAATATTTGATAACACCTGTCAAATATGCTATTATCGAACACACGGCTACAGGTACATGCAACGATGAAGATGAATGCATTGATGTTATTACCGGTATTCAGAATCATCATATGGATGTCAATAAATGGGATGATATTGGATACAAGTAAAAATATAAAAATGTATAAATATGAATTAACTTATTTACATTTTTTTATAATTATTTATAGTTTCTTAATCGGTGGAGATGGGAATGTATACGAAGGTCACGGTTGGAATTTAGTTGGAGCTCATACATACGGTTACAATAGAAAGTCAGTAGGAATTGCATTTATTGGAAATTTTCAAGGTAACATCATCTACTAATTTAATAACGATACACATATTTATATAATATAAAAATAAAATTGAATACCTATTTCAGATAACACTCCTACTCAAGCTGCTGTTACCGCTGCTAAAAATCTACTTGAATGTGGACAGCGATTAAATCAACTTGACAGTGTTTACACTTTAATGGCACATAGTGATGTTTTGTCTACTCTTAGTCCTGGAAAAAAAATTTACAGAATCATTCGAAAATGGCCAAACTTTTCAAAATACCCAATACCATAACAATTTAAAGTTTAATATTGAACTCAGTTTACCTTGATTTAATAAACGTTTACTTAAAAAAAAATTATATATATATATATATATATATATATATATATATATATATATATACATAATATATATATATATATATATATATATATATATAAGTATACATTATTTGTACTAAAATAATATTTTATACTAAAGAAATAAAAATATAAAAGTAAATATTACACGTAATTATAAGATAATATATGTAAAATTATAGGTTAAATTAAATTAACTGAATTAATATACCGTATATTATTAAGAAAAAAATATAAACAATATATAACAAAAAAAGTAGTTTCAAAAAAGAACCAGTATATAAATCGCATCTTTTAAATGCATGATAAAGAACATCACTGAAATATAATACTGTTATACTATTATATATATTAGGTAATTTTCTCGATACAAGTCGAAACAGAATTTTCAGACAGATACTTTTTTGAAACATCTCTTGTACAGCATGTCATCCTATTACATTATATTTTAAAGTGCGTAAGGGACGCAAAATAAAGGGTTGAGGTCTTATCCTATATATATATTACAATAATGGTTTAATGATTTTATGTATGTTTGATGTTCGTACGCATACAAAAATATTTATTGCATAAATAAAATTTGAAAACATTTTATACAAATCATTTCTCTCTCTATTTATTACGCACAGAAGAGCGTTATTATCAATTCCTCTTTATACTTGATTCTTTCATATCACAGTAGTGGTAACCACCAATACAGGGAAAACAAACTGATATTCACGACATAAACATAGGTTTGATCGAAATCGTAACAATAGCAAATTATTTATAAAAAAAATAGTAATATTAGAAAAATAATGAGAAAATGGCTGATTATGTTAAATATTATTTAAGCCATTATTTATCCATCAATATAAAACCAAATAAGTGAGTGTTCCATATTTTAAAATACATTTATTTTTCCTACGAATTTTGCATGTGCTAAGAATTCATTATACATTGAATTCTAATTAATTTGTTATTAATCAAAATAAATATTTTTATGCCTAAATTAATGTTATTTGAAAAATATTCTCTTCACATATTTAGATATTATTATATTTACACTTTCATTAATACATTTATTTAGCGTTTTTTCGATAAATAAACTATTTTTTAATCTCTTGTTTATAAACTACCATTTTACAGAATAAATTTACATTGTCAAAAATTCTATTATAATACATTTCTTATCATTATATTTTAGTAGCCATTTAAAATATTTAAATTCACTTACAATAAACTATTTATGTACACATAGTTTAAACACACACTTTCAAATGCAACTCTTTAAAATGAATGATGTTACTGATTAAATACAAATGTCATTTCTGTACTTTTCATTTATTACATAAATACCATTTTAACATACCATAATACTTCATAATGTACAAAATTACGAGATAAAAATCGAAACTGTTCTCTTTATGAATAACTCATTGATTTATTTTCTTATTTAACTTAATACAATGAATAAATTTAAATTACAAAACATTCAATATTTTAAAACAGTTTCTTACAATATACATGCTTCTAAAAAAACTATGGACCTTATTTAATATATATATATATATATATATATATATATATATATATATATATATATATATATTTCATTACACAAGCGACACCATATATGCAACTACGATTACATCTGAAGACAATACACTATGGGTACTGAAACGCTGTCAAACAGAGAGTGAATCTATGGTCAAATACTTCCATTTGTAACTGCATATTACTTGGCGACTGTAATTATATTATTTAAATATAAGAATCATATTTTTGAATATATATTTAATTAGGAATAAGTAAATTTAGTTTTTATTTCTAATTAAAGTATCATAGTGAAGTTAACCTAAAAAGATTGCACAAGTCGGTGTAAGATCTATTCATAATTTATATAATTTTTTTATTATTGCATATTTTTAAAACGATCTTTATTTAATTTAACAATGGTTGTACGTCAATATAATGAAGAATTACAGTATCTTGAAAAAATTAATGCGCACTGTTGGCGAATAAAAAAAGGATTTCAACCTGGAATGAACGTAGAAGGATGTTTTTATGTGAACAGTACTCTTGAAAAACTAATGTTAGATGAATTACGCAATGCGTGTAGACCAGGAATGGTGGGCGGTTTCTTACCGGGTGTAAAACAGATTGCTAATGTTGCTGCATTACCAGGAATTGTAGGCAAATCTGTAGGGTTACCTGATATCCATTCAGGATATGGATTTGCTATTGGTATGTAATTATAATTTTCAGTCTATAATGTGTAAAAACTTGTCAAAATATTATTCTGCAGGAAATATGGCTGCGTTCGATATGGCTGATCCTAAATCTGTCGTTTCACCCGGAGGTGTAGGTTTTGATATTAATTGCGGAGTTCGTTTATTACGAACAAATCTTCATGAAAAAGATGTTCAACCTGTAAAAGAACAACTTGCACAGAGTCTGTTTGATCATATTCCAGTCGGTGTTGGATCAAAAGGTATTATACCTATGAATGCAAATGATTTAGAAGAAGCACTAGAAATGGGAATGGATTGGTCATTACGAGAGGGATACATTTGGGCTGAAGATAAAGAGCATTGTGAGGAGTATGGACGTATGCTTAATGCTGATCCTTCAAAAGTTAGCATGCGAGCTAAAAAGAGAGGACTACCTCAAGTAAGTATACATACACACACACACACACACATATATATATATATATACATATGTATGTATGTAAGTAAGTAAATAAATTTTTATTTTTCAGTTGGGTACATTAGGTGCAGGAAATCATTATGCTGAAATCCAAGTTGTTGATGAAATTTTTGATAAATGGGCTGCAAGTAAAATGGGTATTGAAATGAAAGGTCAAATTTGTGTTATGATTCATTCTGGTAGTCGTGGTTTTGGCCATCAAGTAGCTACAGATGCTTTAGTTCAAATGGAAAAAGCAATGAAACGTGATAATATAGAAACAAATGACCGACAGTTGGCCTGTGCCAGAATAAATTCACAAGAAGGTCAAGATTACTTAAAAGCTATGGCTGCAGCAGCTAATTTTGCCTGGGTGAACCGAAGTTCAATGACATTCCTAAGTAGACAGGTATGCTTTGTTTTTTTACTTCTTAGTTTGTGAATTTTTAATATTTGTATATTTTTATAATCCAGGCATTCGCAAAACAATTCCATATGACACCTGATGATTTAGACATGCATGTTATATATGATGTATCTCATAACATTGCTAAAATTGAAGAACATTTAGTGGATGGCAAACAAAAAACCCTATTGGTTCATCGAAAGGTATGTGTTTTCAGTATATCATGATTATTAAATGAATAATGTCTATTCTTTATTTAGGGCTCTACAAGAGCTTTCCCACCACACCATCCACTTATTCCTGTAGATTATCAATTGACTGGTCAACCAGTTTTAATTGGGGGAACAATGGGAACTTGTAGTTATGTTTTAACTGGTACAGAACAAGGTATGCAAGAAACTTTTGGATCTACCTGTCATGGTGCCGTAAGTATTCTTTTAAAATTGAAAATATTAAACTAAAATTAAATCACTATTTATTATTAATGTATATAAATTTTACTTAAAAACTTTAGGGCCGAGCACTATCACGAGCAAAATCAAGACGTAATCTTGATTATACAGATGTATTAAGAAAACTGGAAGAATTAGGCATTTCTATTCGAGTGGCATCACCTAAATTAGTAATGGAAGAAGCTCCAGAATCATATAAAAATGTAACTGATGTAGTAGATACTTGCCATGCAGCTGGAATTAGTAAAAAATGTATAAAACTTCGACCTATAGCTGTGATTAAAGGTTAATTTGAAAAGCCTATGAAATAAAGTACTTCAAGTATCTTTTTCATTCTTTATGGGGAAAAAAATTTTTTGGAAAATTGAGATTTCAAATAGTTTCTTTTTTCAATAAACAACCATATACACAAATTGATATGTATTACTTATTAATTACTATATTATGACTGTCAAATATTTAAATATTTATAAATATGTATTTTGTAATATTGTATAAAGTATTTCAAAAATTATAATAAAACTCATATTTCATTTATTGATTCACTTGTATATCTCATCTTCATTGTTTCCTACATAATTGCATTATTTTACCAATTTAATTTCTTTTACTTATATAAAATACATAATTTGTTGTTAACATGTGTGAAGGAAAATGGAAGGAATTAATTAAATACACATATTATTACAATACTTTTAATTAGAATAATTTTAAGTAACTGCTACTTATCAAGCTTACTTCATAAAGTAAATCACAATTAACATTATTCTAGTTTAAGAGCTATTTTCACTTTCAAAATAATGTATTTTGATGTTTAATAATTTCATTACGAGACTAACATTAACTGACAATGAACTGGAATGTAAAATAATAAATAAATATGTCCTGTACAATATATAATCCAAATTTACTTTATACACAAATTATGTATGAAATTCATTCTGCATTGTAAAAATATGCAAAATGTTACTCTTATACAATATATAACAGTCCTTTGCTGTGAATAAAAACACACCCTGATTTAACAGATTACATAAAACTTTCAGTTTTTGTTAGTACCTTAAAAATATTTCATCCTGTTGGTGGAACTTCTACTTTTTTTATTGAAGAGCCACCATTTGGCATCTGTTTATTTTCAATATCTGCTTGTTGAATTACTTTATAAGATAACATTGGAGATAATTCTGCTAATTCTTCTGGATGTTTTTCCAGATGTTCACAATTATTTTCTCCACAAACTTTACAATCATATATATCTGAATGGAAAGCACTTTTCAATTTCTAAAAAAAATTAAGAAAAATTTAATCTAATATGTATATGTATATGTATATGTATATGTATATATATATATATATATATATATATATATATATATATATATATATATATATATATTACCTCTCTAAGTGTTGTTCCACTTGAATTAAAAAGTACATAAATTGCAAATGCTGGGATACAAATAATTGAAAGTGATGCAATAAACCATCCAATTGCAATAGCCCATTGGGGATATTTATATTTTCCATTATTGTATGAAGGCGGTGTATAATCAATTAAAACAAATATCCATAAACTCTAGAATAAAATAAAAATAAAGTTAATTAATTAATGAGTAACAATTAACAAAATTTAAATAATAAAATATATTAAGTCAATATCTAACTTACAAATAAAAGCAATGGCGCAAAAATCAACCAACACAATCTAAAATAGAGTGAAGGTGGCCTTCCAGTCATATCTTTTACGTTTGCTGATAATCTCCATGCTCCATAAAACCATGATATGGCAATTACTTCAAAAAACGCCAAATACATAATTGATATAGATGCAGTATAATGATCAATTAATTGAAAGAAGTACATTCCACCCTAGATAAAAATTGTTTTTAAATAAAAATTGCTTAAAACTACAAATATATTAAATTGTACCTGTATAACATTAGGTAGCCCAAAGAGAAAAGAAACTACACAAACGACTAGAACCAGCATTTCGTGACAGAGTAAATGTTTTTTCACCCATTTTGGAAAACCATCTTGAATTGATGTTACGACAACTTCTACAATTGCGAACTGAAAATTTTAATGAAAAATATATTCATTTAATTTTTAAATGAAAATATATTCATATTGTTATCATTACAATTTCAAAAACAAAATAAGTTCGTAATTTTACCTGACTATTTAGTCCAAGACATAGCATCATAAAGAAGAATAGAACTGCCCAAAAATGTGTTGCTGGCATTTTAGCTAGCGCTTGTGGGTACACAACAAACACAAGTCCTGGACCTAAATTACAAGAAAAATATATATATATATATATATTATAACAATGTTCATATAATAAAATATTAATTTTTTAAGATACTGAATTTATTATTGTCATTTAGAAAGAAAACAGTACTTATTTATCGAGCGCTAATGACCTTAATTGTCGCATCCTTAAACTCCAAATAACCAACGAAATAATACACATTTTCTTTCCTGCAGCTTTACTACAATAGCCTCCATATTTTTTTAAAAATGATTAATAAAACAATTTCAAAAACTTACCATCATCGATTACATTTTCAATCGATGTATTCAATTCAGTCGCAATATTTCCAATTGTTGCAAATGTAAATATGCCGACAAGAAGACAAGTAATCACATTGATTAATGACACAGCCAATGCGTCATAAAGAATATTATTATTGTACCTATTGTAGCTTGCAAACGATATCATAGAACCGAAACCAATTCCTAATGAATTAAAATTTTGAGCTGCAGCATTAACCCACACCTATAAAATAAATTACAAATTTGTGATTGATATTTTTGCGATAGGCATTATATTTAGTGAAATAAATAATTTACAATATGTAATTAAAAATATTTAATATTTATCTGTTAAAAAATAGATGACAAAGTATAACAAAATATAAAAAAATAAGATAATGTCAAGCTAGCACAGTTATCAATTTAAGTCCAAAAAAGATTATCTTGAAAACTATGTAATGCAACAGCATTGAACTGATGTAATAAATATAAATGAAAAACGATAAGTACCCTCGCATCACTTATAAGTTCCCATCTAGGTTTGAAGAAATATCGTAGACCTCTCTCAGCACCATCTAATGTTACAGATCTGGCCAAAAACATTATAATAAGAAAAAATGGTAAAGTAGCTGTGAAATATCGAACTTTGGCGGATGATTTAATACTTTTCCAGATAGCAAAATAAACAAATACCCAGGCGCATAACAGACACGCTACTAAATCCCAACGAAGAACGCCAGGATCTTCTATTCCGTTCGTTATTTGAAGAACTTTCTTACTAAAACATAAAAAAATATATTTTCGGAAATTCGAATCTTTTAATATAAAAATAATAATAAAGTAAATAATATTATTTTTTATTCTCATAAAAACAATGTTTTTTTAAAGTATGTAAAATGATTTATATAAATATAAATAATATAAAAAAAGCATCTGCCAAAATAATATATATATATATATATATATATATATATATATATATATATATATATATATATATATATAAGAATACAAATGCATGCATTTTGAATACTAGTATTAATTGAGTCTACAAATCATTTAAAATATACGACTAAAAAGTATGTTTCTAAAAACAAGTTGAAACCAATTCTTTAAAGCTTGCTTTACGAGTCTTCTCTTGCTACAAAACAATTATATAAAGAGGTTGTCAAGAAAGAAGAGACATTAATTATACATTTTAACGATTGAAAATAATAAAGAAAAAAAAATGATGCATAAATTACAATCGCTTGTAATAAAGTAATATATTTTGTTTATATCACAATGTGTTGCTTCTTGAAACTACAAGAAGCATCCAACAGTTTACGGTACAGGTACACAATACATACATTTCAAAATATAAAACCACTTAAATTTAATATTTAAAAAATGTGCAACATATTCAAATCTTTATATTTATGGAAAATGAAATGGTTTATTAAAAAAACATTTTTATAACTTCATAAACACAATAAAAATACATACATGAAGAAAAAAAAATTAGACAGATTAACGACCTTTGCTTATTTCAATACAAAAGGGATTTGAAGATGTAGTATTTCTACTGAATAATGATATAGGGAATACTTAAAAATCATCAAAAGTGCATGCATTTATACAATTTATTCGAAAAACATATTTTTAATATTTCAACTTCATTACATAAAAACATTATTTATTTTTACTTACAAGTTCATTTATTTCAAGTATAGATAGCATGAAATAAATAATGAAGACATTTTAAACACAAATTTATTACCAATTTATAAAAATATACAAGTGTGTATACGACTTACTCGAAAAACTCTTCGGAAGGCGTTCTCGACAGCAAAGGTCGCGTTATGTTGTCCGATCCAGGGGACACCCAACATTCTTCTGTATTCCAACGGTTCTTACAGCTACTCCAAGGAATATTCGTTCGAAATGACGTGAAGAAATAATAAATGGAATATGCAATAATCACACTATAATACGTTGACATTAGGAATGATATGACGACGCTCGCTAAACCTGCACCTGTTTCATTATATTTGGATTAATTCTATTGTACAATATATAATTTACATAAAAAATATGTATTAAGTACAATTTTTAATTAATGAATAGAAGTTTAATAACAGAATAGTTTCAATTCTTTTCTATTTTTATTTCTGTTACTGTATGTCTAATATAGTATTTGATAAAAATAGATAATAAAATTAAAAGTATATATATATATATATATATATATATATATATATATATATATAATATTTATATGTTTTAAAATTATATATATATATATAATATTTATATATTTTAAAATTACCTTTAAATATGGGACAAAGGTGACCTAGAGCACCAATAGGTCCCCTCCCTGTGAACTGACCAACAGCTAATTCCATATATAACATCGGTATCCCACATATCACTAAAATGAGAAAGTATGGGACTAGAAATACGCCTGAAACAAAATAGAAAAATTTATAAGAATATCATATATTAAATTATATATATATATATATA
Source organism: Acanthacorydalis orientalis (assembly GCA_034766995.1). Taxonomy (NCBI): domain Eukaryota; kingdom Metazoa; phylum Arthropoda; class Insecta; order Megaloptera; family Corydalidae; genus Acanthacorydalis; species Acanthacorydalis orientalis. The sequence continues at coordinate 22,035,610 of CM068314.1, read as the reverse complement.
TATATATATATTATACACACACTTAATTCTCAACAACTAAATGAATAGTTTCTAAGATCATTCTGGATAACAGATGTATTTAATTATATTTTAATAGTGAGAAACTGCCGTCCACTTTTGCTAGTCAAACAATTATGCTATTATAATTTTAATAACATTACGTAAATGTTTTATGAAATCTAATGTTTATAATTATATATATATATATATATATATATATATATATATATATATATATATATATATGTATATGTATATATATATATATATATATATATATATATATTTAATTCAAAAGAACTAAGCTCTCAATTTTAATACAATTGACATTGTTTAAAAACAATGAAATTGCTACAAAAATTTAGAAAGAAATTTAAATTAACTTTTTAAATACATAGCTACTTGTTTTTTTTGTTTTTAGGTCATTTTAAGTCGATTTTATTTATTTACTTACGCATATCAAAATTAAAATGAAAATAATTTCATTCAAAACAAAAAAAAGAAAATACAAGACGAGATCACATGTAAGAATTAAATATAATTATATTTTATATTTAAAACAAGAATATGTTTTGAATTCATTTTTTTTTTCAAAAAAGATGATCTGTAATTCCTGAATAATAAAATTATTCTCATCAGACTTCATTTAAATCTCGATTATAAAAGTTAATATTATTAAAATTTTCTATAATTTCCTGTATAAGGGTTAATTATACTAAGGCATTATTATTATTCTATTTTATTTTTATATCTATTGCTAGTTAATTTATTACACGCACGCGTGATATAACAATTGATCAAAAATGAATTTAAATTACACAAATATATTCCTTCCGAGAATTATACATTTTTCTTAAGAAAATGCTTAACAATTGGATATTATTCATTTCGATAACGACGTTATCATTATCATCGCACGGAGGCATAAATCAAACAAATATTTAACTGCGCGCAAAGAACATTTTTATTGTATGCAAAATAATTTATTGGTGAAAGTGAACTTATCCACACTATCAGAACTATAATTGAGATTAAAGTTTTAAATAACACTGAAATTTTTGTTGGATTATTTAATATTTCAAATAATATTTTAAAATATTTAAAAAAGATTTAAAAATCATTCTGGTAACGTAAAACCTGTATGTAAATAATGACAGAAAAACATTTAATTTATAATTTTTGATGTTCGTAATTTTTATCTGCTTTTTTATTTATTAACGGACTGATTGGTTGTGGTTTTAAGATGGTGTTAGATGTTAATACCTTATGCTTTTACGTTTATATCTATTGAATTTTACAATGTAAGTAGACACGTATAATTTTTTTATACATAAAAATGTTTTTTCTATATCTTTCATTTTTACTTTTCTTGTATATAGTGTCTAAATTTTGACTATCGTTGCATTAAAAAAATAAATCCAATACATGTGAAATAAGAAATGTTAATCGACGACTTTGAAAACAGTATGTAAATAAATTATTCAATATTTATAATATTAATAAACTACAATGTTCGCGCATGTATCTTCTTAGAACAACATTTCGTATCAACATCTGTTGACAAGATGAATTTAGTATAGGTGAAATGAGAAGCGCATTTTCTTAAGCAAACTAACGTCATCTGGATATATCTAGAACGCACCGTATTATATTTTTTTATGAAAAACTGTACACAAGAATGAAAACACAAATGATATTTAATATTCTAAACTCGTTCCATATGTACATTCATTTGTGAAAGCAATGAATACATATTATAATTACTGGCGCTTAAAGTGTCAATTGAATGAAATATGCATTGTTCTTGAAGATATTCGTATTTTTTTTTACTAAGATTATCATTCCATTGCAACATATTTTCATTTCTTGGATACGTACTGTTTTTGTAAGACGTTTTTATATTTACAATCTATATATTAATATAAAATTGTGTCAAATGCGATGTAAAAAATACAGAATAATTTGTTTATTGATTCTAAAACTATTGCGCTTTAATATTTTGCACATATTTGTAAATAAAATTTTTTTATGTTCCATAATTTTAATACTATCGTAGTTGATTCTTAATAGTTATTAAACATTACTTTCCATTAGATTCTTTATTTTGAATATATATATATATATATATATATATATATATATATATATATACATACACACACACACACACACACATATATATATACATATATATATATATATATATATATAATACATAAAGCTAGTTATTTATATATAGAATTTTTTCAAATCTCGAACTGTCCATTCTTGATTATTCTTAAATATTATTTGACTGTTGTCTCATGTTTTTTTTAAAAAAAAAGTAAAGAAAATGTTAATATATACGGATAAACATTTTGATACTTTTTTCTATCTCGAGTTTTTTTTAAAAAAAAAATAATATTTAATCTTTTATAATTTTAAACAGTTAAGGTTAACATCTCCACAACCAAGTCAGGTCACATCTTGTGCTATAATATTTTTATTTTTTTCCATTATGAAATGTGGTTATCTAGTGCGTTTCTATCTATCGGTATTAGAGGATACTCTAGAACTTCCAGTCCTAACGAGTCAAACGCATCCTTTTTATAACCAATATTTTATACCGTCCTTCTTGTTTTAATGGAGTTAATTTCGTTTTTAAATTCTATTAACACTCTCAATCATATCTATGTTTTGAAATAAACTTAATATGTTTTGAAGTATTTATAATTACAATAGATGAAAATATTTCCCTTTAAACATAATATACTAAACGTATACTATTTTTTTTTTGTTTTCACTCAGCCGATTGCATCTAATAAACACTAGTCTTGAAACATTCCTCTCAATCTCAACTTATTCAATACTGTTCTGACATGTCTTTGCCATATATTGATAATATAAAATGTACATTTATTTAAGCATAGTATTTAAAGTTATGAATCAACTTTATTTTTTTATTATTACGCAGTGTATCTTATTATACTAATTTATTGGTGTCAGTTGATTTTATGTTATTCGCAAATCATATTCATATAATATTAATGTGAATATTAACAATTAAATAATATTTTTTTCCTATCAAAATTTATGTAATAAAAATTCATTAAAGGAGATTAATAATCCATTATACCAATGTATTTGGTAGATCATTCCCTTGAATATTATTAAGTTAGTAATAAATATCATCTCAATTCGGTTGTAATATTAATATATTTATGATCCGTATTCATAATAATTATATAAAATTTTCATTGCAGCGACATTATCATGATCAACTTGACCTCAAAAATATATTTAGTGTAAGAATAAACAGGCATAATTATTTTAAATGCTTATGTTATCAAATTTTATTAGCGCATTTTTTAACAATTCATTGTTTCCCATACTTAACAAAACTGTTTTCTTCATTAATACATACACACACTGACACATATAAATATATATATATATATATATATATATATATATATATATATATATACACGCACATATATATATACGACTTGTGTCTGTTTCTCAGCAGATTTAAAATACAAAATAAAATAAAAACTATAAATATAAAATAAAATGTTTATATTAAAACATAAACTTCAAGGACAGCTCTTGAATATTCGAATAAGCTGTGATACAGTAGACAGTAAACAATAATAAAATACTGACTTACTGACCAATGATACTATGTTATAATTAAAAAATAAATACTTGTTAGCAATTATTTTTTTAATTACAAATATGAGATTAATATTCAACAAAGTGATAAATGTATATTTTTATTATAAAACAGATCATTTTAATTCAGTATTCGAGACAAAACAATGTTATATATCTTCTCAAGAATACATTCATATCAATACAATAAATAATGAGGATAAAAAAACTTCATAAAGCTAATGTGCAAATTCTGTTCACCAAAATGAATGATTAAATGACTGTCGCTCTTCCATTTTAATGGACATCAATCTCTCGTTTGAAAATAATAAGACATGTGAAATTACAACGTACCTCCTCCACTTTTATAACACAGATACGGAAATCTCCACACATTGCCAAGACCAACGCTGTAACCAACACATGCTAATACAAATTGCGCTTTGGACGCCCATTGTTGTCGTCGAGGTTTCAAGTATATTGAATCTGTATCGTCGTCGCTCGCAGCTCCAACACCACCAAAGAAACTCGATCCTCCATCACCGCTATCATCTTCTGGTGGCCTGTAAAAATTATAATAACTTAATTAAAAACAAAATAATTATAAGATCAAATACATGTAAATTTACAAATTTATATATTCGCAAAACAGATTATTTTTTTATTCCGAATTCTCTCATATCATCAATCATATATATATATATATATATATATATATATATATATATATATATATATATATATATATATATATATATATATATATATATATGAATGTATATTATCAATATAAAAATTTTAATGAGTAAACAACATTTTTTACATTCTTACTTAATGTAAATTTTATTGATTGTTTTTCGACACTTTCTTGTTTTTACATTAATTAAATATCCATATAATTCGTATGAGAGTACAAAACATATATTATATAATAGTATTATTTACATGACAAAAATATATTTATCGTAATAAAAACTAAAAGTTGTATTTTAACAAATTTCTTAAGCTAATAAATTCTATTTAGTTATTCAAATCATTGTAAATAAACAAATAGTTAACATTATAAAATGCCAGTGTGTTACGAAAATTTTGTCAATATAAATAATTAGATTTTTGAACTGAATGTAAATCTAAATGACGAATCGAAATTAAATTGAACATTTTATCTAAAATTTTTATAAAATAGAACATATCTAAAATAACACGTCATAAATCCCTATAAAGCATAATTTTTTCCAATTATAATAACGACAATAATTTCAGTTAGTTATTTTATTATTTTATCAGGCGTATTTTTTACTGCAAATCTTATAAAAAATATTTTATTAATTATTGATTATCTAAACTAATTTTAAATAGTATTTGTATACATGAATTCGAGATAATGAGCTTATATACGAATAAGATTATCTCTTTTAGAATTGATAACATGCATTTTTTTCTTTGAAACCTATCAACTAGACTGAATCTTTTAACGAATTAAAAATTGGAGTTGATTGTATAATACGTACTTTTAGCAATGAAATCTTATTTTAAAATATAAATTTACTTTTCAAAGGTCAAGAGTTTTCAGTTATATTCGTTATGTACAGAAAATTCAATGTAATTTTAAAATTAAAATTTATTTCTAGTAGTGGCCATAGCGTTACTCAAACCGCATAAGACTCTTGAAAAACTATAATGCGTCTGTTATGACTTATCGTCCATATAATATTATACCTATAAGAACTAATTTATTAAATAAACATATTTGAATATAGGGATGAATATAATGAACAAAGTACGCCCATGTGCCGATGTGTATTTGCGCAAGAAACTATTTTTATATTCATTGTCTTCATATAAGCAGTAAGGTCGTAACGTTTTTGACTCAATTATTTTTAACCCTTTGTCTTATAATATCGAGTGAATCTCATGATACATATTTCGGCCTAAACATGAGAAACATGAGTGAGACTCGTGATACGGCTTGACTATAACACGCGCTGTCATCAATTAAATCACAAGGCAGGGGATTAAACATGGACTGATACAAGTCGTACTGGTGCTGAATGTTTTATTGATATTTTATGAAACTGTAGTAAAGAAATTCATCTTCGTGCATTTGCTTATATGCATGCTTCCGTTTAATAAACCAATTGATAAATAAACAGAAAAACTGTAATATACATAGGTAGACACATTTTCGAAAATCTTTTAAATCAAGTGTAGAGCAATAATTAAATTTCCAAAAAAAATTGGATAAACGTCCTATGAAATTAGCACCCTGATGCTATATGCGATACATTTTACCCTTCATACTCAATAAAAGAAAAGAGCGAACAAACTATTACATTTACAAAGACTTCATCGACCATTATCTACATGAAAGTAGATCAACCTATTTTTGAAATAACTGATACAGTGCTGACATAATTATCTATAGACAGAAGACTAAGAACAAAAGAAATTCCAACAAAGTGTACGCTTTCGAAAACAACGGTGTTACAGAGTTTGAATGATTGTCTGGAAATAAAAAAAGATAAGTGGAAGAGAGACACTGAAAGCTCATTTTGTTGTGCAAAAGGAACAACACATTAAATGTTGTACTGTACTATGTTTAATCCTCTAGGAAAGATGGTAGAAAAAAGTAATTGAATCGCCGAGAAAGTTTTCAGCACGATTCAGTTTACAACAAAAAATCACTATTGTGGCCTTATCCTGGATTACCATACCCAAAAAAGGGAAATATGACACGGAGAATATTAAATGTCCTTAATGAAGAAATTGAGGGATGCTAACAAAGAAAAGCTCAGTGGAAATATGTTGTACGAATTGTATTGTTTGCATAACAACTAATGGGCCAACCATCCAATAGCCCTGAACTAACTCCCAATGATTATTTTTTTTTCAAAACTGAAATACGAGTTACGTGGGAAAAATTAAGAACGATGAAGAAATGACTGACAGTTTGGACTCATTTTAAAGATAGCAATTCTGAACATTTTTTCAAAGAGGTAGAGAAAGTAATTCAACGCTGCTAAAATGTGTTGAGGTCTTTCTACATTGGTACTTTATCGAAATATAAAACATGTTGTATTTTCTCACCCTTGTAGTAGCGTCAGACACGATCATTTTAGACTTTACGTATTTTTTATTCACAAAATTATAAAAACTACAATATCTAAAATTTTCTTGCGTATTCAAGATATTGATGTTGATTATTTCTGATGTAAACGATTGAATGTTATTTTATTCAAAACACATAAAAATGTTGGTTTATATATTATACATTTTTAATTGTATTAATGTATTAAATTTTGAAAATTAAAATGATTGTTAAAGCATATATTATATTTGTATATGTTAGGTTGGTAGGAAAATAATTGCGGTAATGTATATGAATTTGAAGGTCATAAATCGCAATTATTTTTCCAGCGACCTAATATATATATACACATACATAAAATGAAAGAGAAATATGATCTGGATAAATTTCACCAATCTCGATATAAAAAATAGTACACAATAACAGTTTGTATTCTACCTTGCAGTTACAAAATAATAGAAATAAATATCACATACATTTCAAACACATCATGCGGTCGTTCGTAATCGTAAGTGACATGAATAATCAAGTTTGTTTTCAACAATAGCTGTAATCACCGTTGATATTTTATTCGATTATATCAAAGGATTCTCGCATTCAATCCATGTACACTCAAGGCTCGATTCAATTTTACAATAAATGAACATATATTTTTCATTTCGATTGAATCCTCACATATTAATATGCAATATGAAATTTATGTAGAACTGAAGATTATACTTATGTGGAATATAAAACGATTAAATTGTTGTTAAAAATATTTCATTCGGACGAAGCTTCATGACATTGTAGAGACACGCATTAATTTCATAAATAAAAGATAAAGGCCAACTAGTTCCTTCCACATTTTATTTTGCAGTCGCTTTAAATATTTCAGTTCTTACTAAGTAGTACTCGACTACGTTTTCATTGGTATTATTAATGCAAAACAGATGCAATTCTGATGGTAAGCTATATAATTGATGTTTAAAATTCGGGCGAGGTACGCAAATCTTACGAATGAATCATAAAAAGGATATGTTTGTTAAATGGTCGACTTTGACTTCATTTAAATTCTACATGAAAGATTATATAACTCAGAAATATATTAAAATTGTTTGTGCAAAAAATAAAACAGTTTACTGAATAATAATGACTCTTAAAACAATGAAACGGCGCCAATACAGAATATAAAATTTAGTTTTGTATCTGAACTTTGATACCATGGCATTATATTCAAATTTCGTTTATACCATTTTTCTCTTCAAAATTTAAGATCAACTGAACAATACAATTTAGCTAACCAGTGTATATGCAGATAAAAAATAAAAAATTATGTTATTCATATACATTAAAACACCTTCATAAAACTTTTGATGAATATAATCAATAACTCATTTTCTGTACAAATTTACTATTAGATATATTTAAAAAACTTAAGAATATCTGGTGCTGTGTTTTGATCTAGTACAAAATATTTCTAATTAAATTAAAATATATATATATTAATTTTCGTTTTTCACTTTTATTTTTCTTTATTATATTTATACTAAGATATCCAACTTTAAAGTTTTAAGGAAAAATAATACTAAAACCATTTTTAATTATAATAAAAAGGCTAGTTTGATTTTTTTGAAAAAAATGAATTCAAAAACTTTCTGCTAAAAATATTAGATGTATTCATTTCAACACATCAGATGATTATATATATATATATATATATATATATATATATATATATATATATATATATAATTACTACTAACATGCAATATTTGATACTATTTCCTGGAAAAAAGTGTTGTTCATTAAAATCACAATACGTATACAAACTCATTATAAAAGAGAACAAATTATTCCTTAATAAAACATGATATTCAATGTTTTTTTAATTATATCTGTTTCGTATCAATTAACTTAATTTCGATCAAATTATTAATGTTTATAATTATTATTATCGAAAATAAATTTTATTAATAATAATTTCTAATAAAAAATATCGAACAAAAAAAAACCAATACATAAAATAACTGTTACGTCAACACAACATTAAGTCAATTTCTGTTGTCAATAGTCGTCAGACAGATTTTTGCGAAACACGTGTCCATAAATGTGTACTGTTCGTTAATTCGATCCGAGTTTTCTTATTGAAAACATGTTATTAGCAAATTACTTTACGATGAGAGAATTTATATTATTTTTGCAATTTTTTTTTCTCCTATTTTTTTTATTAATCCAAGTGACTTTAATTAATGAATTGTAATCAGTGAACAGCAAATGTGCTAATTTAGATTATAGAGTATTCATAAAAATCCATTAATGGAATTTTTAGTAATAGAGATTTTATCTTAAAATTACAAATAAATGTGATTAAGGGAAAGTGACTGAAAATTTGAAGATTTTTAAAAATATAAATTTATTTAGTATTTTGGAATGTTTACTAAAATAAATTATATTGTAAAAAATTTTATAAGTTGAATTTGTAAAAATAAATAAATTTAGTAAGGTGTAAAAAATCTGATAAAATTTTTTAGTAATTTTAACCTGGAGGGGAATAAAATTAATTAAAAAGAAGGGTTAATTACACATATTCGCATATCTGTAATGAGGAATTTGCTATAAAAATTTATTTATTTGTAAAAAATTGTAATTACATATTTTAAAAGTGTTTTTTTAATTTAAATAAGTAAAGTTTTATTTTACATTATATGGAATATTTCTTCTTTTAATTTACTGCGTTATCGAAAGAAACCAACCGACAATCAACGCACAACCATGTTAACTTTAAGAAAGTAAGAGAGAAATCTCAAATAAATGATACAACTTAATATTGTAATAAACTAAAATTATAGGTATTTTTTTCTATTGGAATTTCCAAACCGTGAATCAACAAATCAGAACTTTTATTACAAATAATTTATTAAGAAAATAATTTAAGAACTAACACGTGAATGTTTAAAATACTGATACATGTTTGGAATAACTTTATTAAGTAATGTTTAACTATCATTTTTTAAAAGCTAAAACATATTTAAGGAAGGCAAAGTTTATGATGGTAAACATCGTTTCCATTTGAAAATTGAGTGAATGAATAAGAAGATATAGAAAAGAACACGTAAAAATATACTCATTTTAAAGCATGTAAATGTACTAACAATTAAAAATATCTACAAACAATCTATTAACAAAAATTTATGTGAAATTTATTCAAATATTCAAAAGCGAGTACATAAAAACAAAACACAAAAACAAATGGTACAAAATAACAATTAATGTCGCTATTAATGTGGTATAATTTAAATAAATGTAAATTGTTCTCTGTTAACACCTGGTGATTATTTAATAATGTATAATTGATACGATACGAAATTACTGAATAAATAAACAACAGCTCATTTATAATAATCATTTATAATGATTGATGTTTGTCAAAGTATGCGTTCGAGATAACTGAATTCTCGATTATTAAATAATTAGTATGTATATTGAACGAACATGTGGTATCAATTATTCGGTGAGAGGAGAAAATTCAATTATGTAGAATTTAACTTGGACTGAGAAATTTGCAACACTTCTATTCATTTTGATTTACATACGTCGAGTCGTATCTTTACTCTATAATTATTAAATGATTGATTTCGTTAATGCAAAAATAACGTTATGTAAATAGTACGGACTATTTTATAAGAATTGATTTAAATGGTTTGATAAGCATCTAAAGAAAAAGTCTAAACGAAAAAAAACCACACTAACCTCTACATTTGTTTTTTTAACAGTTATTAAAACCAAATGTAACATTTAACAATTAGAACCAACACTTTTTTCTTTTAATAAATATATGAAACAGGTCAACGTTAATAAAATATATTATTTAATGAAGCTTGAGTATTTACAAAATTTTGACAGTTGTACTATTTTTTAAATCACACATAATCATTTTTGATCAGCATTTATGAAATCACACATTTAATTTACAATTTAAAAAATCTTAAATTAATTCCATGCTTTGATTCGATTACATCACATTATCAATAAAAATTAAATACAATCCGACTTGATTACAACTAGTTCTGAGGAACCGACTAAGTATTTTTTTGATTGAACTTAGACTGATTGATTAATTCAAGATGCCTTTGGTGGCAGAAAAAAACAGGTTTATTATATTCAATAAATTTCATATTTGGAGATGAACAGAGCAGTCATCGTTTATCTGTTTTAAAAACGCGTTTTGCTACTAATTAAGTACAGAATAACGTTTTTAGAAAGGTCTGAATTTGATTGATATATGTCTGAAACAAGCTCGTTGTAAATTTTAGTGTTTGTGTGAAAACATCTGAAATAAATTTATACGAAAAATTAGCAAACTGGTCATATTCGTGATAATTTTAACAGAATTAGATTGTTTGTATATTCCCTAATTATATTTATAACTATTCCGATTTTGTTAAACATTTTAATTTCTATAAAAGAAATTACATGTATACATGTTGAAGGTATATAAAAGTTAAATTTTAGAAGAAGAAAATCTTAAAATAATGAACGCTAAAAGATACTTCTACTTAATAATATTGATATTAATTAAATTATAGGTAGTTTAAAAAAATTAAAATAAAACAGTTATGAATGTCGTAAAAATAAAAGATAGACGAATTATATAGAAGGACATACTGTTAAAATGTCATTTATCTCTTGTATTTATAAGGTAAATTTTATGAACAAACATGCTCCTTAATACCGGAAGCACTGCTGGTAGGAGTTATTTTTTTATAATAAAATCAGGTAAATTTAATTCAACTGATATTTTAATTTATTTGATCCGCAATCACTTGAACACAAGAAAAAATATTTTTTAAACGACAGCTGAAATAGATAAAAGCCTTTACTTCCTGTATGGTATACACTTTTTCTTTATTTGTAGAACTTGTAAAGTCTGTTATATTGACTAGGTAATTACTATTCAATTTTTTATAAATTCTTGCACGTAAGTATCAAGGTTTATTTTATTTGAATACACTACTATATTTACTTACTACATTTGAATGTTGGCTCTTCTCAAATAAATGTATCTAATCAAAAGCATTCTTAATACAAAAAAAATCAAAAACAATTTCGATCCAATTTCGAATAATTTCAAAACAATTATAATTATAAACAATTCTTATTTCATTGAAATTCATTAACTTATCCACTCATAACATTTCCATGAACAACGCAAACAATATAACAAACAGTTAAATCAAGCATCTACTCGATATCAATATAGATTGTGTTCAAGATGTATTTTTATCGAAAAATTTACGGCCTTTACTTTATCTATACATTTGCATAGTTGATTCAAGTTATTCATGCAAAATAATCCTTGACATGAATTGTGTCTTCTGATCAATTTTCAATCCACATAAATACGGTTTTTTTTAAATCTGTATTTTAAAATGAAACATGCGATATTTGAATCACCATATCGGATATCGGATACATTGTTTGAATTTTTAATTTTTCAACATTCTTTAAGCATTTATTCAAATATGTATATATATATATATATATTTATATTTATATATACATATATATATATATATATATATATATATATATATGCTTTTGTGTAGGTATATATGAACATAACTACTGAATGTATTTTTTAAAAATTTTAATAGACATTAATAATTTAAAACAACCTTAATTTAAATCCATTTATACACATAATATGTAAAATAATTAAATACCCATTGAATAAAATACATATTGAATATAACTGAATAAAACATTAATAACTAAAAGTGACAAATAAAACAAGTTTTCACATGAATATGAATGAAGAGTTGTAATATATTTGGTAATGGTTAAGATTTATTTTTATAAAGAGTCATTATTAAAACTATATTATTTTATTAAATAATTAAAAAATAATAAAAACTTAAAAATCGATTTTTAAAGAAACTTTTTCGTCATAAAATGTTTAAGTTCTCTAAAAACTTTAATTCAAAAGAATGAAAATCTGTGAATTAATAACAAATATAAAACCTTTTTGTCGTTTATTTAAATTACTATAAAATAATACTATAAATAGTATATGGTAAGATTAGAAAGATGTTATGTATTACAAGCTTCTCCCAAATAATCAGACGATAAAATCAGAGGAGTATTCTGCTCAATTAAAGGCTGCAATCGATCAAAACCATTCAGAATTGGTCAATCGGAAGGGTATCGTTTTTCACCAAGACAACGCTAGACCTCACGTCTCTGCAGACCCGACACAAAATTCATGCAGTTGGGCTAGGACGTCCTACCTCACCCGTCATATTCACCTGATCTTACACCTTGAGATTACCACTTATTCCGGTCCGTAGAGAATTCTCTTAATGGAAAAAAACGTCACTTCCTTGGAAGCCTGCAGAAATCACCAGGATCAATTCATCGCCCAGAAAGATGCCAAGTTCTTTGAGAACGGAATTATGAAACTACGTGAAAGATGGCGAAAAGTGGTGGATCAAAATGGCAAATATGTATTAGAATAAATATATGCACAAATAAGTAAACATTGCCTTTGAATTTCACCTTAAAAACACTATGAACTTCTGTTCCGAGCCAATAGATGATTTAATTGCCATTTTTAATACAGAAACTCTTAAAAAAATACAGACAAAGCAATTTATGGAAAACTCTTTCATGATTATATATATATATATATATATTGTATGTTTTATATTTTTAAATTGTATTGTACTATAATCATTTTTTAATTAAAACGAACACCATTCATTTATCAACTATCTACAAACTGTCAAAAATCATTATAAATAAAACCTATTGCGTGTACAAGGAAGTCTATAAAAAATAAATAATATTCCATATGACCATTCAGAACGCAAGCCCCAAATTTAGAAAGTGCCGAAACGTATTATATCACATTCGGAAATTTGATAAACAATTATCATTTTTTTAAATTCGCATTGAGCCTACGTTTAAATTGAATTCGACAATATTTAAATAAATAATCAAGTTTCATTTACGTCATCCGAATTCAATGTCTCGCAACTTTTTTTCCAATCTCCGTATTAGTTCGAGTATTTCAAAATTTCAGGAGACGTGCGGACTTTTTCGTACCATTACAAAACGATGTATGTAGGTGTGCAGGTGTACGTTTTTTTTCTATCGGAAAAAAATATGTATAAATGTCTCGCCCCCGTCATTTCATTCAGCCGCATGTGAATTGTATGATTGACACGCTTGAGTACTTGACCTTGGCATGAAACAAGGTTGTGGTGAACACTGCCTGCCGATCGCATTACCATCATACACACGCGATAGATTGTTGTATACACATGGTTGCGTTTTGATAATTGATTCGTGCTGTTCCACGGAAGAATCAAACGGGCAAATTATTCGTAATACAGTTTTTTTTGTCATTTTCATACCAGATTTAATGAATACCCGGCTAAGTAAAAAAAAATATATATCACGTTCAAGGACACAAAAAAAGGGTCGATCGTTTGCGTATAATTAATTTTCGACATCAAAGTCGGCCATTTATTGTAAAATCGACTCAGTCTAACAGAAAATTTAATATAAATTTCTGAAAGTTCTATGAACCGATAAAAAATAATTATAAGGCACCAACGGAGAAATTAATCGAGGTTAAAAAGATAATAATTTTATAAACACAATTGTAATTTTCTAATATCTAGAAAAAAATGTCTTTTCAACTAGCATATAATTATCATTTGAAGATAATTACAATTAAAACATAATTATTCATAAAATCCACATTTTAGTTCATTATAATTACATTTCATGTTGTACTTGCAGTCATTGTTAAATATTTTAATCACAGAAAAAATCACATGAAACAATAATAATAATATAACGTTATTAAATATGAAATGTCCGATTTCCTTAAGTACTAAGTTTGACAGCTACCATCTCTGATATTTCACTTTGATTGACATTTTCTGTTTTTTCTTGTTGTGAAGGTCTACATCCTTATTCTTTCAAATGGTCTTTTTCGCTTACGTTCAATATTCAATTAATTTTTATGGCAATTTTTGTGAAATCATGGATAAGTCAAAAATTTATGTTATTTTCAAATATGAATTCCGTCGCGGAACGAATGCAACGCAGACAGCTCGAAATAAAAACAAAGTGTTTGGGAAGGATGTGGTTAATGAACGCACAGAACGTCGATGGTTTGATAAGATACATTGTGGTGATTCTAACTTTGAAAATGAGTCACGTGGGCGACCTGAAACCAAAGTGGACAATGATGAACTGAAAGCTATAGTAGAAGCGGATCCATCTCAAACTATGTGTGAATTAGCAGAAAAGTTTGAAGTTACTATTTCAACAACATTGGACCATTTGAAAGAAATTAGTAAGGTAGTGAAATTAGATAGATGGGTTCCGCATGAATAAAATGAGCGTCAGAAGAGAAATCGTCTCGAAGCTTGCATTTCTTTGCTGTCACAACATAAAGGCGATCCATTTTACACAGTATTGTTATGTGTAAAAAAATGGATTACTTTTAACAATCGCAAGCGTTCGGCACAATGGTTGAATAAAGATGAAGCGCCGAAACACAGTCGAAAACTGAATATTCATCAAAAAAAGCTAACGGTCTCTGTTTGGTGGTCCAGCGGTGATATTATCCACTACAGCTTCATGAAATCTGATCAATAAATTACAGCGAATATCTACTGCAAACAATTGGGCGAAATGATGAAGATGCTTGCGATTAAGCAGCCGAGATTAGAATATAGAGACAGGCCAATTATCTTGCAAGACAATGATCGACTTGAAAACTCTCTGTCAGCCACAGTATTCACCAGATCTTCCATCAACTGACTACCACTTCTCCCAGGCTTTGGAAGTAAAAATATTTAATTCACAATAAGCTGTGAAAAACCCCTTCCCGATTTCATCGCCACAGGCTTCTTCGCTGCTGTCATAAATGAGCTACCTTTAAGATTGCAAAACTGTGTCGATAGTTGAGGCGCATATTTTGATTAATTATACAGCTTCCCGTTTGATATATAATAAACTAAACTTTTGATTCGAAATCGGAAATTTCATGTTTAATGACCTAATAATAATAATAAGATATATAATAATAATAATACTTAAAGTTAAATGAACGTTCATATATTTTTTATATTGAAACTCTTAATATTTTATAAAATTTCTTTATTTCTAAATCAAAAAACATTTTTTTATTTCTAAATCAAATATTCGAAATTAAGGACATTTCACAAGCATAATCTTTTAATTTTAAATCATAATAAAATTAAAGTTTGCTTAATAATTGCTTATTCAGTTACTGTATATAAAATTTATAAAATAATCAAACTTGACAGAAGGAAAAATATAGCATTTAAATGATGTTATTTCTATATAAAGTCGCCCAAACTGTTGCATATGCAGTAACTATCCATGAATGAGTTATACTTCATTAATATTAATGTTATAAAAACAGTGATTTACTCGAAAGATTATAATGAGGCTATTAAAGTTTACATTAACGCTTGTACGTGATACTAATGAGTCAGTTTCTACTTTATATATCTTTAAAAAATTATTTCACTTTACATACAAGGTTATATTAAAATGTTTAATGTAAAAAATATTAAACAAAATCTTTCACCAATGATTTATTTTTTTACCCCATAAACAAAAAATCTAGTCAGAAATTATCTACAGATGATTAATGATCATTTGTAATTATTTTTATACGCATTTCAATGGACAAGTTTTGCATATTTTTTATCATAAAATATTTCTGTGGTTTGTGGGATAAAAAAATAATTCATTTATAAAAATAAATGTAACCTCCGTGTCAAAACTGTATTGTGATCAAAAATAATATAAAAATAAATGTTGGAATAATAAAAGAATAATATTTTAAAAAATCATGTTAATCACTTTGTTTATTGGCATCGTTCTCAAAGCTTTAGGGCAAAAAAAAATTCTAACAAATATAAAAAAGTCAAAAAATTCAAAATTATAATCTTTTAGGACTATAACTAAATTCGCTTTGATTAAATCCGCACATATTATTTTTTTTTGTACCATAGCAGGCTAAAGATGATGGTATTGAAAATCGAAATCTGTATATGCAATAATCAGAATGATTATTATTTATGATCATTAACATTTTTAATCAGACAAAAATTTAGTAGTACATGGGGAAGTAAAAAAAACACTTGTGAATTATTAAGATAATGGTTCCTCCTTAAAAATAAAACGTTTAAATTTATATCCAGAATTTAGATTGTAAAATAAACTCTAAATTCTGTCTTATGTTTATTTTTAAATAATTTTAGTAATTTTATTATAATTTAACTTTAAATAATTTTAACTAATCTTAATTTGAAAAGTTAAGATCAAAATATATCTATCCCAATTTCTGTTCAAATTTCCAATCGTAAGATATAAATAAATCAAATGTAAAATCTGATAAGTGATAATTATGGCGATTGAATGCATTCATATGCTAATATATATATATATATATATATATATATATATATATATATATATTCGTATATAAAATTATTAACTACCTTAGTCCAATTTATTTAAAATTATAAACTAAAAATTAGTATACAATGGTAACAAATTAATATAATAATTTCAAATATTTATTCTATACTGGATAAAATCGGCTACTATGTACAATTTCATATCTAGCATTTATCATTGTTCTTATTTCTTAAATAAATATATAAACTTATAAGAATATATATAAATATATATATATATATATATAATTTTTTGTATGAAACCACTAATGACTATATAATATATTTAACACTAATATATATGACCACTATAAATCACTATATATCTAGACATAATGATTTATATTAAATGTCGCGTAATCAACATACATCTTTAAATAAAAAGAATATTACTAGAGGTGAGACCATTTATATCAATGTAAGGTAATTACTTTTTTAAACAATGTTTGTAAAAAAGACGAGATTAAAAACTTAATTGAATATAAATTGAATTCACAGTCATACAAGCACATAAAAAGTTTTTCAATAACTTTAGGTGTCTCTATCAACAAATTAAACCGTGGGTATTAGGTTGGTAGAACAATAGTTGCGGTATATGACCTTCAAATTGTCATACACATTTTTTAATTTAAGTGGTTTTAAGTAGTCCAGAACTGTTGGATGACTAACGCCTAACTTTTGTGTAGCCTCTCGAATTGTTGTGCATAACTTTGATTCAACTAACGCCTTTAGTTGGTCGTTATGAACTGAGTAAGGACGCCCACGTCCTTCTTCATCTTCAAAGCTCTCGTCTCCAGCACGAATTTTTTGAAACCACCATTGCATCGTACGTTCCTTAACAGTACCCACACCAAAAGTATCATTTAATTTACGAGCAGTTTCTACTGCTTTACTACCCGTTTTGAATTCATACAAAAAATTGCTCTTATTTGCTACTTTTCCCTCTTTAATTTCCCTCTTTTTGCTTCTTTTCCCTCAATAGTCCAATTGAAAACTAATAACAAAACCACAGTGAATGTTACCAAAATACTACCAGAAAAATGCATTTTAAAATGACATTAACATGAAGACGATAAAATGACACTTTTATTGGAAAAAATTAAGATTAGAATTAATAAATCAAAACCCGCAATTATTTTCCTACCAACGTTATACATACATACATACACACACACACATACACACACACACACACATACACACACACACATACATACATACACACACACACACATATATATATATATATATATATAATTGATATGCATAATAATTCATAAATAAAAAAAATCTTTCCGCGAGTGAAAATACGAGTAGTAATTAAATATTAATTTTTAACATATATTTGCTTAATATCGAATTAAAACGTACAATTTCCGTCTTTTAATCATTATTAATGGATCAAATATTCATAAATTAATGTTTTTATGTCAAATGAACAGTTTTCATTAAATTTGGGAAGTCTGATACTCACTACATGACGTCATTGAAAACGTGTGGGAATAATGTAAATGAGCACATTTCGAAAAATATCAAATTAAGTATTATTTTAGAATGAAGTGAATTTTATTAAGTTTTCTAAATTAAATTAAGAAAAAGTGTTCAGTTATTTTATAATTTCTTCTAATTGACATTTTATATATATATATATATATATATATATATATATATATATAAGTAGGTGTGTGTAAAAATGAAATATCGTAAATAATACAAAAAAATAATTATTTATATAATAAAACTATTTTAAGTAGTGATTCAATGGAAAATTCTGATGGTTATGAATAAAGTTTATGCGAAATACGTTACTGAATAACTTATACAAAATTTTTTTAAAGAATTTGGGTATCGAAAAATCCATGCGAAAAATATAAAAAAAAATAATCACAAAATCGTAAGAAGTGCATCATACCAAACCCTGATTTGTCATCATCATTTTTGTCACAAAGCATTTTTTGCCTTGAAAAAAATAGAATTAACATCAATACATTATGTGGTTAAACCACATAATCCAAATCTCGTCTCTTTCAAGTTTCATATTTTGGAACACTGAAAAACTCCCTTTCGAGAAAAAACATTAAGAAAAGTTGTTAAATATTAGGAAAAGTTTTTATCACAAAATAATTTTTCAGTTAGTCATCGATGGAACAAACGTTCTTAATTTGTGTGGCGACTGAATTGAAAAACAGTATTTGATAATAAGTTTCTTTTGCATGAGATTCAAATTTTTCTAAATAATATTTTTTAATATATTTGAATCCGTAACTTACTTTTAAGAATATCTTTATATATATATATATATATATATATATATATATATATATATATATATTTATATGTATGTATATATATCTCCATGTTAATTTATCTCACTTATTATTAAACAATTAATGAAATGTTTAGACGAATCAATTTTTTAAAGTATTAATTGCTTAAAATATATTCAATAACCGAAATGGACACAGAAATTTCGATTAAAATTTAGTTACTTTGACGATTGTAGTATTCACTATGTATACATAAATATAATACAAAAACTTATGTCGATATTTAAACATCCGTAAGAAAAATATATTTCTACTTTTACTTTATACAAAAAAGGTGTAACATTAATAACAAACGTATACAAAAAAGGAAAAATCCAAATCACCTCGCTACTGATACTTTTGTCTCTGTTATATTAAAGACCTGTCAAATGCCGACGTCTTAAATCTTTTTTAATTACAAAATAGAAAAATAAAACGTGAAATTAATTATACATATAAACATTTAACATCAATCAAATGCAATACTAATGGAATACAACGAACATTTTCCCAAAGTGTTAAGGATGTATAATGTACAACACATGGACATTCCTAATAAATATTTTAAACAAAACCAAATGAAGAAATGTGTTGATATTCTTATTAACTGATGAATAAATAAAAAGTGGATTGATAAATTTTTATAATATATTCAGATATTTTTATGCTGAGTCTGATTTTAATTTTATGAAGTGATGCATATGATACATTCTTTAAAACACTATAATATGCATTATATTGTATTTAATGTCTTTTGACTCAGCACACTCATTAAATTATTTTCCTAGTAATTTCTTAAAATTAATATTAGGTTAGATGACGATAATGACAGAGATCAATGTCTAAGAAACAATAGACACATCGTTTTTTAACTGTTACTAAATTACAAATTCTTAAAATTGAAAGGTTATTTCTATAGAAATACACACAAGTATCCTTTTGTATAGTAACAAAAGATTCATGTTTTTAATGTTTAATAAAAAAACATCAGTTGTTGAAAAACGTCTACGTACGTCAGTGATTTTTTTCAGACATAAAAAATACATGAAATTTGATTGACACGTGTTCAAAATACGTAAGCGCTGTCGATATGAGATTTTATAAAACGTTCTTGTATGAAAGGTAGCTAATTCAAGTATTCAAATTACCTATTTAACATTATGTAGTATTCATATACTCGTATCACATTTATCACGATTAATAAAGCCCATACGCATGTTTCAATTATATCACAACAAACCAATGCAAAATACGTCGTGGCTCTGAATATAAAATTAGTTTGAACACTTTAAACGATCTTAAACTCATGTAAGTATTACGATGCTATACTATTATGAATTTATTGTAGATAGACATGTTAATATTTGTCCTTCAGTCTTGTATAACTTTCGTGTTAAATGAAATTTGTATATATCGTCAATGTACTGTTTATTGAGAGATATCTTATATTTAATTTAAAATATTCTAGAAATCAAAATAGGTTATTAACTTGTTCGTAACGAAGTGTATATTCATTATATATGAAAATTTCTACCATGGATTTAAAGGCCGTAGCATCACCAAACTATTAAAATAATCACTCTAGTAATTTTGTTCGTAAATTCTATAAAATATGAAGATCTTAATAAACCATAACAATACTTGGAAAAATATCTACAGCAAAAATAATTAAACACTATTTAGATTATTTAGGTAGATTTTGACAACATAATAATATAAAGTTGATTTATGTACATGTGTGCGGAAGTTGTCGTTATACAGAATATCTAAGGAATATTTTATTAATATTGAGTGTTATTTAAAAAATATAAACAAGTAATATTATATATATATATATATATATAGGTAGCGTATAAATACTAATTATCAAAATTAATATTACTTTGTGTTGAATAAAGTAATGTGTTGTTAAAAACTCAGAAGATATACAGCTAATAAAATATCAATCAATAAAATATTTTAAAATCCTTTGAAAAAATAGGTAATTAGATTTTTGTATAATTTTTATCTTTTTATAAGTTTAATTATACAAATATTCTAATCATAGAAACATTTTCAATGCCTAAGTTTCTAGTAAGAAATCGATGAAAAGTTAAAATAAATTTTATAACGAAAAGTAGGAAATCATAATGAGCAACAAATCTAAAAATGAGAAAAAATTATAAGTTTTTCGACTTCAGAAGGAATCTTACAGGAAAATATTATATATTTTAATTTAGAGATTTTACAAAAAAATAAAATTATGAAATAAAAATAATCAGAATCTATCTATATATTCAAAAAACATTCCGTAAAATTTGGAAACATGGGCAAAATTTTTTTTTAAAAAACGTATAGATTTTGTATTAAATTATTATCAACGATGACACCCGAAGTTACATGAAATTTTCACGAACAATTACGATATTGGTAACATAACAACTACAGTTAGTTTTCCACAAATTTTGAGAAAGTGTGAGTCATGTTGTCGTGTAAGTGGCTTCATATCTCCGGTCGTTCCTTGGGGTCGGAGTTTCCCAGAAACCAACCTTTGTTGACTTATTATATATTGTCTGTGTATGAATGCGGAGCCTGATTCGTGGAATATATGGAAAATTTGTCAAAAAACCCACATAACTATGGTCATAACAACTACAATAAAATTTAAGACTTTATAAAACAACTACGTTGCAATATAACTACGAGAATGATTATATAAACATACGAACATATATATGTACATATATATATATATAACTACGTTGCGATATATCTGCGAAAACGATTATATATATACATACTACTATATATGTATATATATATATATATATATATATATATATATATATATATATATATATATATATATTATTACATTGAGCGAATATATGTGAAGCGAGTCGGGGGAGCGAGCGAACCGAGTGGAAACGGAGCCACCCAGGGGTCGGAGAGCCTAGTGAGTAGGGGGCGGAAGCTGCTGGTTTAAATAAGAAAATATTTAATTGTTAAAGCAAATAATATTTTTCAAGTTTAAAATTATAATTAATTTATAATATTAATCTTATTTTATCTAAATCCGTGAATATTAATAAAATAATAGGTTCGTAGAAAAATAATTGCGGTTTATGGCCTTCAAATTCATATACATTTTTTTCTCTTTGATTTTCCTAGCTGTTTTAAGTGACCCAGAAACTGTTGGTTGACTTACGCCTAACTTTTGTATAAGCTCTCGAATTGTTGTGCGTCGTTCTCGTGTTGTGATTCAATTAACGCCTTCAGTTGGTCGTTATGAACTGAACAAGCACGCCCGTGACCTTCTTTATCTTCAAATTTTTTAGAACCACCCTTGGTACCGTACGTTCTTTAACAGTACTCGCACCAAAAGTATCGCTTAGTTTATGAGCAGTTTCTGCTGCTTTACTACCAGTTTTGAACTCATACAAAAAATTACTCCTATTTGCTTCTTTTTCTCTTTGATTCAATAGCCTAATTGAGTCATTCACTTTAAAATGATATTAACATGAACACGATGATATGACACTTTGAATGGAAAAAATTAAGATTAGAATTCAGACAAGAAAAACCATAATTATGTTTCTACCAACCTAATATAACAATTTCTATGAAATTTATATTCACACAAATAAATATTATATAAATTCGAAATAACTAAAGGATAGATCTACTGAATCAGAATTTGAAGAATGAAGAAACTCTAATAATGTACAGAACATTTGTTTCATTTTAGATTACCTTATTATTGATTTGGCGTGATTTTTGATATTTATTTTTTAGACATTTAAAAGCAATAAAAACATCTTAGTTAAACAATCAAATTGTGATATTTTTTATCGTATTTTTATATTTTAAATGAGCATATTTTCATTTCAAGAAATGACTGTATTAATTTTTAATATCGTCAACTATTCAGAAATTGAATGTTTTCAAGTGATCATTTTCAATTATCATTCTTGTCGAATTGTAAATACTTATTTTAATTTTTATGATTGTGTTATTGTCAAAAATACTTGATATTTTTAATGACTATCTCCATTTATTGTTATAAATTCTAAACACTTGATAAGGAATACATTTCAAAACATGAGTAAGTACATATTGATATGATTTTAAAAAGATTTATTTACCAACAATAGATATATAAACGTATAATGAAAGAAGAGAAAGATAGAGTGAAAAGTACAAAGTTACCAATTACATTACAGAAATCCCTCTTTTAATTAAAGCTGAAACGATATTACATCCATGTGCTTTAAAACATGTCTAGTGTGATCGTACTGATGACTTCATGATCCGATTGCGTAGTTCCTGCACGTCACTAGCACGAGAGGGACAATTTAAAGGTGAATGTCTCGTGCGGCCTGCTAAATGATCAAACAATTGGCACTTTTTTCGATAACTGCCAATGTTTGATGTTGCATGTTCGATTATTTTCATTGTTTTCGTAACGCCAACAGCGTACACAAAAACAATATTTATTTCGCACGATAGAATTTCCAACTCAGTTGTTGAGAGAAGAAAACTCATGAATATTACTATCGCTAATCGTTGTAATTATACCGTTAGAATAATAGAAAAGTCTTTAATAAACAATATACTTTCAATTTACATATAAAATATATGGAAATGTATGTTTAAGTCCATAAACAAAAAAAATAAACTGGATAAATAATTTAAAATTATAAATTTTAGCTGCGAAAATTGCCTGTCTAGAAAATATTGAAAAACAAAAGTAATTTCTACTTCACTACCGAAATTAATAAATAGTGCAGACTTTCACAGAAATATATAACTTTATATAAAAAAATACTGATGACCTAAGCTAATTTATTTTTTAACCTTTGGATCATAATTCATAATTAGGTAGTCATTCCACTTGACTATGTTTAAAAATTTATAAAACTCGCAATAGGCAGACAAAGTATTGCATCAAAAAGTCGATACCTTCAATTATAATAAAAATAAAAATTTAAAAAATATATTATCAAAATTATAAATGCCCTAAAATATCTAAATTGGTATTATTATTAACTAATTTATAAAATACTAATTTTAAATAAATCGCATCTCATATATTCTGTATATAATAGAATTAGTATACATTTAGTAAATCGAATAGAGTTTAAAATAAAGTTTTATTAATATCTCAATTTAAAAAAAAATAAAATAAAAAAATAAAACAATACAAATAAGCATGACGCAAGTTTTTAAATAAAGATTAAATCACTCCGAATACCATAAAGCAGATTTATATGAGAAAAAAAAAACTAAAAATATATTAATTTATAAAGTGACATAAGATTCTATTAATTCTTTATTTATTTCTATCTACATTGATATATTAAATTAATTAACTTCTAATCATTTCCTTTCACCATATAAATTTAAAATGTTGTTATATACACTCACAGTCTGACAACAGGATTTGATGCTACTTTTTTGTACACATTTTTTGAAGATATTAACTCTTCCACATCTTCTTCGACATTGTTAGTTCTTATTAATTTTACATTCGGTTTTGGCATTTTGTTAATGTGCTACTCACTGTTTTTGAAAATATATCTATTAATTTATTTAAATTTCGTATCAAGTAAAAAAATGGGTTTCTTGAATTCACTATACTTTTTAATATTTTTTTAGTTTATTTCTATTAATTATCATATTTTTGATACGAAATAAAAACATATTTTTAAAAACGAATTAATAAATCGTTGTAAATGAATTATCGACACTATAATATATTATATTCGATAAGAAACTGATCACAAAATGAACCCGAAAGCACGAATACGACAATAATGTATCAAAATGTATAACTAAATCGAAAACTTTAATATTATTGAAAACATTTACCGTGCAAATAACATTATTCTCAGAAATGGCGCCACCTAACTAATATTTACTTTTCTTTTGTCAAGGTAAAAATCGGTATTTACATTTTAGTTTGTATTACCTCCCCCACATATTGACACATAAATAACGATCGGATTATCAAGTAATAAAATACGTTTTGCATATGAATACAAAGAAACAATTTAACCGACTGAACAGTGAAGTACTGTTGAATAATCTGTAAGGACGTCACAAGATCTTATTTGAGATCAGAATATTATTAGTGATTCTTGAAATACTATTTTTACATTACGATACTATAATTATTTTAAATGGATGAACTACTTAAATGATTGCAATTCGCAACTGTTTGTAACTAAATCTTTAACATCTATTAATAAATTTTTATAGAATTTTCAACCAGTAGTAGTAAACATATATTAGTCTTCATTTTTATATATAAATATTATGAAATAAATATTAAATAATATACAAATAAATATAGAATATTAATAAATAAGAAATTTATGTATTTTCGAAATGTGAATTCAATATTTACTATATAATACAATATACATTATTACTTACGTTTTTGAGAATTCTAACAAATTTTCGCATAGAACTGATATAAGTCTATATTCTCAAAATGCAGGTTTATAAGCGAATAGAATAGTTAAAGTTATATATATATATATATTTTAGGGAAAAATACATATACAAAAACCTAATTAGTTGAGTAAAAAGAACCCTTTCAGAATGAAAGTAATTTATCTTAGAACAGAATTTCAAAATATCTGCATTTTCGTTGTAAAAATACACATGGCAAAATCATATTTAATTAGTAAACGAGAATAGTAAATTTTTAAATATTAACAATATCTATAGATGTTTAAGAAGTAGATGAGACGTTTAATAATGCTAGCTTACTAAATGTGAGTATAACCAAAACTACATATCAGTTGTGAAGCAGACAATTCTTGTACACAATACGCACGAGACTATAAAAAAACGTAATACATCGTTGTATAGATAAACCTGAAAATGATTTATGAATATACGATCAACAATCAAGTTATATAGTACAATGCATTCAATAGTCTGCTATAACAAAAACCAGTATGCACAGGATGTTAAGAGTTATTAAGCAGAAAATGTATGTACAAAGAATGCTATAAGTCTTGACTACAAAAAAGTCCACAAGACAAAATGATTTTTAAATATTTATAAAAATAATGATATTTTTTCTTAATTTATTCTTAATGTCGAATGAAACGAATTTAAAAAGTTACTATTAACTGACACAATGGTATTTATTCTCCGTTTTAAATATAATTGTGTAAAATAATATTAAAGAAAATAATATTAAAGAAATTGTTTTTGACACAATCACTATTCACTTTTACAAGTGAATCTTTCAGTATTCTTCCAAAAACACAAAAAAAAACTAATCGAAAATGTTCAATAATTGATTGTTGATTGTTTCTAATTCTTATATGCATTTCTATGACGATGTTATCATCTTCAGAACGCTGAAGCACAGAAAAAGTTGCTCTGACGATGATGCATCCCCATCTAAATTTGCATAAAAAACAGTCAAATATAATCAATAATCAATGATCGAAAAATATATGTTTACTGTTTGTGAGGTGAGCGAAAAATCATTCGCGAAAAAAAAACACTAATCATTCATTAAAAGAAACTCCGTTTGGTGACATTCTGTGACAATATTAAAATTTATAAATCATATTTTGTAGCATTAGTTTTGATTTACTCGTGCATAACTTATTTCTTATAAATCCTCGTCGTCACCATTACAAATACATTGAAAAGTTTCTTATTTAAGAATATTTTATTTGGAAATCTATTTAAAAAAAATATCATTTGAGAAAACTAATCATGAATACATTTGTTTTATGAGACTTTTATTTCCTTCTATTCGTTCTAAAACATTTCAGTTTTGTACAGTGCCTTCTTTATTTAGTGCCAAGAATGAATGAATAAACTCATACACATGAACAGCTGGTTTTTGTACTTCAAAAATCTAAATTTTTCTCGCATTCAACACTTTTCTCCCTTTTTTATTATTTATTTTATATATTATTGTTTATTCAAACTAAGATATTTCCAACCAAAGGATCTGACGTGAATACTAACAATTGCAACTTAAAAATGTATAATGTTAATATTTTAAGATTAAATTATTGAATTGTTGATGAATTAATTGTTTCAAATACCGATTCAAAACTTTTGATATATATATATATATATATATATATATATATATATATAATTTATATGCGTATACAAGTAAAAAAAAATATTTTTGAAAAGTTATACAAAAAGAATCTCTACTATATTATCAATTAATATAATTTTTACGAACTAAACATGAAAAATCTGTTGACAATCCGAACACAGATCAAATTTTCCAGATAACTATAATACAGATTTTGCTAATGAGTATAGAAATCAAATTAGTGTGTAGATGCTAATCTTTTAGCACATAACGTCGTACAAATACGTTCAACCGATACTAAAACCGACAAATAATTTAATCAAACACAGCGTTAAACACGTTTAAATTTTATTAATAGCCATGAAATATAGCAATGATTTTCGTACGATAATTTTTTCAGGTCGCGTTTTTAC
This sequence comes from Acanthacorydalis orientalis, assembly GCA_034766995.1. Taxonomy (NCBI): domain Eukaryota; kingdom Metazoa; phylum Arthropoda; class Insecta; order Megaloptera; family Corydalidae; genus Acanthacorydalis; species Acanthacorydalis orientalis. Next base: position 22,007,612 of record CM068314.1, on the reverse strand, counting down.
CTTACAGAAAATAGCACATTACGTACGCAGTGAGTAAATATCTTGTTACATTTTTCGTGGGATAATCTTTTCATTACAAATTATCATTGTCGATGTAATTTATTTTTATGACGTTCCTTTTCAGTTGACACCTTTTACGTGACAAGTTATTTAAAAACGAATGCTGTTTCTAAAAATAACTTGTGTGAAACGTCATTAGTTGATACGATGAATATTTCAAGTTTTTCTCTTATTTAATAATTGTTTATGACTGCATATTACTGCATATGACGTATATTATATTGAATGAATATATACAGTATGATAATATTTGCATCTTTTATGCAAGTAAATCATATACGAGGTCTGATCGGAAAGTTTCAAGACAAATGTCACCATAGGCGTACAGTGAATTTTCATTAACCGTTCTTACAAGAATTTTAACAACTGATATTTATTCTACCAAATACAACCGATTTGGTTCAATATTTTCTGAGAATTTCGCTTATTTATGTTTATATATTTTCATATTTCGAGTGATTGTAGATTAATTTGAATTTGAATATGATGCTCATTAAATTAATTAGTTATGTATGTAGAATACTCTAATATTTTTTTCAAATCATATTGGAGTAAATAAAAAAAATGCGAAATTACGTCTCATCACGTGCTAAAATCAAACAAAAACGTACAACTATGTGAAATAAAATCAAATAAACATTACAACACAATAATTCTCTTACACAGTGCTTTGATTAATGACCAATTTTTGAATAAAAATTAAAGTCATATTATTCCACAGCCGTCATACTGTTCTGGTTTAACGTCTGTTGATTTTTTCTGTCTTCGAAACTGAAAATCTTTCTATATTATAAAAATGAAACAATGATGCCGTTCCCGTGACTTTTATTCGTTCTCTGATTGGTTGATATCGGTCACGTGGTTTCTGTTCTGATTGGTTGATATCAGTCACATGATATACAACTTCAGTGTAAAACTGATAAGAAATTTATTCAAAACATGGTATACACTGAAGCTTTGGAGTAAGAAAATTGTTACACATTTGAACATTGTATTTGATGTTAATTTTTATAAACTTTTCCAATAACAAATGTATGACTTTTTACACGGATTATTTATGTTTATGATTTGTTAATTTATGTTATTTGTTAAGAGAGGAAAAAGTGTAAGCATTCGGGAGATAGAACTCCCTAGTATTGATTAAAAATACTATTCAGCAACGTAAACGAGAAAAAAGAGAAAACGTAAAAAATATTTCCAAACCTCGAAAAGTCATTTACATTATACATGTATTTTAGCTAGAATTCCATTAACGAACTTATATTCAATAAAAACATATGTTTAGACTTCAGTTTTATTAACAACTGACTGGAAAATTTTTAATCATATATATATATATATATATAAATTTAAAGCCTTTACTGATTTTATAAAAACTGTACTATATTCATATTTAAACTAAACAAATTAATGGTCATAAAAAGAAAGTTAAAAGTGCATGCTTTTATTTTTATAATGTTGCTCTTCTAACGTTTATTAATACTTTTAGTCATACTTTAATTAAAATAAATAAATTTTATTTCACTTTCGTTAATTTGATTTCTGAAATTGCTTTGAACATAAGAATATTTTCGTAAATAAAACATTTAAATAATCTTAAAAGATTACACAAGACTCTTAATATAAGACCGAACAAGTTAGTCGAAAATAATGTTATTAGTTATAGAAAAGTTGACCAATATATTTAAAGAAATTCGTTCTGAACATCAGTAGTGATTAAAAGTTACTACTTATTTTCAGTCAGAGATGGATTTAAATCAGTGTGGCTCTAAGCCAATGGTCTTCAAACTTTGTCGACTCATAGAATCCTTAAGATTATTTTTTTGCGAAATCCCTATCATCCCCAGAAAACTTAAGATGCGTACCCCACAAGTTTTGAAAATTAGCCATCTTACATGATCAAATTTTAATTATTTACATCTTATTGAGCGAGGTCATAATATGTACTCATAAATACAGTTTTACTGCATAATAATAAGTAATAATAGGTATTTATAAAAATAAAAAAATTATTATGAATTAACTATGTTGAATTTTTAACTTTTCGGTTTTTTTTTGAAACTTTTTTGTTTTATTAATACGATGATTTATTTAATATGTATAATTTAAAAAAAAAGAAATAAAATCGTGTGTTTTTTAATGAATGTAAACAATTTATTTTTTTTTTATAAGAAGTACCACTCATGAGAGCAGTGATCGACACGTGATATGTACCATTTGCAATACGTATGTCCTTGTGAATGTCACAAAATTAATTTTTAAACCACTTATGTTTTCAAATTTAAAAAAAATGAAACTTTAAAATAGAAAACAAATATAAATACTATTTCGTAGAATTTAATAGTTCTTATATAAATATTGATCATTAAAAATATATTACTATTGTTAAACGCTGCTTGTGATTTCAATACCACTTTATATATTTTAACAGACGTGAGATAAAAGTACAATAAATCGAAATTAAATGAATTTGATATATCTTATAAATAATATTCTATACCCAAATCTTCGAAAAATAACTACTTAACTCAAAAATCTAGTCAAAAGTGTATAAAATTTGTCACTTTTCAAAGAATCACGGATTGAAACTGTAACCGAAACCGCAACCGGTAAAAACCGTTTCATTTCAGTAACCTAAACCGAAACCACTATTTTTGCAGAATGAAAAACCGAAAACAAAACCGAATAAACAGTCGGAACCGGTTTATATCGGTTTTCATGAAACATTTTATTTTTCGGGGGGCAATTTGAAATTTCCGTATAAAAATTTTATTTTTGTTTTTTCCTTTTTTTGGAAAATTAATTTTTCAATATTAATGCATATTTTCACTACACCACAAATAAAAGTTTAACCATAACTCAGTTCATAAAATGAATGGTGAAAACGCTTCATATTTTATTTTTAGTTGAAAAATACATAGTTAAGTCAACTATGTGAAAGTTGAATAAACCATTGCGTATTTGAAGAAATGGTTCAAGTCGAAGCTCAGGGTTTTTCCAATCTTTTTACAATACGCAAGTCCCGAGTTTCAGAATTCTTGAGACGGCAGTTTTTTGACTTTACGATGTTACTCACTTTCTGTCTGGAAAGTAAACGGACTGAAAAGTCCAAAGGGAAGAGTTCTAAAAAACATTTCTCTAAGTTAAAGCATCAAAATAAAGATTTTGGAAAATCCCAGTTTCGATAATTCCGAATCCACACCGCGATGTGGAAGAAACGTGATTGGTCCGAAAAGTATGAATGTGGGTTACGGCGATGGGCGCCAAACTAAAATATATACGAGGTTTAGGGTTGAACTTACATTTTCAAATTTTAATTCTTGGTTAAAAATTTACGTTACTGTTTAAAACTTTATATTTTCACCAGTCTGTAAAAGAGTAAAATATTAAAAAAAAAAAATACTATAACGAAAAATGCTGCAACTCTGCGACAATCCGTGACATTGATTTTCTCAGTCGAATTATATTAGTAACTGTCTTTTTGTTAGTTAGTGATCGAACGAATATTTTTAAAAACCGAAACCAGAATAAAACCTGAAAAATCTTCTTGGAACGAACCCATAACCGGAAACAAAACTCGAACGTTATTTTGATTCGATTTCAATTCTTGCTAGGAATGAAATGTAATAGTTACACATTAAAATAAACACACAATTCTTATATTTTTCATAATAAGACAATACAAATGTATGAAGGTACCAAATGAATAATAATTAACATAAAACTATTTTGTTCTTTATAAAAATATATACACAATGGCAAAATTCTTCACGCATATCACTTACAGCCGGAATAATAATTCGAAAAAAATAAACGCTTTCGTGAGTGAGCAACGTCCTGAAAAAAAATCTCAAGTATCGAATACTCGACAAATACATCAAATCTGATGAACGTGATGTAATTGTACTCAATGTTTATCAACAAAATGACACTACAAGAAAGAAAAAGATAATTTGCATGTTCATTAAATCATTACTTCCTACGTGCAACTTCTGGAACATGTGTTAGATTATGAATACATAATATAAATATAAATTGAATTATTAATACGTATGATTTGCATGTGTGCTACACACACACGAAACTTATTAAATATTTGCATTAGAAATGAAAAAAGGTCGAAGATCAAACTTCTTGTATTATTATTATTATTACTGTTGTTATTTGCATTTTTATAACAATACTATATAATTATTTCTTTACAAGGAGGCGTTCCGCGTAATAAAAGTAGTAAATTAATTTTCTACTTTAAATAAGAACATTTGTTTACATATATGCTATACATACACATACATACAAATATATATATATATATATATATATATATATATATATATATTGGTTTGAGTTCAGTTTGAAATAACTTAAGATATTATTCAGACATTTAATTAAAAAACAAAATGTCCATGTAAAAGTTAAATGACTTTCAATTCCAGAATTCATTTCAAAGAAAGAATTTTACAATAGATTATACATTTTTTAGCTTAAAATTATTTTTTTTTGAAAGAAAAAAACAAAAATGCGTATAATTTAAACCAACAATTGGATTATTCAAAGAGCAATGGCCTCATGATATTATATTACACTAATGTACCCACGCACTTAAATGCTCTCCATGCAGTTATTTAATTGTCTTAATTCAAATGAAATCTCTGCTTACTGTATAATGTAATATATTCAGTAGTCGATGACAGAATAGTGATATTTTCCACTAATAAAAAAATAACACCACAGATAACGAATTAAATTATACAGTGGGTAATGTGGATCTACTGGAGGACATTTGAAAATTATTTAACACATTTACAATAGTTTCTTTATAATACTATCTATTAAATAACTGGAAAAATATAAGAACGACATTGAACTCAACTATGGGCATAATCATAAAATTCAAGCTGTGATAAATGTTTAAGTAATGTTTATTCCTGTTCATACTAATAGTATTGTTTTTGCAAATTAAAAAAGGTTAAATGAACGGAAATTCACTAAGAAATGAATTAAATTACAATAGAAAAATAGCTTATCGTGTTTGTCTATTTATAAGTAGTACTTGATTTAATTATCTATTAAATAAAATATAGTTATTGTAAAATTTCATCACATTTCTATCTGGCAATATCATAAAATATCTATTATAAAAGATACGCTATTATTTATTCTAATTATAATTAAATATATAATAATTAGAGCTAAATTATGTATTTTTTTAATTTATCTACTCATAAAAATCATTCGTAGTTTTTCCTATACTAATACTTTTTTTAAAATATAAAAAGTACAATACAAAAAGATTAAAAAATATTTATTTATTCACCAATCTTCAAAAAAATAAAACAATATCCTGTTAAATGGAATAAAAGTGAATAGCTCTTATTAAAAACATATTAAAACCTACTTAATTTTTGAGGTGTACTCGTGAAATTTTAAAACGTAATCACCTACAAACAGTTTTCAGGTAGTTTGGAAATACCCATTTATAAGAGTAAGAAATATTAATCACTGCAGTATAAAATGACATTCAAGTATATGTATATATATATATATATATATATACATATATATGCATATATATATATATATATGTATATATTTATTTATATGTATATAATTAAAACTTTCGAATATTTATTTTATTAGAATCTTTAATTACTAATTCCGAATCGAATAAAAATACAATTATCAGAAACGTTTTAAACAATATTTCCTTATTCTATAATCATGTAGATTTAATGCTGAATGATGAACCGTTAGGATCAATTCTACATACTTATTTTATATTCACGTTTCATAGATACAATTATTGTAACGGTAAGGAAATGTATTTACAGTGCCAATACGAGGATAACATTCACTCACTACAGTCATTTTATTTTCTACTGAGTTATTCACATTCGTCTGAATTATATATATATATAAGTATTATATATATATATATATATATATATATATATTAATTATTACAATATATAATATTTTGTGAAATAAATAAATTCGTTTATTTCAAATATCAGTTAGTTAAAAAGAGATCAACTAGTTTATTGAATAAAATTGCAACTAAATTCATTTTATCAAAATAAAAATATTTTTGAGATAAATTCTTTTAATATAATATTATAGTTAAAAATTATATATATATATATATATATATATATATATATATATTTATTTTCATTTTTATATGAGATAAGTACATTATACTTTTATTGAAGAATATATGTAATCAAGTTATTTACTTTAAAACTATTTATTTACATATATTAGAACTGATGACATTATCTGTCTCCAATATCTATTAAAACGTGATTTTTTTAAGTCAAACGAATTATAAATATTTCAATAACAGAATTTAAAATATTGATGTTGAAAAAGTATTGATATGATATGATAATTTTTAGAAAAAATATTTAAAAAACATAAGAAATGAAATATTTAATACTATATTAATTCATTAAATACATTCATTGATGAAAAAAAGTATTTATGAAAAAAAAATAGAAATAATAGGTTTTTGAACAGTTTAGGAAAAAGAAAAATAATACAATAATATAAATATTTGTAATCATTGTACAAATAAATATCAATAAATAATAATATATTTTTTAATATATATATTATATATATTAATAAATAAAAGTTTCGCAAGGACGATTAAAGGTTTAAAAAAAAGAAATATTATTTTATGATAAAAGATATAAAAAAATACTTATAAAAACTAAACAATGACAAAAGAACTCGAATAGGTGATAAATTCATTCTATAATACAATAATCCAAATATGTGACGAAACACACGATAATAAATATTTAATTTCCAAAGATAATTAAACTTATCGTTTTATTTTATTATCATTTCTTCCAACACACCTTCGATGAAGTGTTTTAGGGTTTCACACATCTATACAAGAGGCAATAAAATTGAATTGAAATTATTGTGGGAATTTAACTGACGAATAATGTCAAAGTTTATTATTTATGAACCGCAACTGACGCAATATTAATCACTCGGCATGTAAAAGGATAAGTACATCCGTTATACAATCTATGAACGGCCCTCTGCTGATTGTTCATTTAATAATAACGGCGTATGGAAGAGGAATATACATAATGAGCTTTACAAAGCGCCTGTAAGGTAACCTTGATCTTTATTAGTATATTTATTTAATCGCTGCAAAAATTTTCTCATCATATTAAGTAGCCTATTAACAGCCGATAAAGGTCAAAGTCATATACCTAAATATAATTCATTGATTATTTTATTTGCATTTTTAGTTAACCACCGTCTTCAAATTATTTACTAAATTGATAATAGTGGTCTTTAAGCTAATTTACATACATTAATATATAAATTTAAATAGCTTTATCTCTAGTTCAATATATATATTATCTCTTTTTCTTTCTTCATATAGACACACACACACACATATATGTATATATATATATATTTATATACGAATATATATATACCCATATACATACAACATTTGTATATATCTATATTTTTTTAATATTTTGCTTAAATAATTTTATTTTATATATATTTTACTTTGGATATACAAAATATAATAATATATAAAACAAACACAATTATTTTCAACCAGAAGCAAATAAAGACATGAAGTTTAAGTACATATTTGTCCAAAATTATTCTGTAAGTTAAAAATGTATTCAGTTATACTGACATATTCTCCTTCTAAATAAAATGTATTTGTTTTCCACATACAAGATACAATTCGTTATATGGAAGTTTCAAATTAAAACAGCAAGTTATCGAGAAATAATTGAACGATGAAAATATTGACTTCACTTACAAAATTAAATTTTATTAAATTTCCTTCTACGACTCGACTATTTTTAACATAGTGTTAATAACATTGTCGGAGAAGAGTTGAATGCGAAATTTTCAATTAGATGGATCGATGCACAAACTGGTCTCACAAAAATTTCGACTAGAAACTATTAGATTTTTGTGCGACGTTACAAAAAAGTGTATTTTCCCAAAACATTTGTGATTTAAATCATTTAAAAGAAATAATTCTAGAAGCAATAGAAACAGTATCGTTAGGTATTTTAAATCGCGCATTACTGGAAACAGAATATCAATTATACGTTTGTAGAGCTATTAGGTTGATAGAAAAATAATTGCGGTTTATGAGTATCAAATTTGTATACATTTTTCTCAAACTAATAATTAACTTTATTAATAGAAATGAGCACCATTAGAATGAACAAATGTTTCCCTATTAATTACAAGTTTACTTATTCCGGTAGTGTAAAGCCCGGAATTCTGGAGTTGATAAAATCTCGAAATGCACTTTCAGTAATAGCTTGGTTGTTGAAGACCTCATCCTGTGAAAAGTTGTCGAAATGCTTAAACAAGTGATAATCTATTGGCGAGATTTCTGGTGGGTATGGTGGATGAAGCATTGTTTCATAGCTCAATTCGTTCAAGATTTGGAGGGTAAGGATGTTGTTGTGCGTAGTTCTGATTCAAATAACGCCTTCAGTTGGTCGTTATAAACTAAAGAAGCACGCCCGCAAACTTTTTCATTTTCAAGGCTCTCGTCCTCAGCACGAAATTTTTGGAACCGCCATTGAACCGTACGTTCCTTAACAGTGTCCACGCCAACAGCATCGTTTAGTTTACGAACAGTTTCTGGTACTTTACCATCCCTTTGAACTCATACAAAAAATTGCTCTTATTTACTTCTTTTCCATCTTTGATTAAATAGCCCAATTTGAAACAAAATTAATAATAAAACCAAAGTCGATGTTACCAAAATACAGATCGAAAAATACACTTTAACATGATATTAACATGAACACGATGAATTGTCACTTTCATTGAATAAAATTAAGGTTAGAATTCAGAAAATAAAAACTGCAGTTATTTTCCTACCAACCTAATATGAATAACACATATTGAAATTTATTATCATTGCTTAAAAATTGCGTTGTATAAGATAATTAAATAGAAACTCAAATGTTCTATTCATTATATATAACCTATATTTAAACACAAACTATGAAAACAATTCTGATCAGAAGAACATATTTTTCTATACCTTAGTGCTCTAAGCTTGATGGCATCAACATTAAAATGCTCATATGTAACATTTAAAATGATCAATTATCATTTATTAAACATGTTTGATCAGAAGAATGTATATAGTTTTTGCGATGAGTAAAAAAAAAACTTTAAAGTCAATTTAACCACAGTACCAGATTTATATTATGATATAAATTTTATATTGTGATATATAAATAAATTCGATGTTTGAAAACACACTTTATATAAAAAAAATTAACTAGCAAATACTTAACAAGTGTTATGAATATCTAATCTATAAATTACTTCATCTCGAAAAAATCAAGTATTTGGGACTAATAAAAATTATTATTAATGAATATATCAATTTAATAGAATAGGATATTTGATAAAAACTTATTTAATATTAGGAATTTACTTATTTGCAATAAAATTCGTTTATAATAGTCTTAATTAAATTATTTCTATTTAAACATGTATTTTTCTTATAAAGAAAATGAATAAAAACGAAATAAATTATTTTCAGTATTGAATTCTGGACGCTTTTTAAACACAATTTAGTTAAATTAAAATGTAAGACCGTTGGTAACATAAAAATTTGATCCATTTTTTTTAAAAAAAATAGTAGTTAACCTTTACTTGAATTTTTTCAACAAATTTATTTTGACATGGTGTATCTAATCAATTTGTTTAAATGACAATGCAGAAATATACCAATAAATAAAACAAATACTATACAAAAATTATTCAAATATAAAAATGATCCTATATATATATATATATATATACAAAATGAAAAAGAATAAGACGGCATGATGTATATTAATCGTATCAGCAGTCAATAAAATATAATTAAAATATATATTTCGTTATAAAGAAAAACGTTTTGAAATAATGGAAATCACCTATTCAGTATCGAAATGATTCATACAAAACTTTGAAAACATTTCAACAAAAACAAGAACATATATAAGAAAAAAATTCATTCATAAAGAAGAATTCTCTTTTTATTTTTCAAAATCTCGTACTAAATGTCACGTCTTTGACACGCTCCGCTGGTGCTGGTCGCGATAAGTGATAATACCACGTATTCGTTAACGTGCCAAACACGATTTTCTGCACTGAATACTTAATTTAAAGCAAACTTGTTTATGGCTACCTGTAGACGAAAACACACTGCACTCAGTGTTCATCGATTCATAAACATATAATATCGTGCGTCATATCTTATAATATACGTCATTATTCATTAAAATTACAATTTCGAAAAAGTTCCTCGAATTGAAAAAAACACATCCTTGGTTTAAAATCCCAATCTTAACTTGATAATCAGGATTTTTTCTGTCAGTAATTATTATAAGCTAGTAAAATTATTCATTCTATACATATGCATGCAAGTAATTAATTACTTTAATACGTGTCATTTCAAAAGCCAAATCTTTAATTAAATCCATAAATATCATGAATATATATATATATATATATATATATATATATATATATATATATCACGAAACTAATGAATCTTAAAAAATGTAAATAATTTTAAACAAAAATACGACTTCATAAAAAATGTACTAGAGATTAAATTAAAATATTTTTAATATGCACCTTAATTAAAAAATAGTTATATATATATATATATATATATATATATATATATATATATACTTAATATATACTTTCGATAAATAAATAATCTGTATTTAAACTATGTTATTAATAAATAATTATCAAAAAAATATTTTTTTATATATTTTCTTTCAGAAAAATTATTAAATTTCCAGCTATCCATAATCGTATTAATAGCGAGATTTGGAATCAATTGCCATTTTTATTACTTTTATAAAAAGGTTAGAAACATGACAATTCCTTATTGAATAAATAATATTATATGAAAAAAAATCGACAATAATATATTATATAATCATAAGAAGCTAAAAGTCATTACACAGCATGTGTCTTTAATATATATCTTTTTTATTAACTAAATTTCAACATATTGCTTTTCTAAAAATCAAAAAAAAATAATAATTTAAAGTATTAAGTTGGTAAAAAAATAATTGTGGTTTTTGTTTTCTGAATTCTATCTTTGTTCTTTTAATCAACGTGTCATTTCATGGTATTTATGTTAATATCATTTTAAAGTGCATTTTCGCTCTGTGTTTTGGTAACATCGACTTTGATTTTATTACTAATTTTGCTTCATATTGGGTTATTGAATTAAAAATGGAAAAGAAGCAAATAAGAGGGCATTTTTGCATGAATTTAAAACGGATGGTAAAGCAGCAGAAACTGGTCATAAAATAAACGATGCTTTTGGTGTGGGTACTGTTAGGAAACGTACGATGCAATGGTAGTTCCAAAAATTTCTTGCTGGAGACAAGAGCCTCGAAGATGAAGAAAGTCGCGGGCGTTCTTTTTCAGTTCATAACAACCAACTAAAGACGTTCGTTGAATGAGAACCATGCATAGAGATTCGAGAGCTTGCACAAAAGTTAGGCGTTAGTCATCCAACAGTGCTGGACTACAAATAGAAAAATGTATATGAATTTGAAGGTCATAAACCGCTATTATTTTTCTACCAACCAATTATTTTTCTGAAAGTGTAGGTAATTAACTATATGATTGAGTTATTAACTGCTGTATTATACAATAAAAAATACTAAAATTTAACAATTAACAATTTTTAATGTTGTTTTTAAACACAAAAAAGAGAATTACCAAACGACGATTTCTAATAAAATTTGTTTGATTAATTTAAAAATATACAACAATCGCATACAAAATCACAATAGAATCTTATCGACCTCTATTAAAAAATGTGTATACAAATGTGTGTGTATAATTTTATATGCACTCTATTAATAATTGATAATTTAAAATGTCTAACCAAGTATATTATTAAATTCCATATAGGTAAAAATGTATATCAGTTGTATACATTTTTTGCAAAATAAAATCAATTAGATAATATTATCAAACATTTTTATCGAAATAAAATATTGTACAATATAAATCTTAATTAATTAAGATTAATTGTGAAAAATATATAATACACACGCGATCACATACATATATAAACTCATACATACATATATGTATATATATATATATATATATATATAAATATGTGTGTGTATGTATATGTTTATGTATATATATTATATATAGTGGGTACAGTTGTAAATTAATGTAAATTAAAATACAATAGTTTAAACGATTAAATGTTTATCACATTACAAAATAATATATTGTAATCAGACTTATTGTCAGTTGTGTCTGAATTTTCAAATTTTGATAACGATATTATTCATGAAGGAAGTAATTTGCGATGACCTATGCATGTAAAATTACGCGCGCAATGAAATTTCCGCATTTTAACAAAACACAGTGGTTGGAAACGTGTAGATCATTAAAAATTAGATTATTTGATAACTATGTCGGTGAACGCAACATGCATAAAGATCGTATCGTATTGCAGAAAAAAATGTATAATATGTACACATTAGTAGAGTAAGAATGCTTCTTGAAACTCATTTCTTTACTATTGTTTAATCATTCGAATACGCAAATGAAATGTGATACAAATTGCATGAATATGCAAGGATATTTCCATAATTTATTGACATCCTGCACGTAATACAACAAAGGACGTGTTGTAATTTAATAATTGATTATATTATCGGTGTAATTGATAATAACATGGATTCGTTTTCCAAACATGCGATTTTTGAAAATAGAAAGTAGAACGTATTCATTTAACAAAATTATATATATATATACATGGAACAATAATACAAGCCCTTAGTTTCATATTTACTTCAAAACAGATTATTTATCCAAAAACCAAATTTCACCAATATATACACACATATTAGAACTAAATACATAAATTTTCAATTTCTTTGCAATAATTATTAACATCATTACAGTTTTAACAATAATTTTATTAAAACCAAAGATTGTTTTTTTTTCTGTTCGGTATTGTTAAAAAGTCAGACTTTAATTATTTTTTAATTATACTTTTATTTTTAAACGACTTTATAGTGTTACGAATTATTAAACAATTATTCATCAATTTCTATTTTTTTTTACAAAAAGATGTCACTGATAAAATAATATAAAGGATTTCTCATCTATAAGTTTTAATCTTACAAGGAAATTATGTTAATGACTTTTTCATTTTAACTAACCATATTTTTAATTATTTAACTTTTTATAGTCATAAATAAATAAATAGTAATAATACAGGATTTAAGGGCTCTATTGTATTATTATAGAACAACGATATAATATCAATAATTTTTTAAATAATAATGTAAATAATTTATGATACATTAAAGACCTCAGATTCAAAATACAAAATCTGTTATAGAATTTTTTGTCTCAAAATAAACGTACATATAATTGTTTAATAGTTCGTAACACTATAAAGTCGTTTAAAAATAAAAGTATAATTAAAAAACAATTAAAGTCTGACTTTTTAACAATACCGAACAGAAAAAAAATACAATAATTGTCTTTAACAAAAATGAAAAATTAGAATAACATCATTATTACAAACTTGAAATAAAAACTATTACAAACATTACCCTACTTAAAATAGATCCGACCTAAGTATATTTTATTACCTTTTTAGTGCCAAAAAGTATCTCTCTCTCTCTCTATATATATATATGTATATATATTCATGATTGTATTATTTTAATGATCTATAAAAACAATTTCAACATTTTTTAATTTTAACTGTTTAAACTGATTCGATTTTTGAATGTATTAAACATATTTTTATTCAGTTCTCTAAATTAAAAGTAAATGAACAAATTTTGTTACTTATCTAATTTTTAATTATTTACATACAAACGTATGTACATAAACATATACATATACATATATATATATATATATATATATATATATATATATATATATGTATGTATGTATGTATGCATGTATAATGATTTTATAAAGTACAATATACCTACTTGGCACAAAAAATGATACTTAATTGACATAAGAGTTAAAAAACATACCATCAATACTACAGTGTCAACATTTTATAAAAATAAGGTTTAATCACTTGATAGTCCGAAAGGAAGATATGAATCAACAACAAATAGCACTCTGAAATAATTACCTCCTCTGCAATTGTCAGCAGCGGTTGATTCATTCATAATCAGATCTCAACATAATTTGCTCAAGGTTATACGGGAAGTGCAAATATAAATTCCCGTCATTGTCTATCATCTAAGTCAAAATTATATATTATTCGACGAATTATATACTAATTATAAAACAATGAAAAATCATTATCTTATTAAATTTAGCCATCGGTCAGTAAGAACCGTTTTTATTCTCAGAAATGTCCTATGGGGTTAACTCGAAGAGTACTGTACGCCTATTTAAGATATGCGTGATGTTTTTAAGCTAACAAGTAATTAATAATAAATTTCAATTGGCTTATTATCGAATCGAAATACTTAATCCACTATTTAAGTCAAGGCCTTCAAATATTTGTCTCACGTGCAAAAATAGATTTTTTATGACTTTTCTTTATGGCATGATCAGTAAATTGAAAACATCTTTCATTTATAAATACTCCTATATTGTAAAAATTGAAAGATTGTAATGCATCCAAGCTATTAAAAACACATTATTATTTATGTTTAATTAACAGGATAATTCAAATACTATTAAACTGAATATAAAACCGATTAAAGATACAATAAAAAATAAATATATCTCTTTAATTATTAAAATGTTTTCGATTTAAAGACTTTTGTACCTATAATCGTACATATCATAGAATAATCTATACATGCTCAATATATACTTTATATAATCAATTACTTTTGAATACTCCTTAAAAATATTTAACTATGAGAAATGTTCAGCTCAAAAAAGTTACAATTAATTGAAGCTAATAATTACATGTGTACATAAATAAAATATACATCATTTATGTATGTATACATACATATATATATATATATATATATATATATATCAAATGGAAAAATACCATCTTACATGTAGTAACATGAAATATAGAAGGTAGTTTGTTATTTAATAGTATGCAATTTTTATGTGTTTGCGAAAATCGTGAAGATGAGAATATCCGCTTAGATAAATATGTGAAAACAGCACGGTAAAAACATTTATATTAATAGAATATATGTTTATAAGAGGAAATATAAAAGTATATTTATATGCAAAATAAAACTAAATTATTCCGTACTTTTTATAAAATCTTATTCAGATAATAAAATCATAAAAGTGACAAAACAAATAATAATTACAAAAAAATTAATTCAAAAAAACCTTGTTCGTTTTTCAATAAAGGAAAAAGTTATTAAATACTATTTAAGAGCCATACAGTGCTATAATTTAAAACGTAAATAAAAATATTTCTGGAATTATAATAAATTACTTATCACTTATTTTTTTCTGACGAAAATTTGTTGTATATTAACTAATATATACAATTATTTTCTTTGGGGAATACACAAATAATAATTGTAAGTAAGTTTTCGTATACAAGTTATAAGTAAATAAGGAAAACTTCAAATAAAATTATATAACCCAATAAAAGATTATTGGCATTTCTGTAAACTATGTCACTGTAAACAAATTAATTAATTATTTAAAACCATTAGCATATGTCAGATCATATAATAAAAACAAGATTATAGTATATGATAAAACACTTAATAGCACTAATATTCTCTATTATTCTACCAGTAACATAATATTGAAAGATAAAAAATACGAAGGCAAGAACTTTGCACTGTTTTCAATCTATAATCAAATATATCTGTGTAATTTTTCGACTATTGTAAATAATTATTTATTTTCAGTTCATTTAAATATTAGAAAACGTGTTAAAGCATTATTAATAAATAATATTGAAAGATAAAAAAAACGAAGGTAAGAACTTTGCACTGTTTTCAATCTATAATCACATATTTCCATACAATTTTTCGTCTATTGTAAATAATTATTTACTTACAGTTCAATTAAATATTATAAAATGTTTTAAAGCATTATTAGTAAATCATAACCTGGAAAATTATAACAATGCATTGAAAAAGTGTTTCGCTAGAAAGTACTATTTGTCACTGTCCATAAATTAGATGAAATTCTATAAATTGTTCACTTTCATCTTACTTATATATTCTCTTCTCTACTATGCAAGTTAATATTAAATCTTTTTACAATACAGAGCATATGCTTATCTTTTATTACTTCAAAGGTTTAAGATTTTTTTGCAATGAAAACAGTAGTTTTCTACATGACCAGTTGACCTTTAATCTACATTATTTGTAAACAGTAAAAACATTGATATTATGTATATTTCTACATATAAAAATTCAAGAACCAGAAAAAATACTAAGCGCTAAATTATTTATTAACTATTTTCTCAGCTTTGAGAATTTACTCATCATATATATATATATATATATATATATATAATGTATTTGTATTTCACTGCAATCACACAAATAAAATAAACAAACTACGTCACTATCCTCAACGAAATGTTAAAAACAATTTACGATGCCAGGTATTTAATTCATATATCTAAGTGGTGACTTCATCTTTTAAACGAATTTAGGACAATTAACATTAAAACATTATATAAATATTGAAAGAAACGGTATGCTGTCATTTGTGATATATTTTAAATATAAAAATATATTAACATTATCGCAACATTCATAAAATTTTGTAATAATTTAATCCAACTTAATTCCGAATTTATCATTTAAAGTCTTTTATATTTTCTTTGAAATTAACTCATATAATTACTTTATTTTAATTTTTATTTGTACATACGAGGAAATAGATTAATACTTTTACAGAAAAGTCATATTCTTACTAAAAAAAGTGCCCTTCTGTTGAATGAGTAAAATTAATATTTATAAATAAAAATGTATTTCACAAGCAATCAAAATTACAACAAACAGTACTATGAAATAATTATTCTCAGAGTTAAAATTGACATACAAAATTACATATATTTATTTTTTTATAATTTCATATTTACAGTTTTATTAAACAGCTTAAGTTTTATTATTTTATACTAGTTATGAATGAAAACTACTTCTGCACATATACTCGTACTATTACCTAAATTATTTTAAAAATAAATATACATTCAAACAAATACAGATTTTGTATATATATATATAAAAGAGTATTTCTATGCGTATCCGCATGTTTTTACGCTTGTAATAAATAATTTATTGATAAAATATTTATTTTCTAAAGGACACTACTTTAAATATAATATTCAGATTATTTTACTGTCATATATTTTTTTTAAATATACTACTGTATAATACATATAATCACTTTCTCAATATTACTTAATAAACCAAAAACACGATTTTTATATACCACTCAATTAAAATTCATAAACAATGGTATTTATTATTAAAAAAGCTACTAATATATATTAAACGTCTAACAATGATTATATCCATTGGATATAAATTTTGCAATCTGTTATGTAATTAAAATACATTATTTAAATTGATTAAATATTAAATATAATTGTATTTTAATGTTTCAGTGAAGATATTGAAAGAAAAAATGCAATATAAATAATAAAGAATATTGTAATATTATTATAATTTTAGAATAAATTTATATTATATTTTATTTTACATAATGAGTCACGACTATAATGAGCAAATAATTAAGTTTCTCGGAGATTTTGGTTCACATCTCCATACAAACCCTCATTTTTAAAATAAGTTGATTTCACAAATCGATAAAAGTTGATTTTCTATAATAAATTCATTCTTTTTCCATCTGGCAGAACATTCAATTTTTTGAAGAAGTAAGATAATTATACTGATTATCTAGAAATATGTAATGTACAGAAAATAAAACTAGAATTGCTGTACATAACTGTAATAAATTATTTTCCGGAATGTAGTCATGTATTATTTAAATTTCACATTTATTTGTAATTTCATACGTTTATGTGTAACTATTTAATGTGTATAACTCATATTATTGATCATATTATTGAGATTTATGCAAAAAAGGTAATATTAAGTATCACGGGTAAATTTGCCTGTCACTGATATAACCTTTAACTGTTATAATCAGGAAGTATAGTTAGTCCAGCAGTGCTCGAAAAAACCCAATTCGACATATATGTATATATATATATATATATATTTAAGTGTGAATTTATGAACTTTGTAAATTTGAATTATTCAAAAATCGTCAAAGAAAAGCTACTTAATAATAATATTGATCAACACATATTTTGCCTCCGAAATAACAACAATGGAATTAAATAGCTCCAGTACAATAATATATTTTATTAATATTAAAAATTCCCAGTTGGTTCGCATTTCGTAGAAAAATCTGAAAATATTGCTAGAGAAAATTAATTACAATTAATATTCTTGGAAAATTTGTGCTAATTTTAAAGTGATTGCGGTAGTTATAGGGATGCAATAAGGTTACACCAAATACTGTCGGTACTTGTGTATAATGAATAGTCGTGATAAAGCGAACCAATATCTTTAACGAGACTGGATGAAAAGAAAATCCTTCATGCTAGAAACTCAAAAAATACAACGCCCTTATTTAGTGAACAAACAAAATTGCACAACACCTCCTCTCCACATCAAGTCAGGCTTGATAAAAACTTTGTGAAGGCAATAAATAGTGAAGGAGAGAATTCCAATATCTCCTGGAAAAGTTCCTAAAATGACTGAGGCCAAAATAAAAGAGGGAATATTTGTTGGTTCTCAAATCAATGAATTAATACGGTATTCAAATTTCGAAGATACATTAAATGTAACAGAAAAGAGAATACGGAAATCAATGGTTGCGGTTTTTAAGAATTTCTTGGGAAATTGAAAGGTCGACAATTACAAAACATTAGTGGAAGGCAAGCTGGAGGCACTTAGAGTTGCGAACCGCAATATGTCATTAAAAGTTCACATGATGATGCACTTTCATTTGGATTTGTTGCGGAAAACATGGGTGATTTCGGCGATGAGCACGGAGAACGGTTCCATCAAGAGATTTCGTAAATGGAACGGCGTTACCGGGGTAAGTGGAATCGTGTAATGCTGGCAGACTATTATTGGACTTTAAGGAAGGAATTGGTAGATGTTATTTATAAAAGAAAATCTCAAATTCAAAAATATTTTCGTTCATGAATATGTATAATGTCAATAAATGTACTTGAAAATTGGAAAAAAAATTATATTTATCAGTATCTAAGAAACCCGAACCAACTTTAACTTATGTGTATGATAGAAATCTTCTAAAGAGAGACCTCTTTCAAAATCAGTTCGAGTAATTTCGGAGATCCAAAAAAAATTCCAATTTATTAACCAGTGTAATTTATCAATTTAATAATTTACATCTTTTATAATATTAATCGTTTTTAAAATTTATAATAGTTAAATTTTAGCCATATTTCATCAAGACACAAGCTATTGCAAAATTTAACCAGTAATTACTATATAAATGTCTACTATATATATATATATATATATATATATATATATATATATATATATATATATATATAAAATTACAACTTGAAAGTAAAATACGTCAGATAAACAATTCCCAGAATAAGAAGCTATTCTGAATATCTGTAACCACATAAATAATAATTTTCTATATTATTTCAATATTTTATATATATGTTAAAACAATTTCATAGAAATCCTATTTGTACAAATTATCAAATACTATTACTTTATATAGAAAAAACTGAGAGTCTGTATATTTTGCAAAATAGAAGATGAAAACACTGACGGATTAAAAAATAAATTGCACTTGATCATGAATTATGAACAAATGAGTCATGAAACCAGTCACTTGTTCAACACTTCCTACGTGAACTATTACTTTCTGCCATGTAATGCAAGGTTAATATAAAAGTAATCACGCTGTAATAAAATACAGAAACAGCTCTCATTTCACTCCCGAGCAATTCCAATTCTAGAAAATTCGTTAAGTCATGTATAAACAATAAATGTTGCATTTATCTTATTTACAAACTCAAAAAACGTTTTTAAGGTTGTTTTAGAATGCTTTATTACGTTCAAGGTCTTGAAACGGTCGCTTTTTCATGAAAAGTGACAAATATCAAAGATGGTTCGTAATCGTGTCCAATACACTGATCAGTGGACCGTGTTAATCACAAACTAATAAAATCGAAAAGAAATTTACTTATTTTTATTGCGTATTGAAAAGGTTTACTTTTATTCGTATTATCTCAAACAAATTAATGTTAGACCATGACTGCTATTCTGAAATAATATATGAATAATAGCTCAGATTGTGCTTAAAAATGAATGTTTTATTAAAGTTTGATATTGTGTTTGTTGTCATAAATAACGTTCAACCTAATTAAATAATTTGTTGTCCGAATACATACATACTTCTTATAACGTTTAAGAAAACATATGAATACTTTATTTACTTTTTTTTAAACAAAAACAAGAATGTAAATATTAGATAACCCGCGACGCAGTGTAATATTTCGGTGTCATCTTTAGACACATCTTTTTGATTATCCTTAATAAATGTCATAGTTATATAATGTACAAATATACGTATTTGTGTATGCATATCTATTAAAATTATTTACTGTTGACATAGTAAATTAAATGGCAATTTAATACGGAATAAGATAAATAAAATAAACATTTTTTTATTTAGTTCTAGCAATTTACTATTTTTAAGGTTTTTTTGATTTTTGTGCTCTAAAAAAATATAGTCTTCCAGAATCCATTACTTCAATGAATATTCAATGAAAAATACAAATTAGAGTCAATACCTTCTCTTTTTAAATTGATCCCCAGTTAAAATAAAATTACTTCGACGTTAGTTAACTATTTATTGAATACAAAATGAACAATTTCCATTGAACCCGTTTAATGTCCTGTGTCTCAGACAAAGATACTACTATCAGATTTTTTAATGTTCTTTAATGATATGTAAGTCTTTTTCATTTATTTTGCAATTAAGCCTCGTAATAATAATAAAATGAAATAATGATACAGCTGCATAGCTTTGTCGAATACACCTGTATAAATCATTACTTTAAAAAAATCTGAATGAAGATTAATTCGCTTGATACATACAAAAGCATTGAAACTAAATGTTGATTAACAGGTCGCTGAAAGACTAGATTGTCTCTCTATATTGTGTTAACTTCGAACGAAATTTTGCATTATTGTCAGGAAAGAAAGGATTATTTTAGAATAGAAGCATTCAGATATTTTTTTACTATAAATGTTGTTATTTTTTTAATAAAAAGTAAAATCTGTTCACATCAACTTTAAATAGTAATTTATCTAAAAAATAACTAATACTATATTTAATTTATTATAAATAGTTACTTACGTTGGAGGATTGACAATATTAAGTAGTTCCGTTGGCGAAGTTGGAACTCTTCTGATCACCAATCTTTTTCCATCAGTAGATCCCATTCCGATAGAAGCTAAGGATCGTACGGACATTACATCGGATGATATCCTTGGATACGAAAACAAACTGCTGGAGTCGGAATAAATAAAAGAACCGGTTTTTATCGACGGCGAAAGACTAGACGGTGACGTAACCAACGATGAAATAGTTCCATTATCGACAGATTTCGTCGATAATAATCTATTATGTACATGATGATTCGTGGGTAGAGGAGATTTGGAAGGATACTGCACCGAATCTACCATTCCTTGAATGTGAATCGATCCGGAGGGACTGCGTTTGACACGATAGTGCGGATCGGAAAGATCGGACACAGGTATTTTTAAATCTAAGTGTTTAGGTCGATTGACCGCGCCAAATTGTTTTTGTTCGTTTAATGATTTTCTGTCGTCTTTATCGTTAATAAAATTATTATCATTATCACATATAATTCCATTAATTTTCACAATAACGTTTCCGTTTGCCGCCGTATTTGATTTATTTAAAATTTGCACTTGTTTGTTGCCGTTCAAAAGTCGTTCGTTATCGATATTTTCACTGTCCAAACTGTCACCATTTTCTCGTATATCGCTCCCGCGCACTTTAACGATATCTTCGTCGTACACTTCTTCGTATATTGTGTTATTTAGCTGTTTGTTCAGGAGACGATGCGTGTTGTTCAACGCATTAAAGTGCAACGTGTTGATCCCTTTAAACCTGTGAACTTTTGTGTCAACAGGCGAAGTGATGTACAGATGACCAAGGTTGCCAATGTTATTGGCTGCTCTATTATTGACGACTTCCATTGTTTGACCGTGAGCGGCAGTTCTTTAAAACGCGAATTCAAATTATCCAATTAATGCCGTACAATGTGGGTGTTAAATGCGCGCGCTGGCGCATTAAATTCCTGTCTTTTAGTCAGATGTCTCGAACACGATGTCGATTGACGGATATGTCACTTTTAAATTGGTCGATCGAGAGCAATGGACTCGAGAGGAACAGTGTATAAATACATGTACGAGGAGTTCCCTCTGATGAAATTTTAATTATTTACAATCGTGTTTTACACACAATTAACAACTACTTTTAGTTGGTTCAGCCATTGATAAAAATTATTATTATAACAAAGCCGTTTCAATTTTCACAAACGAAATATATTTTTTAAAAAATAAGCACGCTTTTAAGTAGTAGTATTAATTATTTACATACATACTTCAACGTAAATAAATAACACATATAATTATTATTAAACGTTCACTGGTATTAATCTTTCAAGTAATACTGAATTTTGTTCACAGTTGCGGTTTATGTTGATCTGAAAATAAATATACAAATATACTAAATAACGTACACACATATGTATTATATATATATATATATATATATATATATATAAAGTACATTTCAATTATTATCAATACTTGATTTTAATTCTATCACTAAATGTATATTAATATCACGATATTATTGTTATTGTCTTGGAACATCTACATACACTCAATGATTATTCACAACTGAACTATAATAAGTCTATAATAAATGTACTAAGGTCGCTGTCTGTTATCATGGTTATAGTTTATCATATTCACACGTCTAAAGCATGCGGATTAAACACAAGCAAATATAATTGTCAATCAATGTCTATTTATTTTGTCTAAGAAGGTGCGCAAAAGATCTTAATGTATATATATATATATATATATATATATATATATATATATATATATATATATATATATGTCTCTGTGTGTATATATATATATATATATATATATATATATTGGTATCTAACTTCAATAGTTAAAATAGATATTTAATTATTATTTATTGAATTTATTGTTAAATTTTCAATAATCTGAAAAGTCATTTTTATATTAAATCTTATTCCAGTCATACAATTAATATATATGTTAAATCTGACAAATTTAATATTCAATGGTCATGTTCTCATAAAAATGATCGTCAAAAGTAAAGTTACAGGTTGAATTTGTATATAAGTGACTGCCATTTAAATCCTTAAAAATATAATTATTAAACTATATAAATTTATTCACAATGCCGAATGGTTTATGTTTTAAACTTAAACAAATTACAATCTTCTGACAATTATATTTCTGTCAAAAATAAAGTATAAAAATATAACCCTGACTTTCGTCCCTTAAACAGAAAAATATTTATATAAAAAATAGATACTAATGATTTGTGTCTTATCTTTTCTGTTTACACATAACAAAATGAAATCAGCATTTATGTTACAACAAATATACCAAGGTTATTTCAATAAACAAGTATTCTTTATAAAAATATTAATAAAAATTCTTAACAGATTAAATATTTCACATTTCATATTAAATCTATATGTGTCTGCTTCTATTTTAAATATATATCAAACGTGCACAAAGGATTTTTCGTTTTGAAACACATTGACATTACATGAAATACCTTTGGTATAACATCCATTGATTAATAATAAAAGAATTGAATAATATTAAAATGAATATTATTTGATATAATATTAAAAAGCATTTTTAATCAATTAAACTATTCTTAATTATATACAGAATAATAGTTCAAGTCCCTTATTGCATCTGCATTAATAAAAATATAATAATATATATTTAATTAACTGATCTCTTAAAAAAATCGTTATAAAAAGGTGTAAAATTATATGTATGTATATATATATATATATATATATATATATATATATATATATATACATTACGTTACTTTCATTATGGCATAATAAATATTATATGTTTTTAAAGCATCATACGGAAACCATCAAGGCAATAATCAGTTTATTGGTATTTTTTATAATAAGCCACGACAGTAAACCGCATAATATATTTACCTTCAGACAACCTTAATCAATCTGAAATAATATGCATACAATGCAAAATAACTTTCTTAACCTCAGGTTGTTTTATTAGTCACTCTAAATTTATAATTTAATATAATACAAAGAAAAAAGCTCATGGTTCATTTTGTACGTTGAATTTGTATTTGAATTTCTTTTCATAAAAAAATTGAAGTATCCATAAGATGTGCATAAATTTAATATATAAAATTATAAAACAATCATAAATGCTACATTAAAGTAAATAAATTTCTATTTGCATTAATATATTAGAAAATGTAAGAAAAATATAAACTATTGTCGGATCTTTTTACTTTACGAGAAAAAAATTCGATTCACTTTGGAAGCGCTTACAAAAACGTGATGTGATGTGTTAAATAATAAAAATGAATGGGCTATAAAAAAGTTTAATACTCTTTTTCATAGTAAATTCCAAGTTTATCAATACCATAAAAACGACCATATATAATGTAATATATTTGTAGTTATTTAAATTGGAAAGATTAATTACTATCAAACTTCTTCTTAATACTTGATGATCCTTTTCTTTCTGTCTTAATACTTGATGATTGCCTTAAAATCAGTTATGTCTTAAAACCGTAAATAATAAATAAATAAAAACTAAAATTAACAAGTCTTGACTAAATGTTAAGTTTCGGTAAATACTTATCAGTATTTGCACAATACTGACAAGTACTGGTATAAGCACTGAAATAAAAAAAAATAATTTTTATTTTAATTATTTTTATTGCAGCTTCTTTAAATAATAAAATTGACATCAGAATATCTTGATAATCATTAATTTTTTTTTAATAATTATTTAGAGACGAAGACATTATTTATTATATTTTTACAACATAATTGAAATTAAATATTCCAAAATAATATCAAAAAAATATTAATTTTTTGATCAATCTACAAATATAAAATACTGAAATTTTTAGCATTTCGTTTTTATTTCTATTAACTTATATAAAACAATTATTAAACATCCTTTGACTTTAAATTTATTCAGAATTGAAATATTTCCTTAAAGAAAACTCTTAATTGTATTTTTTATTGAAATATTATTTTGCAGTATTTTTATATTAAAATATTTATAGATTTATTATTAATGCCAATACAATAGACTTTTTTGAAAAAGTCATAAATTACATTACTATCACTGGAAAATAGGATAATCAATTTAAAATTCACATAAAAAATAACTATTTTATGAAATAAATTTATATGAATTAAATCAGGGTTATAAATAGAATAACATTTTATTTATAAAAAATAATGTTTTTTGTTTATTATTTATCCAAAAATATAATTATTAAAATATTAAAACTATTTTTTTAATAAATTAACATACACTTTTAAGAATTATACTCTTATTTCTTTGCACTTTAACTCTACATAAAACGTCTTGTTTATCTCCATTAAATATTTAAAAGAACAATGACTCTTTTTTGATTACATCCAATACTGTAAAATTAACTTTATTCAATAAAATACTATAAAAATTCCAATCAAATAAACCTTGAATCTTTCTCTTCTATCCAGTAAGATACATATTTTCTACATTATTTTAAAAGATCTTAACGTAAAATCAAAACTGACCTTAACTACTTTACTTACAGCAGTTAATTCCAAAAAAGTTGCATTATAAATCAAATACAAAACAAAATCAATGAAACATGTAAATTTTACTGTTATAATTTAAAATTTATCTTTTGAAATATATGTTAACTTCTACATTAATATTTATTAATGTGTCAGAAAACACTTGTTAATTTTTTCCAAAATAAATGTTACTTACGTTACAAATACCTTAATGAAACAATCTTCAAAACAAACACAATATATATATATATATATATATATATATATATATATATATATATATATATATATATTTAATATACAAAATTGATATAAACATTGAACTTGTCCAGTTATATTTATTGAAGAATTAGGTCAATGAAAAATATGTAAATAATATTTAAATAAAGTAAGTTATATGATGTTCTTTAACCTTGCCAAGTATTTCTTAAAATATTTTAATAGCAAACGATTGTCAATTGGGCAGGTATATACGTGATTAAGATAACAATGTTTTTATTGCAAACTTAACCTTTGCAAAAATAGGTCAGTAACTTCCTTAAAATAAAAGGCCATAATGTTCTTTTCTTCGAAAAATAAAATCAAAATAAATTACAAGTTCGGAAAAACGCAGAAGTATATTCATGTTTGAATCATTTTTGTTTATTCTTTTTCAAAATCTACTATTTTGTACTATTTTCTTAATTATAATTATTTAAATATGAATAAAAAATATATTATTAAATTATGTTGCATATTTTTATGCCTTGTTGAATAAGCTATCCAAAAAAAGAGTACATCAAAATATTATCGTGTGGATTATAAATATTTTCTTTTAATACAAATCACTCGTTTAATGAATGTTCTAATCAACTGTTTCATTCAATTTCATTTACTATATGACTATACATTTAGATTTTGTAATAAAATTAATGTTAAAAACTATCCCTAAATATTAGACAGTAAATATTTATAAATAGTTCAATATAATATTTAACCATAATGATAAATAAAAGAACAAGCCAATTGTTCTATAAGCCTTGGTCATGATGAATCACTCGTATCTAAATCTACCACGACTATTTTCGACCATTGAATCGTCATCAGGTCACTTATAGATAAATTTTATACATAGATTTTTTATTAGTTTATCTACACGCTACCTAAGAAAAATTGGACGTAGTAGATGAAGATTCGAATTATTCTCTATAACCAAGACATCAGAACATGTTAATGAAATCACATGTAAAAGGAAACAATTTTAACTTGAAATAAAATGAAATAGCATGAATTTCTTGTCGGATCGTGTTATTTATTTAAATGCAATATTTGTTCTGATAACAATTTTATCATTTTTTACTTTTTTAGATTATTTGATTCATTTACTAACGGAAAGAGATAAAATATGTATAATATACGTATATATAATTATTATTCCCGTTGTTAAATAATAAAAGAAGGAATAAAAATTGACATTATTTTAACTTTATTATTAAATGAAACGCGCAAAAATGTATTACTTACTTTTTTTCATT
Source organism: Acanthacorydalis orientalis (assembly GCA_034766995.1). Classification (NCBI taxonomy): domain Eukaryota; kingdom Metazoa; phylum Arthropoda; class Insecta; order Megaloptera; family Corydalidae; genus Acanthacorydalis; species Acanthacorydalis orientalis. The sequence goes on along the minus strand of CM068314.1, from coordinate 21,980,060 downwards.
TCATTTAATAATTTTTCTATAAATTCACGAATTATTCATTACTGTACATAAGTAATTGAATATTTTTAAAATTATATATAAATTTCTATAGATGTAAATCTTTTCTTAATTTTAATTTAATATTTTGATACATCCCTGATAACAATCATCACACGTAAAAATAATTGAGCGCCTATGAAATGAACTTAATTTAAAAAGAAAAAATAGAATATTTTAGATAAGTAGGAATTTATAAACCGTTTGAAGGACAAATAAGACAAAATTAATCCAACTACATCAATAAAAAGTATGGTTACAATAACAAATAAATTACTGCGCGTTGTTTTTTCACAAGGTTCAAAAGGAAAGAGTTTTTGCATAAAATCGTAACCGTGAAGAAAAAATGGGTTTTGTACGACAATCTTAAGCGATGAAAATTATGGATTACCCTCAGTAAATACCATCGACATCGACTCTGAAATCAAATATTCACATCAAAAAAATCTTATTGTGTGCTTGGTGGAACATTAAGTGTGTGGTATATTATGAGTTGCTCGAATCTGATCAGACTGTACATTCAGAGCATACCGAAAAATACTCATCCGTTTAAATCATGAATTGGAGAGAAAAGACCAAAGAAGCAAGTCATTTTGCAATATGATCACGCTCGGCCGCACGTCGCGAATGGAACCAAATACGTTATTGGTTCGTTGGGGTGGAAAGTTCTCCCTAATGCTGCATATTCACTGGACCTATTCCCGTGAGACTATCACCTGTTCAAGTCGCTCCAGTATCATCTGGCTGATACACATTTTAAAATAGCGAAAGTGGTCTGAAAATTTATTGACGACGTCATCGACTAAAAACCTCCATCGTTTTTTCATCAAGGGATTCGTTAATTATCCGACAGATGGATCAAAGTTATATAAAATAATGGGAAATATTTTGATGATTGAAATGTATTTTGTTTTCCCATAAATATTCATTTTTTATAAAAAAAGACACCTAATTAATTTGTATACTATATATATATATATATATATATATATACATATATATGTGTGTGTGTGTCTATATGTATACGTATATTAGAAAGTAACTTTGTGAGTGTAATTAATAATACAAAAAAAAATATTTTTTATAATATAATTACATTTATAATATATTATTTAATCGACAAGATTTTCATTTTTCTGAAATGATATGTACATATAATATAAACATGTGTTCTTGCAAACTTAATATTATGCTAAAAAATAAATTTTAATATCCATAAATAATGGCATTGACGGTTTAAAACATTTCTAATCAACTTCATTGATGTCACAATCCTGTAATACGTTCATACAAATATTTTAATTAAAACAAATATTAGTAGATCGTATTTGATAAAATATCTTGCAGACGAGCTCTCGCATACAAGATATACTTTTAAAATTATTATTATCATATATTATATTTTAATTCAGGTACAAATAACTCTTCAATGAAATAAAACGTAACACGCAAAGAACAACTGTCAGAATAAACAAACATGTAAATCACTGAATAAATTATTGTCAACCTTTTCTCGCACTTAACGACATTGTTAAGGCCGATTTTTAAAATGATTGCGTTATCTGCTAATTGGTTTTAGTGCTGTTTTAGAACGAATCTTTCGAAAAACAGATTTTCATATCTGTAAAAATTATTTTATTTTATATATTGTATCATTGCAATGAGTGTTTTTAATTGTTGTAGTGCTTTACTTAAAATAATACATTATATACTTCACTACTCATCTGTCATTTAACATATAAAATATGAACTTTTTACTTTGTTATTCACGAACAAAATATATTATTTAGAAATGTTATTAAAACTACATTAATTTTTTTATATAAAACTTTTTCGTACAAAAATAAAAACAGTTCCATTTAACCGACATTTTATTTTTACACGTTTGTTCAGATTCTATTCTTTGTAATGACTATTTATTTCTCACAATATAAAAGCTTATATATATATATATATATATATATATATATATATATATATATATTATATTACCTTACTATGCTTTATATTTTTTATCTTTTGTATTCATACATACATATAATATTTAGATCATACTACTGTCTTATAAGACATTTTTAAATATTTCTCTGAACAAAAGAAATCAGAAATCTAATTAAAAAAAATAATCTATAACTATTTATATAGAATCAATTATCGGAGATAGTAGAACAATGGAATATAAACAAAAAATAAAATAAACAATTCTCAAAAAATATAAGTAAACATTTTTTTATTCATAAATTGTTTTTATAATTTTAAATCTAATCATCCTCAAATAAACAATAACACTTTATGCCAGTATTTCCTAACCTGTCGTCGAGCGACAGACAATTATTTCCTTTATCGTCACATAAGGTGACAAAAACTTATATATACAAATATATATAAAATTTATAAAAGAAAATAAAGCCATATTTTTGAAAATGTTGAAGTTTTTATTTTTATTTTTATTTCTTTAATAAAATATATTAATTTTACTTTCTTTCAAAACATCAATTATCATTAAGTTATTATCACAGGTTTTTTCTTTATATACCTTATTATTAAAGAAAACTTATAAACTTGCTAAGAATGAGTTCATAGACTCGAAACAACCTCTCTTCCCAATCTAGTTTCACAAATTGTTGTTGTCAACAATAGTTAATAGTAAGTAAAATAATACTTATAATAGTCTTTGAGCGACAAAAAAATTGAGAAACACTGCCTTAAGCGATTTTTTAAGCAGTAACGTCATATCTTTGCTCCTATCTTTATTCACGCGAAAACAACAAATGTAAAATTTTCATACGCATTTAATATATAAATATGTCTCAATATTTTTTGTACAAGTAAACATTATAGTAATTATATATAACTACACCGTCTGGAAAGAATCTTTGTCGTAAAAGTAAAATTATGAATACAATCTTCTTAAAACAATAAAAACGTACACATACATATATACATACATACATACATACAAATATATATATATATATACATATACATACATACATATTCATAAACTTCACATGAAAACAACAATATATAAGAATACGTTTTGAAAATATTGAAATTGTATTAAATTATATAACAGTCAAATAAAAAATGAATCTATTTCTCCCACAGAAATGCATTGTCTACAACGTGAAGAGTTAATTCTTAGATAATTCATACTCTTGCACTTAAAATTACTTTTATTTGAAGAGAAATAAACGTGAAATCGTTTCCATATAAGAGGAATTTAATATCCTGCGAAACATATTACTCATGAGTATTTGGGTTAACGTCATAGTAAGTAAACAAATACTTCCTTTATATATTTCGCGTCAATCTCCCACTGCCAACGATAATAAAAATCTTTTTTTAGTTATCTTTATTAAACGCACACACATACACATATCTACATATATATATATATATATATATATATATATATATATATATATATATATATATACTTATCACCTGAGTATCATGTTATATTGTTAAACTTTGTACATTACTATTTACAGACCTTTACTGTTAGAAATCAATAATTTTTAACAGACAAGAAAAAATTTTCTAACAAATTTTATACTTTTGTGTTGATTTAAATTTCTAGTGCCTATTTAAATAACGCATTAAAATCCCTATTCGTGTCAAAACGTTAAAAACAATATTTAAATCACACAGTGCATGCACATTTGTCATCTAATATTTTTATAAATCTGAAATACCTATCGCTTAAAGAATAAACGGCTGTACACATATAAATCGGAACAAGAACAAAGCCATTGTTCATGCCTTAATTAATACAATCGAATATGTATCCAAAATATGTAGATATCTCTCTGTATGTTTATATATATATATATATATATATATATATATATATGCAAGCGTAAATTTGATGTGACTAATAAACAATGAGTTGAACCATTAACAAGATTACTTTATCAATCCTTTTATACATACATATATATATATATATATATATATATATATATATATATATATATATATGATTTGACAATACTTTATAGCGATTTATTAAATCTGTAGAATGACTACTCTTTACACTTGATATATTTCTAGTTAATTGTAATAAAATATTGTCGAACACAAAAAAAATACTATAAAATATAACAAAATTGAAATAAAAGTAAAAAACGTCTTATTTAAATTCATTCTAGTTGAAAATCAAATCAAATATTTTTGAAAGAAATAAATCTTTATCAAGACTAATTTTATTTATAAAAAAAATTATACATAGTAATTCTTTAATCTTTTTTTGTAAATAGCGCAATATTTAGTAACCAATGTAGATTTCTTTATTAATTTTTGAACAGTAATTCTAGATTGCTTAAATTGAAACAAATACTTTATTCTCTATAAACAATTCCTATAACAAAAGAGATATATTTGAAAAGAGAATTTGCTATTTAAAAAAAATTAAAGCATATTAAAATAGTGGTTCAGTAAGAAAAAATCTCTAAGAGATTGTTTTTAAATGATTAAAATACAAAATTCAATATTCACTTTTCTCATAATACAAATACTAATATATTTCATACATTTCTAGTCAAATAAAATTTAAATCTCTACTTGAAACTCTTAATGTCTAGATAACAAACAGAATACATTTGTGTTTTTCTGGAATCTCTCCATTACCTCCCTAAACACAAATGCTGAATTCTTCTTTGACATCGTATAATTAAATTAGAAGTATTAAAAAAAAAATATGATGAATTCAAAATATTATAAAAATGAATGCATGCAAACAAATCAAACTTTTTGAAAGAATTTCGAATGTATAATATTCATTGTTTCCAATATAAAATTTGAAAATAAACAATAGTGAAAATTCAAATAATGTATTTAAAAAATAGCTGGTATATGTCTGAATTGAATTAAAATATTCAATAAATTACATACAAAAAATAAAAATTACAAATGTAATAATAACATTTTTATCTGAATAAATAATATAATGATTTTTATTTAATAAAATGGTTTCATAAATAAGTACATATATTTATTAATATTTATGTATGAAATTCTTTATGACACATATTTAGATGTTACAAAATAAAAGAATTAAAATTAGTACTAGCGTGTCTATATTTGTGTTTACATTCAAACATTAATGTATGAATTTCTTAAACTTTATGTACATTAAAAAAATCTGAAAAATATTTTTGTAACTTTTCTTATTTCATTCATAATTAAAATCTATTCTTTTACAAAATATAAATTTAATATTTCACATTATTTTTTTTAATAACTAAAAGTAGTAATATATCAATGTCTTGTAATAATAAAAAATAATTTTATAAAAAGATTCAAAAAATTAATCTCTATATTTTTCTAACAATTTTTTTTATTCTTTACACAATATTAGTTTTTATTAAATTTTAAATCTATTATTCAGTTTCACTTTTAATTCCTAGTATACTTTTTTGTTGCTCTTATTTTAGCAACGCACATTCTAGGCACATTTTTGAACACATACAGATTCAGGATACTTTTAATTTTAAACTAAAATGATAACTCACCCAATATAACACTTTTTAGTACACAAAAAAATTTTATAAATGTATCCTTATACAAATAACATTATATGCATTGTATAGTATGAAGAATATTTTATAACTGAGTCCCTTTGACAATATTAATCTATAGTAATTCATAGAATTAATACAGTAATTACTAAAACATTGTATTTTTTTCAACACACGATAAATTTAATATAATGTTGAAAAAAAATAATAGAAAAAAACTACATTGCATATTTGTGTAAATTACATACGGTAACTAATAAATCATATTAATTTGGGTATTAATTTCATTTCACGTACATTTTTGCACACATTATTGACAGGATGTTACAAGAATCTCGTATTATGTAGAAAAAAATAATTATGACTAATTGAAATCAAGGTCGGGGATCATTTTCCGGTTTTAATCTACACTTTGTGTATCTACGGATAATTAATTTTAGTTTACATCTCTCACGGTGAGTAAATCAAAACTATTGATATACAATCACACAAGTGTAAAGTTTCATATTTAATAAAACAATCCGACTTCGCACAAAAAAAACATCGCATTTATGAACACTTTTATCATTGTTATATGTGACTATTTATGTTTTATTTTAATTTATTTGCAAAATATCATTTTACAAACGTCAACAAATAAATGACAAAATAAATTGTATACTACATATATTTATATAATACATTATATATATATATATATATATATATATATATATATATATATATATACATTCTGTCTGTTTGATTTTGAATTGTTTAAAAAAATGTAGACAGTTATCGAACTTGATACCACAAACATTATTTACATAAAACAACATTAGGTTTAATTTTCAACAGTTAATCGTAGCCAGTATTTCATTTCGAAATAATTTAAATTGAAAAAATTAAGAATACAATCAAACTCGATTATAGCGAAAATTGTGTAACCAACTGTATTTCTTTTTATAACCATTAGTTGTTATATCAATAATAACGAAAGTCCAGTTAGATATTATCTATGTAAATCCTAATTATATAACTATAAATTATTATAGAAAAGAATATATATATATATATATATATATATACATATATTAAATAAATAATACATATTTTTAAATAAAACAAACGTTCATGCCTAGAAACAATATAAACATAACCATTGCTTTGTTTAATATATAAATTTAATAATTACTTAAACAGTTACCTCGTCTGTAAGCAAACAAATCCAAACTACTCGTATACATAAAAGTAAAAAAAAAACTTGACGAATTTTAATATTGCACTCACGTTTGCGTATTTCTGTATGGCAGTGACGTACAAAATCTAGATCTATTCAAAAATTACCGAATTCGCCGAATTTGCACAGTCATCAAACTTTATACAATCGAAAAAAGAGTACAAAACCATTAATTTAAATTTAATTGGCACAAAACACATGATAACATGTATTTTATATTTTATCCATGATTATTATTACAATGAATAATTTTTAAAACATTTTCATATCATTTTCATGCCTTCTTAAACAATTTATTAATAACGACAGTATAAATGAAACATATTAAACGATAAATCATTAAATAAATTAAATAAACTCTGTCTTCGATAATTTTGCTTTTTTTTATTACAAACATATCATTTATTACTTCTTGATTTCTCGAACGATGATTTCTACATACAAATTCAAACACACACATTATACATACATTATATATATATATATATATATATATGTATATATCATTTTTCTTTAGATCATTTGCATCCAATATATAATTATAAATTCAAAAACACTTGAATTGTGCAGATTGAAAATCATATTTTAAAACCTCTTAAATAATTTGTCAACTTTAAAAGTAAGTCACAAAATCAATATTATAACAAGACGGCACTCATTATCGATATATATATATATATATATATATATATATATATATATATAAATACATATACACATATATGCTATTTTTATTTGGGTATGAATATGTGTCTATGTATGATGAATACACATATCCTCTACTATCCGCATAATACTGAAAATAAAATATGTCATGAGTGTTTATCTATCATAACAATACTAAATCCTGTAACGCCTTCTAAATATCTGCGTAATAATTTATCATATAATTTACATATTATTTTAATACAATAAGTCCTATTTGAGATACATTTTATATAAGATATAGATTTTTTCACTGTACATTTTTTTCAAATGTGTTATTATCGCTGCTGACATTTAATTTGTTATTATTAATATAATAATATTAATCTATATTGAATTTAAATCAATTTAAGAATGATATTTAAAATTAATTGAGATATGCACCGTATATCTCGGCGTATAAGGCGACCCTGAAAATTCAAAAAATTCTTAAAAAATAGAGAGTCGTTTTATATGCCCAATATAAAAACAGAACCTTTAAAATAACACGAAGAATGTATTGTGTTTATATAGAAATTAAATTCTTTATTTTAAGAAAAGGAACTTACACATTGATATATAACAAATTCATTGAATAACTCATTTTAAATAAAAAAAAAATTAAAAATTTAATATAACACATAACCATAGCCTTCTAGCTACAAGCCGTTCATGATGTTTTAATACATAGTATGTCAAAACAAGGTGATATTTTATTTTTGAAATTTTAAATCGAAAAATGTAATTCCCCTAATTTTTATTTTGGACATAATATTGTACTATAACATATAAAAGAGCTGTTTAATGTAGGATCGTCTTATACGACAGATATATTACCTTAAAATTTCGACCTCGTCTTATACGTAGGTCGCCTTATACGCCGAGATATACGGTACTTACTTTTTTTAAAACAAATCTTTGAAACATAATTAAAAAAAGAACTTTAATTATATAACTTAAAGAGTTTGGTTTGTAATAAAAAGAAGTTAAGAAAAAAATAGGTACAAAAATTTATTATTATCCAAGTGTTTATTCATTTTAATATTTTCTGAGAAAAGAAAAACGATATGACTTTTATTTATTTGTTCTAGAATAATATATTTGTAAGAGATATTGAATATAAAATGAAATATATAAAAATATCAATGTGCAGATAAGTGTATTTGTTCAATGAGGAAATTTGGATAAAAAAATAAAATCACAGTAATAATGACCATATAATCATGTGACAAGAATATGTAATTAACAATCAAAAAAGAATAACCGGTACATTAAATGTAAATTTTTAAATTCCACGAATAACATTTCTCAATACAACTCCAAATGCTGTGGAAATATTTGAATAAGAAGAGGGCGAATTGAATACAATTTTTGATTAAAATTATTCGAACTAGTTATACAACTACTATAAAATTATTGGCTACTTATTAATTAAAAAATGGTATTGAATAATTCTTTAATTTTTATGATATTCTACAAAAATAGTATTTAATCTATAAAAATAATTTAAAAGCTATGTACATGTTCGAAAAGACATCAATTACGTCTTATAAAATGTACGAAAAATTGCTGCTATTTATTGGTTATTATTATATTTTATTTATTTATACACAATCGCCTTATTTATAACAATAATAAAAAAATAAACACAATATCTAATTGTATTTACATGAACAAAATAAACCTTTCATTTTCTATTAAAATATTATTTTATATATTTTTTATGTAAAATTATATTACATTTTTCCTTTGATATAACAATTTATAATTTCTAAATAAAGAATTAAACAAGGATATCTTACAAAGAGTTAATCAACGAAACAAATATTTTTAAAAAATATAAATTTTGAATACATAGTTATTGCTTAACTAATCAAAAATAGAAAAAATAATGTTTCTTCTGAAATCCTTATGAAATTGTAACTGAATGAGAAAAATAATTTTTATTTACTTAATTTGTGATCTATGAAGACGACATACAAATATTTATTCAGAAAACTGGATTTGCTAAATAAATATATTTTAAAAAAACATCATTACATAAGTTATAACAAAAAATAAATGTTCAATCAAAATTTATTTTTCGTTCGATACAAATTATAAACCAAGTATTAAACAATTCAAGAGAATATGAAAAAAATAGAACAAAAATATAAGTAAAGAAATAAGAATTTTTTAAAAACTTTTCCCGTTTCTGCATTTCAATTACGGATATAAAAAACTTACTTTATTTGTTAAAATTATATAAGGTAAAAAAAGTCATTTTGTCAAAGAAATGAATCGGTAAAACTGTCATCTATTAGCATGTGCTTTAATATATATATATATATATATATAGTTCATTTTTTTTCAATTAAAAAAAGCATTTATTCTTGCATGATTTTAATTCTTACATAAAACGTTTTTTCTTGATATTCGCAAAAATATGCTTTAATCTTATTTAAAGTTGAAACTATTTTCAAAAAATTAATTATAGCATAGTAACAAATAAAAAAATAAAATGAAAAACATATTCTAAACGTAAATGCACACATCTACATATATATATATATATATATATATATATATATATATATATATATATATATATATATATATATACATACTTTCATGCCAAATAAGTAATATAATTTTAACAAACATCTAAGTTAAAATAATGAAATTAATTATAAAACACAATTTTGTGCAAGTATTGAAAAAAAAACAAAATAAACAAAAAAAAAACAAAATAAACAAAATATTGAAAAACTTCACGTTTTCAAATATATTAATTTTATCCAAAAATAAAATAAATAACATTCTTGAAATTTGAAATAAATTACTTTAAAGTACAACAAAAAATAATAATGACATATATAAATTTGTATACAAGACCGAGCGATTGTAATGACTAGAAAACATTTTTCATTAAAGAAGTAATAGCTGTTAAAGACAAAACATAAAATAAGTAATATATTATCATACGAGTATATAATAATAAATAAATATTTTCAATCAGCTCGATATACATTATATATAATTAAAAACATCTGTTGAGTTCTTAAGCCGTTTGAGTTTAAATTGAAATAGTAAACATCAACATAATTTTATTGCTTCTAAATTTTTATGAATTCTAAAAAATCAAAATTTAATTTATTTTGAATGTACACTATATATATATATATATATATATATATATATATATATATATATATATATATATATGTATGTATATAGAGATATTTTTTCCTTCTAGAAATTTCTTCAGTAAAAATGTGTGTTAATAATTATGGGATATTTACTATGTTCTTAGAAAGAAAATGTACAGTAAACAAAAATGTATATATATAAATATATATATATATATATATATATATATATATATATATATATATATATATATAATATTTATATATTGACAATATTAGCAATTCCAATAAAAGTTTTACCTTTCACTAAAGTATTAGTAATTTGAAATTTCAAAACTGATTCGAAACACACCTTGAGCACAAAGATAATAGAACACACAATAATTAAAAATTCAAACAGAGACCGGCATCGAAATGAATTAAAAAATCATTCACTGTTCGTATTTACGCGATTAAATGTTAGTTTCGCGATGATGATTTATTAATAAGACAAAAGAATATCGCGTGGCTTTGACAGTCAAATGTTGTCAACACAGTAAGCACGCATGCTCGGTATTACTCAACGGCCTGTTGCAGTTTGTTATGCCTAAGGAGATTGCGAACTAACTAACCACAATATACATACCTTGAGGCTTTAACACTGGTGTCTTGTGTTGTTGATCTGCCAGCATACAAATGGTAGAATCCAGTTTTATCAAGACCCATATGAATCATTATTCAAAGCAGCCAGATGTACAGAATTACTCTCACTCGATCAGTTACACGTATCGACAACAATTTATTCGTATCTTTGTTGTATTCCATTAAAAAATGATGATTTTTTTGTCTATTATTTATTAATAAACAATTATATATTAATAAGAACATTGCAAAAGTATACATTTAATACATTTACTTATATACTGCTTAACAATGTGAAATCTTTCAACCTTATTAAAAACCAAATACCCGTTTCTTACACTAATTAACAACTAAGTAATACTTTGCAACTTTTCACTAATCTTCACATATTCCAAACTTATATTATTAATAATATAAACCAAATATTTTTTATACAGCATGTAGCATTTTGATTTATATTTAAAAGTACATTTCACTTCAGTGTATCGCTTTATGTTACAGGAAGCAAAAATTATAAAGAATTATCCATATCTCTCTTAGCTTCATTTTAAAGTAATTAAAATAATTTCGTTAAATTAATTCTACATTTTTTTTATAAAGAAGATTAAAAATGATATTCAGGACATAAATCAACTATTGTAGATATTTTAAGTATTGCCTTATTAATATAATAATGAAGTAATTTTTTACGTAAAAGGCCATAATAGAATATTTTTTCTATACTTAACTATTTGTTACATAAAGATACATCTTCTCACAAAATTATAAAAAAATAAAATAAATTCTTAACAAACGGGTTTTTTTAACGGAAAATTTAATAATTCTCAATATAATTTATACAAATAAAGTACCCTTTTTAACATTTATATATATATAATACTAGATCTTAAAATATCATTAACAATACTTTTGTATCTCTTATTTCCTCTTTAGTTTATAAATATATTAATTTATAGAACCTTGTATCTTGAACTGTGTTTCTTTTAGTATGTCTTTTTATGTCTTTCAGTCCTTTAAGTTTTAATTTAATAAATTTTTATGTTACACAGTTTCATTTATATTCTAGCATGATTTTTTTATTTATTCGTTCAATACTGAAAAGTTTAAAATATATAGATTAGTAATTAATATTTAGTCGGTTTAGTATATCTATTAACGATAATTTGGTTCACCACAGTTACTTATAATTCCCTTTCGTAAACGAATTAACATATTAAATATAAAA
>CM068314.1:21845125-21962625 GCA_034766995.1 Acanthacorydalis orientalis | reverse complement strand
AGTAGAGTATTACCACCTATAAATTATATTGTACCCTATAGAGATAAAATTTCCAGCAATAATGAATTTAAATTTTATTTTAATTTAACTATTCCCAAGACAATATGACATTTAAAGCTTTTAAACACAATTTTTTTACTTAAAAATTCGTACTATATAATTTTCTATTGCTGATGTTTAAAATATTGTAAAAAAAGTAAACTAAAAATATTAAACAAATCTTTTAATATTCAATGAAGTTCAAAATATATTAATAATTGTATTAGTTCATACAAAGACTAACTTATATATATATATATATATATATATATATATATATATATATATATATATATATATATATATATATATCATTAATAACACATCTGAAATTCATTAAAACTATATATTAATCAAAAATGCATCTTTTTAATAAATTTGCTCTTTTTAGTTTTAAAACAATGCCTTGCATCCTATTTTTCAACTGTGTCTGTAGAAATTGTGGACTGTCCAGATTTAACACAAGAACCCTTCACATTAGCATGTCCAGGTAAAAATTTAAAATATATTCATTATAGTGCATATTTATATAAATTTCCAAGAAATTATTTAAATTTTATATTTTAAAATTAAAACATTATTTTTATTAGAAAAAATAAGTATATTAAGTTGATGTATATGTATATTGTAGGACTTGGTGGAAATACAAAATTAGTAGAAATTGGAGGTCCACCATTCCTTTTACCAACATATAAATCAGAAAAGGTTTATAATATCTCAGATGTAGTAACAGCAGTTGACATGAAGCAAGCTTTTATAGTAGGTGCAGGAGCAGGACCTTGGCCTTATGCAGGAGTAAATTGTGAAGTAAATGGATACTTATATATATATATATATATATATATATATATATATATATATATATATATATATATATACACACACACACAACAATGAATACTAATAATATTAAAAATACTTTTCCATTATTTAATTTTTGAACATTGAATTAAAAAGAAATATATTTTAAAAATAAAATTAACAATGCTTGCATTTCCACATTCAAAATTATAAAAATAGTGTACACATTTTAAATTAAAAAAAAATAATTTATTTAAAAAATGAATTAAATGTTAAACATCATTATATTTATATTTGCAATTACAAAACAAAAATGTTTCAGGGAATTTTTAATATGCATATTTCTGAAGGAAAAATATCAAATCACACGCGTATTGCTAAAGTAGATAAAATTCATGGTAACTGTATTCTTGAGCAACTTCCTGATACAGAAACCCGTTGTGCATTATTAGCAAATCTATTTTTTAGCAAAGGACAAGCTGGAAAGGTAAAATAAATTATTAAATAAATAGTAAAGTATAATATAATTAATAATAGTACAGTATAGCTCAGCACCCTTCTTTTCACATAATTTAATATATTTGTAAATTACATATATTATGTAATTTGTAACTTTCTAATCTCAAATATATTCAAATAAAATGTAATTAGTATTATAATTTTTTTTTAATAAAAAAGATTTAAAGATTCTCATTTTAATAATTCTCAAACAAATATTATTTGGATCTAGGTTTTAAAAATACATGTTAAAAAACGTATCGGAAATGATGATTTTATTGCCAGCATTAGAAAATCATTAACCGAACATTACACAGATAAAATAGTAGGTAAGATTATATCTTTTTATTCTTTTAAAAAATATCTGAAACATATTTAAACAAATTATATATAATATAAAATTCACTTTTAAACTAATTGTAAACTTTAAATCTGAGTATTATTTACTTAAATGAAAATTATATAGCCTTGAACATATATTCCACATTAATAATTTTTTTTTGAACAATAGGCCTGGGAGGTACATTCCTTATGAAAGAAGGTAAAGCTAAACAACATATAATGCCAGATTTTTCTAAAACACCTTTAAAATCAGATGAGGAGTTAAACCAATGGCTTAAATTTTATAACATGTCAGCACCTTTGATAGCAGTGGGAACTTTAATAACAAGTGAAGCTGTAAGATTATCAAATACATTATTTATATATATATATTTACATCCATACATACATTTTTTTCTGCAGGGTTTAGATTTACGAGTTCAACATTTTCACAGTTTTAGTCATCATGGTGAAGGAGGGCATTATCATATTGATACTACACCAGACAATGTAGAGTATCTTGGATATTTTAATATAGGAGAATCAGTTTTCCGTCTTGATAAACCTATAGAAAGTCATCAATATGGCCGTGATTAAATAAATTTATCTGAGTATACATTTTCTTAGTAATAAATCTACACAAGAAACTACTTTAAATAATTTTTTTGATTTTATACTTCTTTAAAGCATTTTTTTACCTTTATTCTACAGGAAACAATAAATTCATTTCATCAGTATGAACATATGAAAAAGTATTAAGATCTGAAGTGTTTCCATGTACATTCTAAAAAATAAATTTTATTTTATATAGTGTTTACAGGTTGGTTAATATTTTATACTTGGCGTGCTGGTCTCCGGACTTGGCCTTTACCCTTTGATGTTTTTGTTGCTTGTTTTTTATCTTTTGAAGTATCTACTGTACGAGTAAGGTCACTATTGTTTATTTCTTGCTCTTCTTCCAAATGTAAAATAAGCTTAAAGTCACATGTACTTAACCACCAACGTTTCCAAGCATTTAAGTGTAAATAGAATCTACTAAAAAGCCAGTTTATGTACATTAAATTCAAAAAAGCTATACCTGTAAGGAACAAAAATGTAACTGACAAATCAATATAACAAAATATTATATTTTTTTACAGTTTTTGAATTGAAATTTAACATTTTGATTAAATCTTTATTACTTCCACTAATGTAATAACACAAATTTTAAAATAATTGGATCTAGTTGTTTTTCCAAATGAAACCAAAATGTTTACTTTTTACTTAAAATTGATCTCAATTCAACATAAATTAGTTTTTACCTAACATCCCCGTTAATGCTACAGCATGAGCATTAAATGGCTTTTCAATTTGTTGACATACTAAAACAGCAGACTGAGAAAATTGAAGAAGTATGTAAGCACTGCCAAATGTTGTAGGTGTATAAATACTTAAGGTTACTAAATCTTTTTTTAATCGAATAATATCAGAAGGTTGTGCAGTTTGTTTTATCCATACATAAATAGATTCTAAAAGGCTATAACTGAAAAGAAGTTTCTATGTACAAAATTATTTAAAAACATTAAACACATTTGTAAATACTTAGACTGTCGAACTATTTCATATTTATGTCTACAAACTTCACAGTCATTTCGCAACGACTCACGAAGCCATCGTTCCAAACACGAATGATGAACCAATGCCAATGAGCCTTTACAATCACAGGGTTTAACAAGTTGTTCTTTACTGTCTCCACCATGACAAATACGACATATATTTACATTAGTAGACTGTCAAATAAAAGTTAATTATTTTTAAAATAACATAAGTTATTAGCAATTTATTATATTATTCATTTAAACGTACACACATTTCAATACTCTAATGAATTTTTAAGTTATAATATGAAAATATAAAAATAATCTCATATTTTAAATAATTTTTATTTGTATGAAAATATTTTGCAATTACCTCTCCGATTAAATTTTTTTTTTTAACTGCTGTTGAATCTAAATGAGATGATGCTGTAACATGAAATGAACGAGAAGCAGCAATCTGTTGTGAAAACATCAAGATATTTATTCTTGTATACTGGATTAAATATAAACACAATAATTTTGATGTAAATATGGAATGAAAGATAATTGTTATCTCCAAAGCATCTTTGATTATTTAGTGACTTTTAAAATGTTTACAAATATTAATTTTAATCAAAATAGAATTAATTTATTTTATGATTTTTAAAATGAACATTTTATATAAATGTTAATCTTGTTTAAATATAATAAAAATTAATGTAAAAAAGAACAAATTTATATTTTTAGTTTTATCAATTAGTTATACTATTGATTATGTGTACTGGCAAACATTCAAATTATACTACACTATGTAAGTTTGTGTGTGTGTATGTATGTATGTGTATATATATATATATACATATATATATACATATACATACATATATATATATATATATACATATACATACATATATATATATATATATACATATACATACATATATATATATATATATATACATATACATACATATATATATATATATATATAATAACAATCCGGTAATAATTCAAATAGACACAAATGTATTAAAAACAATACATACATAAAATTTTATATTCATGTAACTACACTCATTTTATAAAGATATATCACAGATTTACACTATAACATATCTTAAAGTACAAAAGACATGAACTCAAAATAAAATTAACAGTGTATAAAAATAGTCGGTATTTTCAAAACTATTAAACCTAACAAAAAAGTTTAGATAAATTTTATACAAAAATTAGTTGTTATATATACTGAAGTTCTCTTTGTAATAATTAGGTAATCTATTAAACCTATTCTAAAACATGACAAACAATATAAAAAACATGCAACATAAAATTCCACAAGTATAAGATGATTACCTTTAAAAAGTATAAAAACCATTTTTTAACTGAAGGAAATAGTAACTAAGATATATCGTTAAGTAGAGATTTGTTTTTCAATATTTTCTGAATATTACAATTACTCATTTATATTTTCATGAGCCATCAAAAATTAAATTTTGAAAATTCAAATCTCAAACCATATACTAAAGCCTAAACAAAAAAACAAGTTAACTTATATAATCATATCTATGATCTATATATACTACAATGACCTAAAAATTGCCCAACTTTTTTAAATATTAATGAATATATACATTTAACTCTTTAAATGGTTCATTTAAAAATTTTAACAAAAAAAAGGGCATACTCTGTTTATAGCACCATATAGATATTTCATGAAAATAGTTGATAAAACAAAATAGACTGCCATTAATTAGTATAATAAAATGAATTGTCAATGAAAAATTATTATGTACACGTAGTTTACAATTTACATAGAGATGACTCTACATTTTGATTTTATAACAGAGAACACACACGGCAAACTATTGAAGACCAAACTATGCCGTGGGAGCCCCATTTAACTGGTTAATAATGAAACATTCTTAATTATCAAAATTAATAAAATCAAAGAGAACTTTTTTAAGATATTAAAAAATGATAATTTAAAATATAATTTTCTTTTTACAAGAATATTATTTTATAATCACAATTTATTCACAAATACCTTCTAAATTTACTCTAACTTTTCTTTAACAAAAGTTTCATTTTTTGAAATATAATAGATAGAGCAATAAAAATATATATTTTATATACAAAACATTCTTATTGTACATATAACTTAATAATTTACACATGGCTATGTATAAACATACATATACACATTCATCATAGAATGGGTTTTATATATATATATATATATATAATTTTATACATAGATATACATACATATATATATATATGTGTGTGTGTGTGTGTGTACACACACATCCACTCATCTACATACATATTCCAGTATGTACACAAAGAAATTCAATAATCACTTTTTAATTTTCTATATTTACTACGAACGGAAAATTCTAACAACACGTATTATATATCGACGGCATATTGGACATTCAGCTAACTGTTTACCACAAGAAATACAAGTTGCCATATGACCGCACTCTAGAATGACACATTCTATAGGTGCATCCATACAAATTTTACAAAGGTCACTTAACGGTAAATTTTCTAATCCTAAAATGTTTTTTTTTTTAATTATTTTCTTGTCAAAGTAAATATGATAATGATATTAACTTAATTTGATACCTTCACGAGAGTGAGAATGCTCACTCCAAAGATTTGAGACTCTTTCTAAAAGTTCTGTTTTTTCCACACAACCTTTAAAATCAACTCGGTTTCGTACTAATAATTCCTTTAATTGTTTCACAGTTAATTCTTCCAGTTGTTTTTCATTTTTTATACTAGATAAATCAATAGGAATTAATAGATTCATTTTTTTCACAGGTTCCAGAGATTTTTCTTCTATATTACTCTAAAAATGAATTTCAACACTTTGTTCTTTGAAATCAATAAAAAAATATTTAAAAAATGAAAGAGTATAATAATATTATTATAATGAGAGTTTATTTTAAAAAATAAATTCAAATATAGAAAATATACTTGACTAAAAAACAAATTATGTGATCATAAACACTTTATTCAATATCAATGTACTTTGGAAATTTTTAATTACAAGTAAATTAAATAATATGCATACCAAACTTTCACTACTACTTGAATTTTCATCAATATGTCCAGTTTCAGAAAGCAAATTTTCTGAATTTAAAATTTCTGAATTTTGAATTTCTAAATTTGGAACTTCTAAATTTGGGACATCATGAGAACTTGCTGGATTTGAACTAGAAGTACACTGTTGACTAGTACTACAGCCTGGATTATTACTATTATCCACTGTTTCATTTTGAACTTCAGATGTCTGATGAGAAGAAGAATGTTGTGTTCTGGTGGCAGTACCTGGTGATGACTGTGTTGAGTGTGTTGTTTGAAATATCCCTTTCAATCATATTCATATTATTTCTTCTTCAAATAAAATAAAACAATCATCCCCTTACCTGTGTTAGTAAAACTACTATTAGGTTGATTACTATTAAACGATGGTCCAGATATATCAGGTGTAGAAGTGAATAATGCACGTATATTATCAAAAAAATTGCGATGAGAGTTGTCCGATCGATGGTTCCGATGTGGAGTATCTGTTGTACTATTGACATGGGCCAGAAGAAGATTTACTAAATCTTCTTTTTCTATTAAACGATATTTTTATTTATATTTGAAACACAGAAGTAGATAAAGATAAAAGTATACTTACCAACACACCCTCTAGTTGATATTTGCCGATTATTTAAATATAATTGTAAATCTCTAGGTTTAAGTTTTAACAAATGTGCTCGATTTAAAGGTCTTGCAGTTAATATAGCACAATTTCCACAGTTAATGTGTCTTAATAAAATAAAATGTAGACTGTTATCATACAAGTGTACAAATACAGCAATCACAAATACATGTTATATATATATATATATATATATATATATATATATATATATATATATATAATATACTTACTGACTGGACAGAGACATAACACATAATCTACAATAAAATCCTTTGCACTCACAGCACTGCTTTTTTTTTCGTAACATTGAAAATTTTTTTGAACACGTTCCACAATACATTCTGTTCATTTGTAAGGCTAATTGTTAAACACAATTTTTGAAAAATATATTTTTGATGAATACTTTAAACTTATTTATCAATATTTATATTTTTCAGCACATTATATGGCAACTGTAAAAAAAAAAATAAAAATAATTCTAAAATAAATTTAACTACTGAAATATTTTTCTTAATCTAATTGTACTAGTAAATATATTTAAGACAAATTCAAATAACTCAAAGTTGCATTGCTTTGCATAACTAAATTGAAAAATACTGTTTGATACATTCATACATAATGCATACATATATAGAGATATTTAAAAGACAACTCTACTTAACTTTGTATTATATTAAATAAAAAAGGTCATATTACATTTACTCAAATTATATACATGAACACTGTATCATATTTGAAACAATTTTTCATTTTCTAATTAATAAATTTTCCTATATGCATATCTAAGAAAGAAAAACATAAAACTTATTAAATACTATATTTACAAAAATATTTATATTAAATCACTTATTAATAATTAAATAACATATATGATTATATACCCACATGAACACATACATTTTATATATATATATATATATATATATATATATATATATATATATATATATATATATATATATATATATATATATATATATATATATATATATATATATATATATATATTTGTTGTGTACTTAAAAATCATTTACATTCATTACACAATTATATACAATGACAAATAATTCACAATTGTAATTAATGAATCGCTTAACAAATTATAATAAATTCAGTAAAATACTAAAAATTCTTACTGTTCGAGTTATTTAAAAAGTGAATTATAAATCATTAGAATATCACATGAAATTTTGTACCATGATAGATTAATAAATCATGCTAATGACTATTTGGGATATGTAGTTTCTAATCAAAATATCAGTGAACCTCAAACAATATTTTTTTTAATACTAATATTTTTATATTAAAATTTCTATCATTATTGTATCTGTATATAATAGTAATATCATTTCTTATCTTCTTTAATTACTATTAAATAAATTTTCTAATTATTATAATTTTGAAAATGTGAATAGTATTATTTAACTAAAGTAAAACTGAATTTTCTTTAGATTTTAAAGACGGTATCATACAATAACGTGATAATTACATTTTTATATCAAAGTGTTTTATATTAAAATGTAATAAGCGTTTTCTTTAGTCATAAAAATGATTTCAAGTTTTTTACAATGTGTTTATATTATGTTAACCAAAAAGTTTAGAATCGCTAATATATTCAACGCCAAATTTAAGCTGTAATCTGTTAAACTTCAATTAAACACTGCAAGTTTTCATTGGTAAAATGATAACTGTGTCGTGGTTTTGTATATTACAATGAAAATGACTTATTGTTTTAATATTTTATCTCTATCACATGTGTACGACTTCGAATTTGTTTTGTTTACGTATTAAAGTGACAGTTTAATCGTAAAACTTACAACAAATTAAAATATACGTTTTTAAATTGTGTTTAAATAATATTTAGATAAATAAGCATTATGTCAAGAAATTGTATAACTTCTATGCATATACAAAAATTAGGTATAAATAATTTTGATAAATCCATACATGATTTTTGAAAAATATATAAATAAGTAGTTAATTACTAGGTCATAAAATTGAAGAAATTAGAGTACGTGCACTTGAAAATATAATTTCAAAACTTGACCATGGATTTACTTATGATAATGATATTACTTGCTCTAAAGAATTACTTGCCAAATTGTTCGACTGGTTTAATTTTAAGCCATGTCCATTGCAAGAAAAAGTGCTGAAACTTATATCCAGAATTTTAGAGGTTAATTAAATTTTATTTTTTAGTATTTTTAACGAAATTAATATATATATATATATATATATATATATATATATATATATGTATATATATATGTATATATATATGTATATATTTATATAAGTAAATATAATTCTTATAAAAATCAATATTAAACATGCTTCAAAAAATCACTTTTTTAAAAATATAATTTATTTTAGTGTATTAGTACAAACGTTTTAATAATACTAGTTATATTTATTTTTTTTATAGTCTACTAGTACTCAAACATACATCAATTATGTTGGACCCGATACTATAATATCTGAATTACAAGGAATACGTGAATATATTGAACCAAAATATTATAAATTACTTGATGATTTAATATTAAATTTTAATGAAAAAAAATCAGCTGTACCACATTTAGATCCTGGAAATGTTCCTTTAAGTTATAGATCAGATAATGAATTATATACAATTAGAACTGCAATAACATCACAAGAACTTGGTACAACAGCATCACCTATTGACACATATGTAATTGAAAATTCAACTCCCCATTTACTTTTAGATGGGTAAGTAGCATTTGTTAATTTGTACACTGAATAAAATGTATTTTGTTAAAACATTATTTATATATACATATGTGCATGTCCAAATATACAGTATTATAATTTTTATAAATTAATTTTTAGAGACCTGAAAAAATCTTGCGAAGCTTCTTGCCCATCACCATCAAACTCTTCTCCACATATGCCAAATGTCACAGTACTGAGAAAATGTATTCCTCATTCATTATTGCCATGGCAACCACTTGTTTTATCAGATCGGCATGTTTTATCATCAGTGGAAACATCACTGTCAGATTCATCAAATGTTACAATCCTTTTACACTCATGTAATTTCTTCCATGATGTTTTACTTCAAGATTTCCCAGCTGAGGTATTTTTACAAAGGCCGGGAATTATTAAAGTTAGTAATTATGTGCAGTATGAAACGTATAATATTTAATTTTTATGCAGTTAATAATATTTATTTTATTTTATAGCTGTTTTTTAATTTAATTAAAGAAAATCATTCTTCTAGAGTCTTTGTAGCAATTCTTAAATGTTTATGTAAATTTACAGAACTATTACATATTCGTGTTCATTACTATAGTGACCCAGCAACACATAATTTAAAACAGGAGGTTTGTGTTTATATTTGTTTATATATATATATACATAAAATACATACATATATAAATCTATTTTTAGAATTGCACAACAGAAACATTGCCTGTCAAAGATTCTTTATCCATTTCTAATTTTACAAAGAGTAGCCAAGAATATTATACTAATGTAACAAGTGATGTAATTGACAACAGTTCTGATTCTGAAGATACAGTATTGTTGCAATTACAACAAATGACATTACCAAAATATTGTTTACAAACTTTACTTCATGTGTTCTCAAAAATTGGATTTAAACCAACAAGTGTTCGTAATTCTCATAAAATTAAGTTGGTATGTTAAGTAAATTAAATAGTTTTTGATTAATAAAATATTTTCAAAAAAAATTTGGACAATTCCTATTAGTGTAATGAATACTTTTATTCATATTAATTAATAAATATTGATTTATTTAAATTATTTTACAGTATACTTTAATAATTATTAAATTGAATGATGAAGTAGTATAGAAAGTTTGTTTGAAATATATAAGTATAATTTATTTTTATACAGGAACATACGAATTTGCTTCTTAACTTATCTGCAGAAATAATTCGTTTAATCTCTATTTGCATTCAACCGACTGTTTGGGAGTACAAAACAGATTATGTTGTCAATGAAATTGTTAATCTGTTAAATGTTTTATTGGAAAAGTTTTCTGAAGTAATTAATAATTCAAGGTAAAATTTAATAAAAACTACAATTTAGTTATAGATAATTATCTGATAATTCAGATTTATCTATTAGGACAATCAGAATGTTTGTACAACTGTAACATCATAAATGTGAGAATATTTTTTAAATTTCTGTTATTGTGATAGTTTTTTTTTTATTTTTTTATTTAATGTACAGTAATAGTTATTATTTGTATGTAATAATATTTTGTACTTGACTGTATATTAAGTAATTTTGAATATATTAGTGTTATCATTATTAAAATATCACATCAATTAGTGTTGAATAATTTCAGTTTATATATATATTTGGTATATATAATGTGCCTACAATATTATTAATAAAAACGTTTTTAATGTCTTAATACAATATTATTCATAAAAAACATTAAAATTTGTGTTGTTTTGTAATTCATAAATGCTTTATTATTAATAATAATTACTACTGCATGTATGCATTTTTTTGTAGATTACTTTTGCAAGCCAATGAACTGAAACCTGAAAATAGAGCTATACACTTATATGTGTTAGTACTAACAAAATCTTTTTTAAATTCTGTGATTCCCTTAAAGAATGCTGATATTATACTACCTCAAGTATTTAAAGAAGCATTAACTTCATGCTTATTAGATGCACCTTTTTCCAAGCTTTATCCAAATATTCATGAACAATTTTATATTTATATAAAGGTAATACATTTATCATTAATGTATACATATACAAAAATGTATACACTCATAACAATAAATATTTCTTTTTAAAGGAATTTAGTAATCATTTAGAAACTGATTTGGTTTCATATCATAAAGATATTAAAAAAATTTGCGAATCTATGACAGCTGCTATAAAAGTATTACGAGATAGTTCTTCCTATACTCCGCCAGAAATTTTTAAATTGATAGAATTATCTTTACCAAGTTTAGAATTTCATAGAAACATGAATGTCATTAAAATATTTGTAGAAACTTGCATTAATAAATTAACAAAATGGAAATTGGATGATCAAATGAAAGTATTGGTTGAAGGCAAGTTTTTATTTAAAAATAATCTTTGTAACATAATTGATTTTTGAAACTTTTGTAGATATAACATCATCTTTACTTGCACACTCTGATATTGAAATCAAGTTGTCAATGTATTCAACTTGTCATTTATATGTAGTTGGTGTACTTGGTGTTGATCATGTATTAAAATCAGGTCCTGGACGGCCTGGTGAATGTTTGACTTTTATATGGAGTTCAAAAGTAATGATAGAAATTATCTGTCATGGATTGAATTCTGAAAATGCACAGGTAGTAAAAAAATAATAAAGCTAAAAAAATTTACTAAAGTGTAAATACTTTTAGATACAGCGATATGCAGAAGATATTTTGTTATATATACTAAAGGGAAAAATCTTGGTTACTACAAATGTTTGGCAAAATATATTGGTAGCAATAATACCTGCATTGCCTTTATTACAATGTTATGTAGATAAAACCACTCCTTTAGGCAGATCAATAACGAAGATACTTGATCCTGATATTGCTCAGACAATATGTCTTCCTACAGTTGAGGTACATAAATAATTTATTTATATTTAATTATTTAAATTCACTAAATTAATTTTAAACTAAATTCATAGGTTATGAAAGGGAATTTACGATTATTGTTTTCTCGTGATTCCCTTTCTCGAAATGAAGCTGTATCAAGACTAACTTGGCTTCTTGCTACTGAAGAAAAAGCAAATGAAAAGTTACCTTCTTTAAAATCTTTACAAGGTCCTATATTGAATACAATTTGTTATTTTGAAAAAAATGTAGATTTAACAAAAGATATTTATTTTTCACATACTTTTTATCAGGTAATTCTTATTTGTTAAAAAAATAAATTATTTATAATTTAAAACATTTATAAGATATTTATAAAAATTAACTGAATTTATTACTATTATTTATAGATTATGTATTAAAATATTTGATTTTCTTTTATATGGTATATTTATGTAATATTTTTTTTTAGGTTTCGAGTTTATTACAAGTTTTAGATTTATTATCTTCATCAGGGCTAGACCCATCAGTTCGTAAATCTGCTATTGCACAAATAAGTGTAATGTTACAAGATCGCCTTCTTCACAAACCATTCTTGGATCAAGATGGTTTAAATCTGATCCTTCGAATATTTACAAGTGCTTTAAATGAAAAAGATTATCATACTTATCCTGATAGTATAGTTCCTATTATTTCCATGTTAAAAAATCTTTGTATACACAATCCTTCTGTTAGACAAACCCTTTATTTGAAAGGGGATATTTATTATTTAATTTTCAGAGGTAAAAATAATTTTTCTAATTGTAATTTTTTTTTTAATTATGTTAATTTTTACAGCATTAATACTGTTCAGTGGAAATGACTCATTGAGATATGATGGTGCTCAACTACTCTCTTTGTTGTTATTTAATGATTTTTTAATAACAATACCAGGAACAAGTGGTGGAAAAATATCGTTCGTAGCTATTATTTTAGACCGGCTACATTTACCTTTTACTTGTCATACTCATTGGCGCAATAGTAGACATTCTAAACCCAATTTGTCAGGTATTATAAAAAATAATAATGTTTGCATATTTTTGTGCATGGAAGAGTATATGCATTTAGTTAATATTACAGTTTCTATCTTGTCTGATGAGACATTATCGAATTTTTTACGTTTCCATTGGAATATTGAATGGTTTGGTGGTCTCTCTAAACTTTTGTTGTGGGACAAAGTGCCTGCAACTTTAACACCAGAAGAACTTGCAGAATTTAATGGAGATCTTCGTTTACGAACATCAGATCTGGCATTACTAAAATATTCTTCTTCTACATACTGTTGTCAGCAATATTTATTTGATATTCAAAATGCATCTACCCATCAAGCTGTCTTAGATTCAGTTAATGGTTTAACTATGTAAGCTATATGTGATTTTCAGTAATGTTTTACATGAAAAAAAAATTATGTGTTATAATATTTTAGATACATTCTGCTACAAGCATTTAAAACAAAATCTCAGTTTAATAGAGAAGAAAGTATAGATACTCTACCTTGGGAAATAACTTTCAATAAATTTTTACTCTCATCACCTTCTAGTGTGGCAGACACCGATTTGTTAATAACAGTGTTATCTTTTCTTCGCCTGCTTAATAAACTATTTAAAAAAAATGGTATGAAGTTATATTACAAAAAATATTACTTTATTCCTAGTTAGTGTATTCTTTATTTAGAAAAATGAATAACAATGCAACTTAATTTAAAATCTATTAGGGCTTGTGTTGTTTTTTTAGGTCAAAATGCTTGGATTATGAAAATATTTAAGGACTCAAATCATTGTTTACTTAAATTGTTACAACCAAATGAAGACAATTCGTTATTAGAGAAAAGTTTGACTCGTGAATTACTTATGTTATTGACAGAATGTGCTTCAAATGAACAGTATTTAATGGATGCAAAACTTTCCCCATTTATAGAAAAAACACATTCTGTAGAAATAAGACAGAATGATCAAACATGGTTACATGTAGTTCAGTTAATAACAGAAAATTTAAAATTTAGTGATACACAGCATTTTTACAATTTAGGTAAAATGTTTATATTTTTTAAAAATGTTTATTCAGACATTTATTAAAGGTTAATATATATTATGTTTAAGCAGCATATTTGGATTGGTTATTATGCTGCCTTGTACAAGTAACTGCCACTTTGGGATGGAGTTCAACGTCAGTAACCAATATAGATTCAAAATGTTTAAGAATTGACTTAATAAATTGTTTAACTGAATTAGTTGGAGCTTTTCATTGTGGTAAAGGTGCAGAAGCTACTACATCATTAATGGGTTTAAGTATAACAAGAAATGCTGTTCTTACAATGAATCATATATTATTTGAAATGCAATTTACTGCAGAAAAGGTATTCTCTATTTAAAGTTTTATTCTCTTTATCTATCTATTTATCTATATATATATATACACATATAATTTGATTTGTAGGGATGGGAACAATATTGGTTATGTGAATCTGAAAATTGTGCAGAAATTAATGCTTCTTTACATTGGCTTGCTTCATTGTGGTCTAGTAGAGATGTTATTTTACGAGCTGCTACTTTTCAATTATTAGCAGGATTAGCATCTACTCGAAGAGGAGCAACAGAAGTAGTTAGAGGTAAATCTTAGTAATGTGAATTAGAAAAATTTGTACACTGCAATGATATTTTCTTTATTCATATTTTAATGTTTATATGTTTCTAATAAAAAATACATTTTTTCAAGATATAAAATTTTTAATAGCAGTATGTGTAAAGTTTAACATCTTATTATAGGTTTACGTGAAGTTTATCCTGGAGGTGTATGGATAAGTGCATTAACAAAACTTCTTGATCAAAGTGAAGCTAGCATTGTCAGAGAACAAGCAGCTGTTTTGTTAACAAATTTATGTAGCCATTCTTCTACTAATGGAAACATTTCAACATTACCACTTCCTCATGGACCAGTTTTTTCAGAAGATGTATGAATTTGATATTTCTGTTTTATGAAACATATGAACAAAATGTTTGAAAATTGTTTGTATATTTTAGATAAATATGACAGCTTCTGATGCAGTATTGACTGTATTGGAAAAGTGTAATTTTTATTTAGAAGTAGGTATATTAATACAATATCTTTATTTAGATGTTGAATTAGATTCATTGTCACTTGATTTTCAAAACTTGAATTTAGAAACACAGTCAGGTAAATAGTAAATCTTCATTATAATTTAGTATGTTAATATTATATTATTATAAATATAATGAAACAAGAAGGTTGTTTTATCATGAAAAAATATATAATAATAAAAATATCAATTTTTAGGACCGTGTATTCCCTCATCTAATTCAAAAAAAGATGAGTACATGTTAGTGTACAGAAAAAGAGTCCAATCACACAGAATTAATTCAGCATCATCAACAGAATCTCTTTTATCACCAGACTGTCTTAGTGATCCTGGTATTAAAGTTATGGTGACACCAAGTTTAATAAAAGCAATAGCATGGTATTTAATAAATATGATCATTTTGGCACCAGAATCAATGGTTTTGGAACTTAATCAACATGGTCTGATTAGAGGATTTTTTAGGTTTGTTAAAAAGAAAATAATTTGTATCATTAATATTTTTTAATTTATTTTAATTTGCAGATGTATTTCAAGAAATAAAATTGATATTATAGACAGTCGGTCTCTAGCCCTTTATATGGATGTAATAGAAATGAATACAGCAATTTGTACATTATTAACCAAGGCAGTTTCGCATAGTAAAGAAAGTCATTCTACAGTATTACATTTAAAAGACTCACTATTTATACTTTTATCTCTTTTAAATCCTACAATATTTTGTAAGTAGCCTATCAGTTTTATTTAATCACTATAGTACTTATGAATCTTGAATATAAATTTTTATTTTTTCTAAATTCAGACAATACACAACCCCATTTAATTTATCTTAGAAATCATTTATGGGCTGAAATTTTTAAATTAATAACAACTTTGTTAAATTATGATCATGAAATTGATACAAAATGTTACCAAGAACAAGGCTATTTTGCTATTAGTAATGCCTTAAATGAATGTGGCCATGAACAATTTTTAGAAGCATTATGTGAATCAATAACAAGCAATTCACCTGGTTTGTATTAAGTTCTAGCATTCAAAAACTTAAGAAGTACTATATATATATATATAATATAAGTTCGGTTGGTTATTTTATCTTTTTTAGAACTACAAAATTCTGCAATATCGTCATTAACAGCATTATTGTGTCTAGAAACATGTCATGTAAGTTCTGTCAGTACTGTGAAAAGTGATACAAATTCAGAATTCTCTTTATATATGCAAAACATTCTTGATTCTGTCAAATCACCTAGACAATATTTCTTTGATGACAATTATGAAAATATGAGTTCTGTAAATATGATTTTGAAAGAGCATCCCAAGAGTTTAAATAATAAAGCACAACATTCTAAAAATAAAGCAAATAAAGAGATGAGTGGAATTTATGAAGATAAAAAAGTAACAAAAAATATGAAGACTTATAGAAAACAATCATTACCTAGCCCAAATTTTACTGATCCTAAAACATCAAGATTGAAATTAGTAAATCTTGAAGAAAATATGATAGGAGCTGAATTATCTAGAATGTTAATAAAATTGTATAATGTACACAGTCTGAAAAATAATTATACCGAAGGTGCTGTTTTGAGTTCTAGAAGTAAGAATATTGTTGTAAGTGCTTTGACAAGTCTTCTGTGTGTTTCTCAACAAGCAAAAAAAGCTGCACTAGATGAAAATTTTTTAGAAACAATTTTAAAGCAATTGAGAGAGTTATATGTTCGTCTTAGTTTAGAATCTATCGATTATGTGAAATTATCTAGCGAACGTAAAAAGGTATTATTAATATCTAGTTGAGAATTAAAGTATTGCAGTTCTTAATATTATACTTGAAATTTATTCCAACTTTAATTTTGTAGATATGCCCAGTTTTAAATGAATTATCAAATTTAATTGGATTAGTTACCAACTTTTTTTTTAATGATAATGATATTAAGTTTGTTGCTGTGGCTTTTGGTTTTGCCGATTTAATTCATAAAATGTGGGTTTGGTTAACTATACAACGACCTATACTTATACAAACTTTAAAAATGCTATGCACATTTACAACAGATTGTTTACAAGGTAATTTTATTTTGAAATTGTAGGAGCTGTTAAGTATATAGAAATAAGTTTTTAATTTTAAAACCTTAATTATTTCCAGCTTCTCAGTCAGTTACTTTAACTTCTGCAGTGGCTGGTGTTGGACCTCGTAAATCACCAAGCAATGTTTCATTACTCCATGTTATTATTACATTTATTACTCGAGAAATGGAGTTAGTTAATCGTTCTCATGATTTAACCGCAATTTCACTAGCTTTTCATTTGTTACAAAATTGTTGTCAAGCCCAGGAATGCAGAGTATTATTAGCTAAAGTATGTTTTTTAAGCATAAAAAGTAATCATTTATAATTCTAGATTTATTAATTATTTCTTACATTAATTTAACGAATGTTGCATTTTAAAAATTATAATTATTTTCAATATCAAATGAAATGGTATAAATTAAATGTGTGTGCATGCATGTATGTGTATATATATATATATATATATATATATATATATATATATATATATATATATATATATATACACACACACACACACATTCATACATACATACATACATGCATGCATGCACACACACATTTACATAGGCTTCTCCTCCCCTTCCTCAACATAAGCTAATAGAATTAAAGTATTGAAGATTTATTTAAATAAACAATATTTCAGAGCAATATATTACAATCACTTGCACGTCTACATCCAGCTATAACTAAACATCAAAAACCATGGGAATCTGTTGAATTATTATGGTTAGAGTTTTTAGAAACATTAACCTACTACTCTGAAGGCCAAATTTGTGTTGCCAAATCAGTTGATTCATTAGATCTTATTATGGCTTTGACATCAAGTTCCAAACTTATGAATAAAATGTCAGCATTAACTGTACTTCGAAATATTGCTTTCAATCAAATTAATCGCCCACGACTTTTGTCATCAGGTATGCATGTTATTGCTATATTTTAGTTTTAATCTAAAGTTAAAAAGGTATATATATATATATATATATATAATATAAATATTAATATTATTTTAGTGGAGTTTCTTCACTTATTAAATACCAAATTAGTTACTGGAACAATAGAAGAAAAATGTATTTGTGTGACTATTATTTGGTCACTTGCAGCTAATAGTCAGAAAGCAAAACTTGTTTTAAAATCAGCTAGTTTAGAAATAAAACTACAAGAAGTATTAAAACAGTTAATCTTGAGTGATAATTCAAAAGAGAAGTCAAAAGTTTATATTGATAATGTCAAATATGTACTGAAGATTTTAAATGATGGCCGGTGACAATTATTTGATGTAGCTCATTATATTTTGTATATTTATGTTATTATTAGTATTATTTATATTATTGTATATTGAGTTTTGTTATTTTTCTGTATACTATATATTATATTTACTCAATAAAAATGAAATAATTCTACATATAGGTCATTATTTTACCATCAAATTATCAAATGTCAGTATTAAACATTCATTAGGAATCAAAATAAAAATAACTGCTATTGATTGTTAGTAATTAAAGGAAAGATAAACTGTTGTTAAATTTCCAAATATACTCTAGAAGTATTTTTAAATGTATATTTAGTGTATAAAATAAATATAAATAGTATTAGTTTCCTTTCAATTCATATTAATACTTTTTTTTTATTAAATGTACAAACGCGTTTAAAATTGCAAATTAAAATTTCTAATTATTAAATATAATCCAAATGATGCACAAAATTAAGCCAACTATTTAATTTATATTAAGTTAATAAAATAATTAGCTTATAAATATTGATTGAAAAAGTTTAAATTACTAATTATCTATTCTATACACAAAACATTTTAATCAGCAGTAATCCTTTTATATAAAAATATATTTTATTAATGTTACCAAAATGTAAATTAAAAGTTCTGTTAAAGTTATCTGTGGATAGCTCCAAATTTTAATATATTAATGGCTTTTAAATTGAATAATTGAAAAAGTTGTATTTTAAAAATATACATATTCATAAATATAAAATTCATTATTTTTTGCAATAAATTTTTATTGACAATTAGAAAAATGTGATTTCATAAATTACAAATGTGTTATATCACATTTTTTTATATAATATGTATTTCAACAATATGATGATATCAATTGAAATTTAATCAGAAAACTAATATATTCATTTTTACTATATTTTGACTAATTTTAGTTACTTATTAAAAAAAATCAATCTATTTTTTTGAATGTTTTAAATTAATTCTATATTTTAACATAATTTTGTTCAAAATAAATATATGTCAATTTCTATAATATTACACTTTTTCATTAATTAAAGATTTGGCAGAGGTAAATTTACCAAATAAAATCATATAAACATAATTAAAAATTTTAAATTATAAAAATATGAAAAATACAGAAGTAAATAATGTGTTTAATTTGAAAATAAATGTATAGATATAATTAATAAAACAGTTATTACATGTCAACAGTTGTATATCATTCAATAAAATATAACATATTTTCTAATAATAATAATGTTCAATTTCTTTAAAGCATTTCGTCAAAATATATGCAAATGAAGTGATAAAACAATATGAAATCATTTATATTCTTACATTACATTAAAGTCATATTTTCACATAACATACAAGAAAAAGGAAATATTGTTTATTAAATGATTTTATTTATTGAGAAAAAAATGTTTATAAGTTTGTTATATTTTTTTAATTTAGTAGAATAAAAATATTGTTGGGATTTCAGAATTTGAGATTTTCTATTTATAGTAGAACGTTTTATTATATCGTATTTTATTGATGTATGTAAGATAATACACTGATTCCATGTCAATTAACTTCAATGTTCACACGTGTATAACACAATAAATTATGATAAGCACGATAATTATATTGACTTGAATCATATTTGTATTGATATAGACATTAAATTACATTTCTGTCACACGAAGATTTATATATAAAATCCAAAGTATTCGTTTTATTTCATATATATATTTAATATTATTGAGAATTTCATGTTTTATTATACATATACAAATCGTCTTACTACAATTTTATATACATTTTTTAGTATGATAATATTTATGATTTTTACAGAAATATTTTATTATTATGTTTATATTATATATATATATATATATATATATATATATATGTGTGTGTGTTTTATTTGTAATTAATTACGAAAAAATAATGATTTGCCTGTTATAATAGGTACTTTAATGTAATTGTCTAATCTAAAAGTTTATTGTTATAAACGTTTTAATGTCTTTACTAGGTTAAAATTTCAACGATTTTAATTATATTATTATAAAATATAACCTTATTTTCAAATTATTATAAATAAATATGAATAAAAATAATATTTTTCGAAGACAATAATAAAATATACTTTATCGAATAATATTGTTTAAAGTTTATTGATACAATCGTTTTTATTAATTAATGTGTGAAGTTGATGAACATTGAACTAAGTGATTTCATTTACCAGAATATTTAATTATTGTTTAGTGACATCAATTAATAATTGCTTTTAACTAAAAAATACATTTATGAGAAAACAACCTTTAACATGAAATAAATTAATTAAAAAATCAAATATATACTTTTATGCAAAAATTTATTAAAAAGACACAGTTAATAATTGATATACATGTTTGTAGATGGATTAGTATGTGTTATAATATTTACAATGTTAATATAAAATTATAATAGAAATGCAATGTAAACAACTATTAAAATTGTTATATATTATATTAGTACTTAATCATTTACCCGTTGTCTATAAGAAAACATATAAAAAGGAATTTTTTTACTGTAATATATTTTCTTTATATTTTTGTTTGATTTTGTTTACAGTATATAGAAAAAAATAATCAAAACGTTTCAATATTTTTTAATATTTATTAAAAAGTATTGAAGCGATTATAATACTTATTATTTTTTAATTAAAAAAATTAAAATCAAGACTTGAAACAAAATTATATATATATATATATATATATATATATATATATATATATATATATATTTATATATATATATATATATATATATATATATATATATATATATATATCATATTTGAGGTTTATCAAAAAAATACCTAAGAATTAATATTATGTTTCTTTATTTTATTAACATAAGCAATTAATATAGGTGATTCAACTTAGGCTCCCGCACGAAAGCATTAAAAAAACGCACAAAATAAAAGAAACATGTTATCCACCATTTAGTATTTTAGTTCAATTATATTTTAATATTGAATTGAACTAAAATACTAAATAAAAAAAAACATAACTTTCCTTAACCCATGCGCCCCCTTTTGATACATCCATGTGGAAGCCTAAATTGAATCACCTATATATTATACTACTACCTAACACAAATGGATTGTTTTTGATAATAATTGTATTTTTACTACACGCATGCATGTTCAGACTGTAAAACTGAGAATACAAAACATTTAAAGCAGATAGCAACCATTTTTATTACTAATGCAGTGAAAACATTCTTGTGATTCGAATGTATAAAAAATATATAAAAGTCGGTTTTTACAAAAAAATATTTTATTGGAAAAAGTTTAAACATGATTGGCGTATATTTTTTTGTATTAAACTACACTGCGAATAAAGTTTAGCGAGATTTTTGTTTTGCTTACTTTTTTCACAAAGATAAGAATTAATGAATAAACTGTATGTATATTATATATATATATATATATATATATATATATATATATATATATATATATATATATATATATATGTTTTCAAATATATAAATTATATTTCGGCTCATTTTTGAATTAATAATTAAATTTTTATACAGTAATTTAATTTTAGATCAAATAAAAGTAATAGTAAATTTTATCCTAATGTAATTTTTTGAATAATTTTTTAATCATCTGATGAAAAGAAATATATCAGTTATATTAATCATACAGTTTGTATGTACTGAACTAAAGAGAGATTATATATTTAAAAAAAATATTGACTAATCAATTAGTAGAAATGAATAATCTAACGCGTGGTTAAATATAATTAGCATACATTGTCTCAATGTTTGCCCTAATATTTATATATAGAATTCATTTTTATTTAGTTATTTTAAACATTTTCTTAAAGAAAAATAAACAGTTTGATAAAGAGTGCCCACGATTCTTTGTTTCTTCTTCTTATTATTTTTTTTAATTTAATGGAGAGATTAACGGAACTTTGCAAATTCCATGCCACTGATCTTTTGAAGATGAAAAAGTAAATTTTTAATTTAATAAAGTGAAATTTACATTAAAAGTATATCACACATATGCAGAAAATACTCTGTAAACGAACGAAGTACTTGTAACGAAATAAATACTACAACGCAGATCATTGAAGAACAATAACTCAGCAATTGATCACTAACTAATTAATAGTTAAAAAGCAATGAATGATTTGGGCAGGTTTCAAATTTGTAATTTAATTTTAGTATGCGGTACTGGAGGATAACCTTATACAAAGAATTATTATTTTTATAATATTATTAAAGAATTAAACGAATGCGTATTGATACAATATTATTGAATATGTACGAAACGTAATAACAGATTGATTATAAAAAATATATCAACTAATGTTTTAAAGTAACTCATATACATGTTCCGAATATATATTTTTGTAGTTTAAAAAGGAGTAATTTTTTTAAAAAAAGGTGTATTTTATAATAGTCCTACATACAACATGAAAGTTATTATTAAAGATGAATGTACATGAAATAACATATACAATAACAAAAAGTAAAAGTTATGATTGACTACTATATGTTGCATGAAAATAAAACAAAAATGGAAGTATTATAAAAAAGTTATATTTTTTAAATTAAGTCCGATAAAAAGGATAGAAGAATATAATAAACCGAGGTATGTTTAAAAAATGATTTCAATTGCAAAGCTGTTCAGATGAAAACTTTGCAATTAAATAATTGAGATATTATCATTGATTTATTAACTGAAAAGAATTTTGTAAAAAAATGTATAAATTCAGTTGAAAGATGATAATTGTACACTAAAATGAAATTCGTGTATGACAAATTCAATATGACTCTTTTTTAAAAATCTATTCGTTCATTTACCATTTTTTAATATAAAAACTATTAAAACCTAATAATACGTCTTTCTTTATAACTATTCATGTATATATTATGCATGCATACAAATATATATATATATATATATATATATATATATATATATATATATATATATATATATATTTCTGGTTGTGTGTGCAGATATTTTTTGCGAATATTTTTGATAAATTTAAAAAACTGGTTTGGATAACTAACGTGCCTCCAAATATTGACCAATCGCTATTTGTTGGAATAACAATTAAAAGAGAGGAATCTAAAAATATATTTCTTACTCTATCAAGTGAGGGGCATCTGGCACATGTGTGGTGAATACTGACTCGCTTGTCTCTTATCGTACATACTTCAGTGACAACCATTGAGTTTGCACATGTACTTGCAGTGCCAGACGATTCGTATGTATTTTAATATTTACTGATTTGAATAGTATTCTGCAGTGTTTTTTGTACTTAAAAGTGTAATTATGGCGCCGACTGCAACGGCGACAATATTTCCACCGCAAACATATGCGTCGTGTTTTTTTACATGCATTAAGCAGGTACGTTTCAGGTTATGTTACGAATATGTAAAATTGTTGTATGCATTAGTACTTAGCTATTTCGGCGAACATGATTACTTTTACATATTTGTGTTATATGGGTTCATGAATAAAGGGACATTTTCTTTTGTTATTTTTGTCTGTAAATGGGTGTTGTAAAACGTTTGATTGAATTTGTAACATTGTTTCTTGTATTTCGAATGAAGGACGTTCAACCTCTATCAATGTATCGGAAAAAGCACATGCGAAGTGCATTCAACCAATATGTTGTTTCTATGTCTTTGTCTAATCGTTTTCTCTATTTGTATCGTTGCATTATTTCATTGCTGGATGCAAAATAAATATTTTCACGCAGACATACTATTTATGTTTTATATTGATTTGTTTTGCTTACATAAACTACTATATACGTACGACATTGATATATAAATATTAATGTATATATATATATATATATATATATATATATATATATATATATATATATATGCATACATGTAAACATTTTAATTTATACATTATCTAATTACAAACGTCAAACCTTGGCTACAATACATTGTCGTTTTTATGAAATAAATGTATTAAAATATTCAGAATACTTGATTTTGAAAAATGTATTATTACATATTTTGTATTGCATATGTGTAACACGTACTGTATTGATCTCAGAAGGTATATCCATTAAAAAGGTGATGATGTATTTAAAAGTATATTTTTTTTAGTTTAATAAAGTTTATGTCAAAACTGATATGTTTTATAAAAATTAAAGGAAAGGATGCATATTTATTGAAATTAATTAATTTATCTTAATAGTATAAGTAAAAGTATTTTATTCATTTGTTACTATTGTTGATATGTCGTTTAATTGTTTGAGTTTTAAATACAGATCTACATAAAATTACTGAAACTCTCACGAAAAAGAAAAAAACAATCTAGCACTGTTATTTATTTTTTAAAAAATTAAGATTAATGTATGTAGGTGTTTATTCGATACATATTTTCATTTAGATAACATTCGGTATCGAATTGTTTTATTTTCTCTCAATGTAAAAGTATAAAATGTACTTTCAAAAGTAATAAACTGATATAATTAACTAAATTGTTGATGAGAAATTATTTATTATATTGTACATGTTATCAATTTCCGTCTGTAATGATTTACCGATGGATAAAGACCTATTTTAAACTCAGATCAAACCTACAAGACTGTTTCCTTTCCCAACATTTCTAATATATTTTTTGATATCCTCATTTATTTCCATCATTTTTATTTCTGGAATCCCAGCAAATGAATTCTGTATTTTTAAGTATGTCATTTTCGTTTATAAATTCTTTAAATGTTATTTTATTTTTGTCTACTATTATCTATATTATCTTCTGGCTTTTCTGTTTATATCTATCATACTTCTTTCTATGATTTTCTGTATTGTTTGAACTATTATATATATACATATATATATATATATATATATATATATATATATATATATATATATATATATATATATATATATATATATATATATATATATCGAACAGTATAGAATCATAGAAGGAAATATTTTAGGATAAACAGGAAAAGAATGTATATTAAAATAAAACTAAATACAGAATAAAAATCTGATTTTTGATACGTGATACATATTCTTTTTATGTCAAGCATTCTCAAAAAAATGCTGTGGTATACATAAATCAAAACAGGTCTCTGGAATTTATTTATAAAAATCCAGGGTTTACCAAGTGTATGAAACTAAAATACCATTTTTGATTCATTTTATTTATGAATTTCACAATAAAAATAAATCTGAAATTGTCTTGTAATTAAAAAGTAGTTCATAAAAATTTCTTTATTATGTTGAGAAGTATACAAATATTTTTAATCATTTTTTTTCAAAAAAATCTGTTTTTGAAAAGAAATTCTTCTTTTCATAGTTTTTATTTTATTACTGTTGATTTGTATTTATGTATTTTTTTGTTACAAAAGAACAACATAAGTTTTAAATATATTTTTCATACACTCATTTTTAATCCTTTATTTATTATTCACAATCCAATCAAAGAGAGTTAAAATTTATGTTGTGGTTTTCATAAGTTACATTTTGTTTTTAACGTTTAAATAAGTACTGATATCATTTATTATAAATTGCGATTAAAAATTAATGATTACATATTTTAAAATATTAGATTATTTATATCTCAGTCAAGTATCATTGTTATTGTCTGTAAAATTGTTAAAAAGTTGAGTTCAATGAATTCTGACATTGAACAAGTTTTCAGCTAAACCGAAGTTACAAGTGAGAACTAATACATAAATGTCTTTTTGGATGCTTTCTGTTTACATATATATATATATATATATATATATATATATATATATATATATATATATATATATATATATATATAGTATACATGTGCGCATGTAAAAGTAAATTATATGCTTTTGTTAAAGGATAAAGGAAACGAAAATACTAGTAATACACGATCACCCGACACTAGTCCTCCAGATGAGAGTGGATCAGCACTTCTGAATTGTTTTATTTCAACGGTAAGTCTTGTATAAGATAAATTATTTCTTGTATATTGATATATCGATTACTACCGATCTTAATTAATACTGAAAAAGAATTATAAAAGCACTGTTTAGTACTTGTTTTACTTATTTTAAATTTAATGTGAATTAATTAATAAAAAGAAACTATGTCTACATGTTTTACTTGTTTTCTTCTTTGTATATTATGTGTTATTAGTATGAATGTTGTTAATATTGGTTTAATGTTTTTTTATTAAATTTATTTGAATAAAATTAATTTCAAGTTTATTTCAACATATATATAATTACAACTTTTTTCAATAAAAGGAAAATCATTTATTTTTATATGTTTTAAATTTATCGATATAATCTATATTTTTAGAAGCAGGTATTCTAAAATAATTGCATAATTAATAAAAAATAAGTATAAATTTGCATTATTGTAAATAATTTTCATTAGATTTTTTAATTGATTTCACATTCTATAGAAATGTGTTCATTATACGTACTTTTCTTAAATTAAATATTTATAAACATATGTACTTATTAGTTTTTAAATAAAACACGTATTTTTTAACTTATTTGTTATTTTTTTTTTAAATAATTTTAATAACTATTTACATGACAATATGTTTATAAATAAAAAAGTTAAATAATATTTATAATGTTTATATTTTATAATTTATTTTTGGATATATTTTTTTATTTCATTGAATAAGAATTATCGTCTGTTATACATTTCAGTATTTAAAAAAAATATAAAATAAAATTTGTTTCATATAAGAAAGATCATTAATACCAATAAAAAAGTCTCATTTATATTGAATATAGCGAACATTTTCTAAAAAATACCCATTAAACATAATATTTTTTGTCTTATTGTTTAATATGTTAATATTCATGCGAAACGTAATTATTTTTATAAATCAACATTTTTTATTCGGAAATCTATGAAGTAGCTTTTTCATTTGAGTCTATTAAAAACATTTTTTTATTTTACTTTATGAACAATTAATGAAGTGTATTTATTTTATGGTCGATATAAGAATAAATATTTTTTAAAAAGATAGTTATTAAATCGTGTAGATTTTTTTGTCCCAGTTTTTATTTAATGTTCTAAATTTATTCTGTATTTGAGATTTTTTTAAAATATGAAACTTAATTATTGTGTATAAATTAAAGCTTATTTATCAAAGGTTAGATGTTGATCGATGTTTGGTAATTTATTATATATAAATAAATATGTGTGTGTTTTATAATATAATTGCACTTTTATCATAAAAGCCCGTTTATTTGAACAGTGAGTAAGTTTATGAATAGAATAATGTTATCACACAATTTAAATAAATATGCAAACATTATCAGTCTGGTGAATTGATCCAAATTATGACCATCTGTAAATGTCAATAAATTTTAAAGAGTAATTTCATCCATAAATTATTCTATATTATCCATAAGCTATCTTTAAATAGTAATTCATTTCAGTAATGGATTTATTGTTATTTCTGTATATTAAAATGTTAAATCTATTTATAGATAAGGACTTATTTAGGATGTCTAATCTGTTTATAACAGCTATATTTTTATTTACTACATTTCAGTTTTTGAAATCAAATTGTAATTATTTAGTTCATGGTATATTTATCCGGCAAGAAAGAATTATAATATTTTATTTTTAGGTTAATAATAGTTTTTATTTTATTTTCTTATTTGTACGTTGCAGGTACATACACTCATACACACAAAAATAAAATATTTGGTGACTGGTTTCATAATTAAAACATACATGAAAGATATGACGATATATAAATTAAAGTATTAAATTTAACAATAAAGTGAATATTAAATAAGTATTA
Organism: Acanthacorydalis orientalis; assembly: GCA_034766995.1. NCBI lineage: Eukaryota > Metazoa > Arthropoda > Insecta > Megaloptera > Corydalidae > Acanthacorydalis > Acanthacorydalis orientalis. The sequence goes on along the minus strand of CM068314.1, from coordinate 21,933,900 downwards.
TACTTATTATGATGCAAAAAATTACTTAGTGTAATTTTTCAGTATTATTTATAGTTGGTTATTAAAACATGAATTAACACTCGAATATCTCTCGAATTTTGAAATAAATTAAATTTTGTATACTGGTTTCTTATTAAGAAAAGTATTTGATTGTATTGAATTTTTATGCGTGTGTGTGTGTAAAGTTGGTGTACTCGCATTTAGCTGAAATATATCTTAGATATTTCATAGAAGTTGCTCTTCATTGGAAATGGAATGTGACATTTCTCTTTCATTAAACACGTTTTTATATGAAAAATATTTTTACGTAACACGCGAAATATTTCACGTTTATTGTTCTATTTATTTTACAAGTTCGCCAGATGGTCGTGTTCATCGAAATCGTTTATTTATGGAGATGTGAAACTAGCATATGTTGTAAATTGATCGTCTTTATTGCTAGATATTTTTTCATATATCGCTATTTTATATTTTGTGTGGCGAAGTATTAGACTGTTTTTAGAGTTATAAGTTGTAAATTTAAGTTAATAACCGCAATAAAAAAATGTTTCCACAATTTTCAAGTCTGATAATAAATTTTATGTATGGCTATTATTTTACCAATCGTTTCACATATTGTTTAATTACTTGTTTTCATTTTTTTTATTATGCATTTATTGTTTGTAATGATTTCACTTTCAGATTAATGAACCATTCTGAATTTGTTCGAAAGCACATTTATTGCTATTCATAAATATACTACTAAGATTTGTTCAAATAAAGAATAAGACATTCTAAAATGCTATTGAAGTTTGTTTGAAATAAATATTTATTGTAAAGATTTAAAGTTCAACAATGACGCATTTTCGAATGGTTGTGCCATAAATCGAAGTATTTATTTGTTGATAGTGAATTTTTAGAATTATTTAATAAAATAAATTTAAATTATTTATATATTTTCTTATTAGAAAATATGGCGTTTTGATTAAAATGTATGAATAAAAATTTATTAATAAACATTACATTATTAATTGAAGTTCTGTCATTCTCATAATTTCTTATTATTGACCATTAGTGACACCGATTAAATTTATAAGTATTTTTTAAATAAAAAAACTGGATTGAATGATGAATTAAATATATACTCGCAAGTAGCGAAATAATATATTTTTTTGTATACTTCACATATGTTAAGTAGTATAATATTTAGGGAGTAAATAGAATATGACAGAATTTCAAAATGATTGCTTTGAATTAGTCAATTGTAATTTTGTTATAATAAAGTTTCTATCGCAAGTACTTGATTTTCAAACAAAATTTTATTTAAATCGAAAATGTATCTTCTGTACTTGATATTTTTCATGTACATGTTACTTAATTATAAGTATTTAATTTAATATCCAATTTTTACTTTTTATTACAATATCTTCCAAGATTGATGAAGTGAATTATTTGTTCAATTAACGAGAATATATCAATTTTGCACCTTTAATCATATTTTAAAATTATTCTAAATACATAAGTCCCATTAGGCTCATGTATTTAAATTATTTTTATAATATTAGCTTACAACTGTTTTTAAAGCAATATTTTTTACTTTATTGAAATTCTGAGTGTTTTCTTTTTTCGAAGCTGACATGCTCAATTAGAAATGTTGAAAATAATATTAACACTTCTTTATTAGTACACATTCTCTGTAAATTTCAGCGCAAGCATTTTTTTTTATTAAAAATAAATTTTAGTACTTGTTTTATAGTTTAGTATAAATTGTCGTTTAATTTAATTAGATATAATTAGCTACATGTATTACCCCTTCGTAACATATTCAATTAATCGTTAAAACATTGAATAAAAATAAACATATTCATATGTGGATTAGCAAGGGTAAATTTTTGAAATGCAAAATGAATTTAGTTCATGTTTTCTATTACATAGAGATTTGACATAGATTTAGTTGATGAAAAGTTATGTCCAATATTTGTGTATATTTTTAAAACCAATATTTTATAGTAATTATTATAGAGATAAATAATAATTGAAGTGCAGTTGTCATTACAAAAATGTGTAACTAAGTGGATATGTGTGTATGGTATCATTATGTCATCATTAGATTAAAAAATGATAACATATAGGAAAGAAATTATTTAGCATTTATATAACATTAGCATTTGTACTTGTGTCGAATATATATATATATATATATATATATATATATGTGTGTGTGTGTGTGTAACGAAATATATACATATGTACAAAACAGTTGATTCTTGGAAAGGTGAGTCTTTTTAGACCACCTTTTGATGGTATAATGAAACGTAAATCCCTGCATTCCAAATACCTCAACGCGAGGTTAAATTATTTGCGGTTTTTAAATCCTTTGTGTAACTGAAAAATATTAAGAAGACTAGAAGTCAAGAAATTTTTAAATGTATGTTCTTCTTAACGTATAATTCACTGAAACAATTTGCTATTATTAATTTCTAATTTAAGTGATTATTATAAAGGACATTGCATATTTTATCAATAGTACGTTTTTAAAACACTTTTTTTATTGGCGCGTTGATAATCGGTGAGTGGAAATCACCGATTAAAATATAAAATCATGTAATCATTAAAAATGACGGTTTATTACATTATACTGGTAAAGAACAATGTACTCAGTATGTGTGTTTTTTTAATATTTATAATTAAATAAAACTATTATTGAAGTTTAAAATGTTTGTATAATTGAATATTTATATTTGTGCTAATGAAAATAGATATATTCAGTATATATATATATATATACTGAAAATCCATTTTTGCCCTTTATAATATCTGGAGTGAAATTTATATGATTATTATTATTCGAAACTAATAATGAAGTTGGTGTATTTTCAGTTCTTATCGGGCCAGAAAAGTACTTCTAATAGAAAGAAAATTGAAAATATAAACGATACCGTGGTGAGTTTCAAAACAAATTGTTTATTTTTTTTAATATTTTATCAGAGTTAATTTTATATATATATATATATATATATATATATATATATACATACACATACGTACATATATATGTATGTATATATGTCATTTAACACCTATGTACTTTTGCTTATGTAACAGAAAAAATATTTTGATCAGTTAATAGTACTGTATCGAATTAGAGAAATATTTGTAAGTATTATAGATGATATGCGGTGAAAGTGAAGTGAAATAAAACAAAAAAAAATATTTATGTGAGTTAAATATGTGTTTCTGTCCAGTAAGGAATGTCAATTATGTTTTTTCGTTTTTCGAATTTGGGTTAATAAGGGTTAAACAATTCATCTAATTTCTTAGTGAATGTTTAATATAATCCAGTATTTAAAATATTGATAGTATTATCGAAATATTGACGTTTAGTAATAGAGAATATTAGTTAACACATTCACTGCGGGTTATTTTACGTATAGGTCTGCACGATATTCATAAACGTGCTAGGTGTGAGGTCAGCAGTCAACGTGTTAACAGTATTATGAAAAATTAATATTAGAAAGAAAAAAACAAATTTGTGTTGAGACCGATTACATTTTCATATTTGTCTTTAATCTTTATATGTAATGAAGTTCATAATTTGAAAGTTATATTATCTAATCTGCCATTAAATTGACTTGGATCTGACAGTTGTCTTTTTTGAAATATTTATCTTTTTTACCGATGTTTTTTAGAATGGATGTAATAATTTTGTTACAATAGAGTTTTGACATTGTGGCTAAATTTACAAAAAAAAACGCATTTTTTCTCCCACAAACCACATAAAAAATTTCTGGTAAAAAATGTTCAATAAATAATTGATTATTTTTGATTGCTGATTATACACTTACACTTGTGATGTCGTCATCTATCAATGCCTAAATGCACATTCGCAAAAATCAGAAACTATATCATTAATAAATTATTGAACATTTTGATCAGAAAAATTGTTTTATGGTTTAGTGAAAAAGCAATTCATTTGTGAATGTGATTCTCTCAATTAAACATTTTTTTAAAAAAATGAGTTTTATATAACCATGTAATTCATTTAAAAAATATGTCAATAGTTCGAAAATAGATCAAATCTTTATATTTGAAATAAGTTAAATGTTACAGGTTTGTCTAATAAATTCTTAATTCTAGAATTTATAATACATCTATACATTTAGGTGTAAGAGTAACTAGAGCGTGGACAAATTGTCCTCTTTAGAAAATCATGTTAGAATTTTTAAATTGTATTTAAAATGAAAAGTGTTTTATAGTTTTCTTTAATATTTTTTCAACTACTTTGAGGTATTTGATTTGTGATGATTTTATTTAATTTATACCAAGGGAATACATTTTGTCTCTGAAATGAAATGCTCGAAAGGTAGTTGCTGATTGTCGCCTTATCAATGCATTATGTATTAATTTTATAGAACGAATTATGTCTTTAACAAAAAAATTATGGTTGTAGTGTCACTGTAGTCAGAGAAATTATTTGTTTTAAATACGTCTCAAAAGTTTAATTTAAAACTCAATATATTAAGTTATTAACTTATTACAAGAACTAATTCACTGTTTAATGCCTTTTTTATGAATTGGATATTTTTTATATACTAGAATTTATAGAAGATAGAAACTAAAAAGGTAGTTTGCATAAAATTACTGTTAACATTTATTAAAATGAATTTTTCTATGTCGAATTTATTAAAAGGGTCGAATTTCATTAAGCTATTGTAATTTTTAAATGAATAAACTGACCTACTTAGTTGTTTTCATAAAACCATAAAATTAATTCATGTCATGTACTTAATGTGATCTGATAAAATATATTTCGCAATAATTGTTTGTTTACATTTGTGTGCAGGTGTTGGAATTCTTGAAAGTTTTAATTTCGTTTCATAATGCTTTCCAGGTTAAAACCAGATTTTATTTATTTTAGATATGTTAATGTGTTTGAACTTTAAATTTAAATAAGTAAAATGATATTTGTTAAATTGTTTAATAATTTGCATATGCGTATGTGAACATATAGTTTATTGATATTTTAATAAATTAATGTTTGAATGGATAGTGGGTTTCGCTATTCATGAAGAATTTCCAAATTAAAATAGGTTTCCATCATCAAAACATTCAGATATGTTATCAGGCATAACAGTGTATGGAGAAAACCATTCATTATTGAGATTTAAATGAAAAGAAGCATTCAGGTGATTAATGTGTTGTAAATGGTTATCGCGGAAAAAATAATTGCGTATATTCTTCACCGCCGTTAATAATATTTAAAAGTAAATCGAACATGAAATATAGCGACTATTGCGACGGCCCGCGTTCGAATTTGCACACTGGTTTGAATAGCTCATGACTTGTCAAATAACAATGTTTCGTCAGTCAGTAAGCATTCTTTTCTTTTACCACTTGTCACTATTATATGTGTATGGTGGTTTGGAGGGGTGCTTACACCGCAACACACTGTTTTATCTGTGGAGGTCAGCATTGACGTCAATGCGCGTTCATGTATCACGTGACTTACCGTCGCCTCCATAGTCTTACATATTTTTTCAAAAATTTCTCTGTCTTTATTTACTGTACTATATTTTATCTCCTTTTTTATTATTTTTATAAAGTAATTGTTTTTTATGCAAACATGTTTTCGTCTATAATAGCAAATGGCGAAGGTGGGAACGGAATAATTAATTAGGATACTTATTGAGTATTTTTGATAATTTGATTCTAATGTTGTTAAACATTTACTTTATTCTTAAGACTGTTTGCGTTTTAATGTAAGTAAAAGTAAGAGTCACCTTTTTCGATAATCGTCTACAAAATAATGTATGATCTACACAGGAAATATCTTTGAAATCGTTTCCAAAAATGAAAAACGAGTTCGTAGATCGCATATACTCAGCAAGTAAAATGTAGATTTGTTTATCAATATTAACACGTTTTTGAAATGTACAAGTACTGAAAATGTGCGCGTATTTTATGTTTTGTAATAATTCGATCGTGATTAGCACCGTTCATTTAGAAAAATATAAAAGTTCTATAAACAAACGGTGTCAAAGTTATTAAAATTATTACTTCATTTGAATAATGTTAAAGTATCTTTGTAGTAAAGCAAGTATTTAGGTTTCATATTTCAAAAGTGCCTATTTCTAATATAAAATGAAAATAAGCAGAGTATACATTCATTCCTTTGTTTCGTTATGAACGAAAACTTTGGTCACTACTTCTTAACAACACAATTTATATGGGATCTAGAAAGTATGATACAAGAATGCATATTTGGTATTAATTTTTTAAAAGAAATAGCAATATATGAAATGGAAATTTAAAGAACTTACTAAAAACAGTTCTATTTTTTTTTTATATTTATTTTTTTAAAAGTTATATTGACAGTAAATTTTATTTTATCATACTTTTAAACACACGGAGAAACTATAAGGAACAAAAGTTAAAATTTCAATAGACGAATGAAAACTAATCAAATTAATCAATCTATAAAGTTGAAACGAAAAGTTAATAACGTAATTATTAAGTCATTTGTAGTACACTTGAGCTTAGATTTGTGTAGAAAAGGTACTAATCAACAATCCATTTTTTTAATAAAGAGAATTTAAGTGTACATAACTTTTTTTTTGAAGAAATGACGACGTGGAACATAACTAAATAGTTAATTCGTTTTATTTAGTTGAGATCATTTATTTTTAACTAATGATGAAAATATTAGTTAATAGAAAACAAATATTTTATGAAAAACTTGTATATTCAGATAAAATACAAACATGACAATTGATCAAAATAGTTGTAATACAACTAAAGAAATTCTATGCAAACATGATAATAGAAGAAATAATAAAACATAAAAATAAACGAGATAAGTAGAAATAAATTAATCATTATTAATTATTTCAATGTAATGAATAAAAAGTAGAATTAAAGTTTCTATAATATATTATAGAAATATTCTTTAAAATGAAATATGTATGTAGGTATTATAATTTTATGAAAGCAGTATTGCTTTCAGTAGAGACAAATGTATGTTTATATATATATAATATGTGTATATATTTATATATATGTATATATATATACTTATATACATATATATATATATATATATATATATATATATATATATATATATATATATATATATATGCGATTTTTTATAACAAATAACTCGTTTATGAGAATAGCAGAATAAAATAACAGTTCACCAGATAATCTGCTTTAAGATTTATTCGAATGACGTCAATTAAAAATGGGGAGCAGGAAAGTATAGATATTCTTCTAAGAAAAATATTTATATAGTATTATCGCTAAGGGGGGGAGACTATTTTAGTAAAAGTAATAAATAACATCATTTTCGATGACAATAAAATAAATCGTTTTTGAACTGTTGTTTATTAGAAAATTTATACGAATTTTTATATTTTAATCCTTAGCGTCTGTATAAAAAATATCTGAATGGTGTTTATTAAATTCGCATTTTTACATTTTTTTTGGTTAGGTTGTTGTAAGATGTCGAAACCGAAGCTCATTAAACATCCCATATTGTCTTTCTTTAATTGAAGATAACGTTGTTTATTAAATCGGATTCAAACTCATGATATGAAATATAAATTTTTCAAAAAATATGCTTGTTGATAGTAAAATTATTTTAATGTTGATTTTTAATAAAAAATGAATTTGATTATATCTTTAGAAATGTCTATATTTATTCGTAGATTTAATTTACAAGAGACTTGAGTAAGTGAACACTTAAATTTAATTCTAATCACTTATATATTATTTCTATGAGGACCTGTACTTACAAATTAAGTTTAAAAATTAAATATTGTTTTTGAGTAGGTAAGATAAACAAAAACATCAAATGTGTTGTTTTTCCACATGATATATTTTTTTATTATTATAGAACATAAATTATATCTATCATGAAATGTACATGGCAGATGAATTTTTGATCATTATACATTTTTTTTTTATACTTATGATCCTCTTGATACATTGTCCTGGTGTCTAATAACATCACATGTGCATGTCGATGTCAGATATATTCTAACATCTATATGGAGATAGCACACGTGCCGAAACTATTGGCGAAGAACAGAGAGAGTCGAGAATAAATACTTTACTAATCCAAAAAGGACAAAGACCGCCAGGACATTATATTTTTTAATGTTTTGAAATCGTTGAGATCTGTATACACCATAAATATATAAAATTTTAATTTTAATATCTCCATAAAATTACCTTTATTGTAGTAGGTATAGACCTTCACATATAAAAATTCATAAAAACCAATGTAAATTTTCCAATTTCTTCAGAAGTTGATTCATTGCAAAACTAATGTACGTCATAGCTTTCATTACTGAGAAGGAAATGTTATAGTTTCATTTCACATACATATTAGTTGACTGTTGAAATATTTTTATTATATAAATATATATATATATATATATTACGTATATGTATGTATATATATATATATATATATATATATATATATATATATATATATATATATATATCATTGAATAGATAAATTTCTACATTGAAAAAAATGTTTAAACTAACAGAAAAAATAATGTAAATAATTGTAATAAAGTGGTATTAAAACGTAAATCTCTGTTGTCATTAAATTATTTCTGTTCTAAAAATTCTAATGATATTAAATTGTAAATGTTTAGTTGTTTAAAGAATACGATTTATATATTTTTTAAGTCTTTATTCTAAGACTCATGGCATCTTTAGAACATAATAAAAATAAATATTTAATTTTACTTACCTACTTTCTAAAATATTAACGCACATGCGGCGATCAACGGAACTATTCGTCCCTTTTAGAGTAAATATATTTACAATGGGAAAAAATATTTTGAAAGCACTAATTATGTATCATTTCTTACATATGCATGTATTATATGCTGATCAAAAATTGAAACTTTGGAAGAAATCAAATTTTACTCGAAAATATAATACAAAAGTACTCATAATAATTCTTTATAAATCGGGTATATTCCTTTATAATTTAATGAAATAATAATTTATTGTTCGGCCCTTTGATTCAGTTAGAATTTATGTGATTTCTTTGTAATGTTAACAGAATGTCTCATCACCGTAATATTGAGTCAATTCTAAATTTTTTAGAATTTTTATCTTCAACATTTTATTATACGTTATCTCGAACTTTTTCCGTCTGCTATCAATATCAGCCCATTAATTAACGATCAGATTCATGTCAAGGCTTTATGGAGATGTGATTAGTAAATGCGGGATGTTATATAAAATCCATATTAAGTTTCAGTTTCCATTCATTAATGTAATAAAATGCATCTATAAAAAAGTGTCCCAGTTACATTTTTTGAAATAATTCTAATATACATTTTGAATTTTATATTTTTCACTAGTAATACATATTTTAAAAGTTAACAGAGAGCTTAAGTTTATTAAATATGAAATGAATACAAACTAACAGGAACTGTAAGAAAACGTGTTTTGAATGTTGCGTACTTCCCAATAACATTTTATTGACGTATAAAATTATTTTATGATTCAAAATTTATCGTACTAGCTTATGACTAATATTAAATTAATTCGATTTTAAAATATTTGACTTTTCATTTAAAGGAATACAATTGTAGATGTTTGGATTGTTAAAACATTGTTGCATTAAATAAAAAAGTATTTGACCAATTTTTAATTCATATATAAAACTTAGTTTATATTTTAATAAATTATTGTCATGATTTATTAATGGGATATTTATGACTTTATACTGAAATTTAGTTTGTATCTTTTTTTTTAAAAAAATAATAATTAATTGGGTTTCACGTAGAAAAAACATGGTTTAGAATTTTATCTCAAAATAGTTTTAGAGAATGAATTTAAGTACACTGAGCTGCTATGTATAAGTTTTGATATAATTGTTTATTGTATGCATTATATGAATAATGTGCTGTAACCGATAAAATTTACATCTCGATTACGAAATTAAAAATAATTCTTGGTTATGAAATATGTTTTCCTTAATATTTCATTTGCTGTTTTTTATCTCACTGATTTGAAAAGTATTTATCTGTTGAAGAAGTTTTGGCCATCTAGGGACAAAGTTAAAATTATATTTTTATTTTATCGGGTTTGTGCTAAAAGCGTTTGCTTTGTTCATAATATTTTACCATAAAATTCCGCTATTTAAGTTCAGATCTATATTTGTTATTCTGTGTTTTAATATTCTTAAGAAATGAAAGTACCTTTTTATTTTTTTATGACCTCTTACCTTTCGCATTTAACACAATATACTTTTTAATCTGTTTTCTAAATCTAACACTAATTTGAAGAGTGTACTTTTTCCAACAAAGATCAATCTAAATTTTAAAGATTTATGAAATAATACATAAAAACTTCATAGTGACTTTTTATGTATTCAATGATAATAATAATTTATATATAGAAATTATAAGTAAAAAGATGACAAATGTATTTTGATGGAATGTTATGATATATATATATATATATATATATATATATATATATATATATATAAATATGATTGAACATTATTGAAGGTTACATCGATATTGATTCTATTAATACACACATTATTTTTCAAAATCGATTTTTTAATTAATGCGAGTGCAGTTTTAATTAAATATACAATTAAAATTTTTATTACCTATTGTTAAAACGTTAATCAATATCAGTAAGTAGAAGTATGCGTTGAGTCGTATCTTTATTACGTACTTTTAATTATTCATTTCGACTTTATCATCGTTATGTTAAATTTATTATTTTTATGTTGTTGTTTCTAAACAATTTGCCTATTTATATCTTATTAAAAGTCATTTACAATTACAGTATATTGTTTGTTTTTTTCTTTACAAAATGTTATCAAATATCGAGAAGCATCATTGTACGAGTTTGAATTGGGATTCTTTTGTGTATATATATATATATATATATATATATGTATATATATGACATGTGATTTTAAAAATTTCCCGAAGTTTTCATTGGTGTAAAATGTTTTTCTAATTCCATGAAAAAGATTATATTTCGAGGCTATGTTATTTCCGTTTCACTATTGTTTATTTTTCAGTAAATTATTTTATCGTCTGCATATGAACGGCCTTTCTGAATCCAGCATGTTTTTTCCGTTTTTGAACAATCTGTTATTTTTCGATATATTTACGAAGGTTATTATATAGATTAATTTATTAATACTGTATTTTAAATTTTTTTAGCAAAATACCGCTTTCATATATTTTATAATTTGTTGATTGAAAATTGACACTAAGAAGACAATTTAGAATTGTTCTAGATATAAATACGATAAATGGTTGATTATCTTTTCGTAATTAATTTATTTGTTTTTATTTTTTATGGAAAAAACATTTAATAAGTAAATAGTTTATTCTCGCAGTTAAATAGATTTTTACCAGTTGTTTATTTTTTATTGTTTATTAAAATTTCCATTTAATTATACTATTAGTTAAAGTTTACTGTAAACAATGTAACATTTGGATTACTATTTAAGATTGTATATCTATAAACCCTTTATAAAAATATATTTTTTTAAATCGTAGAGGAGACAAAACTAATTAAAATTAATTATTTACGTCTTGTTATATATATATATATATATATATATATATATATATATATATATATATATAATGTTTTAAATAATCTGTAATATATAAATATAATCTTAACCTTAAACCCTCTTGAACCCTAAACCGCTACAATTATTTTTCTTAAAAGCGGTATGTCAGGTTGTAATGTTACGAGGGTCAGACTGAAATATCGGTCTTTCGGGATTTCGATCTTTCGAGTTCAAAAAGTTAATTGTCAGTTGTTAGTTAATGTGTGTGTGTGTTTTTTTTAATATTTGAACTCATTAATTTATGGCTTACAGTGTATTACTGGACACATTTAATTTATTTTATATTATTGTTCTTCGGAGTATATGATAAACAAATGTATTATTTTGTAATAATGTGTTAATGACAAAAAAAAAACAACGAAAAGTGTTTGAATTATATCTTTTTATAACAGTACACATGAAATACATTGAAATTGGTTGGGTTGCCTAAACATGTTTTTTTTTATTTTTTTTTTCTGTAGTAAATCATTATTTACATATAAAATATATGATATAAAAATATATTAGGTCATTGTAATAAAGTCGTCAATGTTTTTCGGAGAAAAAATAAAAAGCTTATTTATTCAAAACTTTAAGTAGTCTGTATAATATATGATTTATTAATGTGATTTGTGAGCAACGCTCACTGATTTGTTTGCATTTATAATGTATAATTACAGATTCAATAATTATAATAATAGTTTTTATAAAGTAATTGAAATGCAGTTTTTATTAGTATGTGTTTTTAATAGATCATAAATAATATTTTTTATTGTTGTTACGAACATAGTTTCTATAAATTATAGTTTTTGTTAATTATAAATTACTTGCTTTATGAAGTCTTCTTCCTACATAAAAAATAGAATATATACACTTTTTTCTATTATGTACATGCATATATATATATATATATATATATATATATATATATATATATATATATATATGTATGGATATATATATATATATATATGTATGGATATATATATAGAGAGAGAGAGAGAGAAAAACTTTCTTAAATCGAACTCCTGTATAACGAAATTAATTTTAACGAAAGGTAATTGTTAACTGGCATCAGGTACAAAGCGTGTTTTTAAAGTCCGTTCACCAATTAGAAAAGAACCATCAATGATAAAAAGATTTATTTTAGATAAAGGATATCTACATATATGCATTATTTTTCCAAATAGTCACCATTTACTTCCACCCATTTTTGATATCGTGGCACCAGCTTCTTTATTTTCTTGTAAAAGAAATCCGCCGCCTGTAATTATTCGATGAACGTCCAGAAATATAAAATGTTTCGGAAAGAAATGAACGGATAGATAAGTAAAAATTGTTTGTATTTATATATTCAAAACAATAGAATATGTTCTAGGTTTTGAAAAGTAATAAAGATATACTTTTTGAATATAAATAAAAATAGCTGCTTTTAATATTTATTTCAAAAAGTCAGATTCATATTATTTTTGAACATTTATTTTTATTTTTTTCTACTAAGTTTGTAAAAGTTATTAATTTTTAGAAATAATATGAATAATGTATATTTATCTAGGTTTCAAATCAAAGTCAAACCTAATTCGTATATTTGAGTCAAGTTATGTATTAAGTGTATATTTTTATGTTCGATTTATGAAGTATTCAGCTTTTTTGTTGAAATATTTACATTATTGTGGCTAATGCAGCTGTAATAAAGATATGTGTTGTAAACAAGAAGAGATCTGTGCATTATCGTACAATTTTCATTGAAAATCCTCTAATATTCACATATGTATACTTGTTTTATTTTAAATACATTGACACTTGTTATAGTTTAGGTATGATTTTGACAAAAAACATTCCTCTATCAATTATATGCATTTTTATCGTACTGCATTGCACTTACTTAAATTCAAATAAATGGCCTTTATAGTTGACGCATTAAAAAAATTAATATTCATTAATGGTACATCGTAAACGGTATTGTAATTCTACATGAAGGTTTATTTTCGTTGTGTTTTATACTGTCGTGCGATATTAAAATTCTTAACAATTATTTAAACACTTTGTCTTGAAACTGTATACATTATACTTAGACATCCTTATCCTTGAACAATGTTCACAAATATACATTCTTGTGTTAAATTTATTAAATTAACTATTGACTTAACACACAGATATATTTTTTCTCGATTATTTCAGTTTATTTTCACTAAAAATCTGTTTAATGGAGCACCGATGTTGTTTAGTTATTTTCAGATTGTATCAGAAAACGTTATAATTCATATATAAATATTTGAGGCTTAAAACACACAATATGGTTGTTACTTATCGGAGCAAATAAATATTAGGGTAATTTTTTTCAGTTTAATAGCTTACTACTTTTAGAATACATTTTTATATAAAGATTTACTATTAAAATTGTTATTTAAAAGTATTTCAAAAACTTTCAATTGTATTTATAAGTTAATATAAAAAATGGTGTATAAAAGTACAAAGTCCCTATAAGTTCAATCTACTTAAATGATTATTAGTATCAATGTATATTATTTACAATATATAAAAATATATGAAAATTTTTTCAAGATATATCTTGAGTTATTTTTTAAGTGATTTTTTTTATGATGAAGTATCTTATGTTAGTAAATATATTTTTTTAATACAATTTGTATTTTGAATATACATTAGCTCGCGTATTAGAATGCCAAGGTGTAAAATCTATTCTAATATAAAATAAATATAGTTTTTTGTGATGCTTATATTAAGTGGAATATTAAAACATGTTAAATATTAGAATATAAATTATAAAGTTTATAAAAAAGATGCATGATAAATTATATATTTTATATTTTTTTTCAGAAAATATGAATTTATCTTATACACTTTATATTGGTTTTGACAAAAATGAAAATGTTTTGCAAAATGACGACACAGGTATTATTTGTTTACTTCTTATCGTTGAAAAGAAAACAAATTCATTTCGTTTTTAAAATGGAATTTCTTATCAGATCTTTTCTATAATTATATTATTGTTTGTTATATTTCTTTGAATATGTTTATTTTTTAATACTGAATATTAAATTGATTTAAAAAAATGAAAATCCATTTTTAAAATTATTACTCTACATTATACACATATCCTTATAGAGATTAATATATATATATATTTATTTGGATAATTTTTGTTTATATACAAATAAATTGTGTTGGCACATTTTATATCTACCTGTTTCTTTTTTATTTCAACAATTCTTTGAATTAATGGATTTATTTCTCAATATTCTATTTCTTCATTACATTTAAATTTGCGGTTTTTACAAAAAAAACTTCAAACCACAAAATCGCATACTTCGTTAGGTAATTATATTGTGTTTTGTGAGTAATAAGAATGTTATTTATTGTAGCTTGTTAAATAAAATGATGTCATTTTAATTAATATACGAATAAATGTATTTAAAAGAAAAACTGATTATTTCATACTTAACAGTTTGTTTTATATTCCTGCTTATCTTTTTGTATCTAAACAATGATAAGTATGAAAATTTAGTTTGCCGAATGTATTATTCCAAGAACTGAGAGGAAAATGGTTATTATTTCTTTTAATTTTGAATGAAACATCAATGTTGTCCAAGAAATAAAAGAAGTTTTTGAAAAAAAAGTTTTACATATTTTTAATTTGAAAATAAAACGATGAATACATGTCATGTAGATAAATATTTCAATCTAGATAGTCTAAATCCGGAAAGATTGTTGATGAGTTTGTGTAGAAACAAGTAAAGAAAGTATTAATTTTAATTTATATAGTTAATTCACATAAAAGAAATATAGAGTTGAGTATTATTAACCATTTGAAACCGGACGTGAATCTAGAAATCCATTAATGTTTTTCAAAAAAATCTTTTGGATAATATATTTAAAGATCACAAATGTTTTGATAATGAGACTAAATTTATAACTCTTTTTCCTGTAAAAAAAATTAGAAAAATTTGTAAAAATCAGAAAAATCGAGTTTTTTCCCATTGAAACCCTATAAAAATTGCGACATTGAGAATTGAGTTGAATAATATTTTTTTTCCAAAAGTTCATCATTGGAAGAAAGCGAATAAAAATTTTAGAGACTAGGTCCAGGTACAAGATGTGACCAATGTGAAACCGTTTTGTGCGCACTTGATTATTTTTAAATTTTTCACACTCAACAGTAATGTTATTTCTGTAAATTTTCACTTATAATCATTTTTTCCTTTTCCAATTATATATTTCCAATCAAGAGATTTATGTTTTCCCCAATATTATCAACGATTTTTCACAATATATCAGATAGATGTGAAATTTCTAATTACTAATCTGAATTAACATATTTTTTCTTGTAACGGACAAATTTGCAATTTTTATTTTGTTTACGGTAAAAGAATCTCCAATTAATCAAAAAATATTTGTTAAAAAATGTCAGCACCCTTTCCGCCTCCCCGGCACCAATGCGTTAAATACTAACGCTTTGCAGACAAACATTAAAATTATAATTAATAGAGACGTTGAATTGTATTATAAATTCAGATCTTATGTGTAAATCCTGTTGAACGTGTTAGTGAGTACATTCAACAATAGACTAAATCAGAAAATTAGTAGTTATTAAAAATTCAGTATTTGATAGGAATATTTGCTGTTAGGTGGCGAGCGCTTAAAAACATATGAGCTTATCTTTTTTTTATTTGAAGATAATATTGTATCTGTGTATAGAATAACGTTTTTCAATGATTCAACGATATTTGTTTTATGATTTCTTAATTTCTACAAAAATATCTTTCATTGCAGAAAATTGAAAATGTTTGTAAGTACAAAGTTATTTGTAAGAAAGTATCCTTCATATTCTCTATTTCACTTGGAAATTCATCATACGCACTTTTGTATCTATTATAAAACACTTATTAAATACAGATAACAGTCTATGTTTTTAAACGCTTGTCATTTACTGTTATGAGCTGGTATATTCATTATAATGATTATTAATTAAAATAGTATGAATTCACATAATTTTTAGAAACGAGTAATTAAACGTTTTGTTAAAAGAATATAAGTTGTGTAAATAACAAATGAAGTAATCAGTCATGTATTGTAAATTGATAATGATAAAAAATAAGTATTAATATTGTTTGAATGAATTTAATTATTATTTGTCAGCTGGAAACGTTTTAGTTATTACTGAATAATAATATCTTTTAACGGTTGGATTTTTTTAAAAAATATTGGCTTGTATTTTTCTAATGAATGCGTTCATATATTTTTTAAATTATAATTGGAAACTAGATAATGATTTACAGAAACACATTTATAGTTATAGTAATGTAGTAGTGCATCCAAAGTTAGGGGTTTTTAAGTTGTACGAAGTAAAAAATAAAAAAAAACTATGTATATATATATATATATATATATATATATATATATATATATATATATACGACTTAAAATTCCAATTTCTTCTTTGTATGATCATACACTGTTTAGTTTTCCAAAAAGGAGATAGATTCAAGAAAAAAATAGCTGTGTGTGGGCCCCGTAGCTTATACATCCGTTACTGACTATTTATTATTAAAAAATAAAAATATATTTCTGAAAACTGTTTGTAATACGTAAGTTAAATATTTCCTGTCGATTTTACGTATCATTTTTGATTATAGATGACAAAGCCGCTGTCTATATAAATATACATACGTACCATAACACAATATATTGTACAAATTATCCTTTTGTGTTATCCATATGCACGTCATGGGAAATAACAGTATCTGGCAAGAATTATGGTTCTTAAAATGCATAGAACGTAAAACAATATTTTTCGGATTCATCTCTTTATTTAATTGTTGTTTCTGTGCATTTTGTTAACATGAAAAATGACGTGTTGCATAAAACCCTATCCGTTTTCAAGCAAAGTACATATATTTATATATATATATATATATATATATATATATATATATATATATATATATATATGTATATGTATATGTATATATAAATACACACACACAAACTGTAGCTTAAAGTATGACGAAATCAAAATAATTGCTGTTATATAAAGTTATTTGTTTCAAAATATTTCTTTGAATTTTTTAAATATTTTTGTGGAAGACCGATTTAAAGTTTATATTTTTAATTTGTTCCATTTTCCTTATATAACAATAGTAGTTTTATATTTTTGTGTCTAGATTTTTGTTCAATTTGACTAGAGCAAGGATATTCGTTCTCTTTAGATACAGTATATGAATTTCAGATTAATGTAGGAAAAAATGAAAATCATATATGTTTATTATTTTTATTAAGATAAATGCATTTTTAAATATATTTTGAAAATATTGATCTGAAATATAATTTTATATTGAAACTGTAAAGTTTATTTATATGTTACTTGTCAAGTTTATTATTAATCTATTAATAAAGCTTGTTGATATTTATTAACTTATATGAATAAGGCTTATTGAATCTTTTTACATCTATTTGTACCAAAAGTTGTCAAGTGGTGTGTATATATGTATATATATATATATATATATATATATATATATATGTATGTATGTATATATATATATATATATATATATATATATATATAGAAAGAGAGAGAGAGATGCTTTTATAATATTAAGATCAAATTTATTTTGTATGCGGGCTAACAAAGTTGTACATAATGTATTATGTATAATATAACAAAATGATAAATTTATCGGAAATGACTATTATATTTTTGTCACATCTCTATCTATATTCTTACTTTCATGCAACGAATGAAAAATATAACTGCTTTTAAAGTGTTCTCGAAAGAAAGTATCAATTTGTTATATAGTCAACTATGTACTACATTTCTCCAGTATTTGAGCATAAGAAAGTTAATAATTGTTTAGTGATTTAGTTTTCTGTTTCTAGTAAGTTCTTTTCATCATGAAAGTTTGGGTTGTGGCTTAATGTGACATTAATACGTCGTAATGGTAGGTAGAATATTTATTAATCGTTGATTCATTACATTGACGTCAATTGTCAACAAAGTAAGTTTAAACATTCGGTGTACTATGAAGTGAAACAAGATTATTCTGCATTGAATACTAATACTGTAATGGTATATTATAATGCGGTCACTGTTTCATAATTGTGTTGATTCACAATAATTTTTTTTCAATTGCAACGCAAAAGTTTTGTGAACTTTTTTTAAGGTACTTGGAAATAAATATCTTCGAATCAATTAGGAATTGTAATTCCGTGTAAACTTTGAATGTATTGCATTTAATAAAATATTCTCACATTTATAGTGTTTTATTCTTATAGTATTGGTTTATTGAAAATAAAAGATTTAATACCGATTCATGAAAAAAATATTGTCCTTTATGTTAAATAATATTTCTATCGTTATAATTATTTATAATAACTTTTATGCGAGTAAAATTCGACAGATATAGTTATTTTCACTATGAAATTTTGTAGTATAATTTTAAGCTAAAAAATATTTGTTCTGTTCAATAAAAGACAGATATTTATTCAAAAAATATTGTTTATGCTAATATGGCTAAATAAGAATTGAATCTGTACAGTGTTATTGTTAAAAAAGACTTGACAATTAATGAGGATAGTTAGTGTGTTAAATAAATAAAGAACTATTATCGTAGGGATAAAAGAAGTTGTTACTACATACTGTTTATATGTACTTCTAATGATAATAGTAATTTTCCATAGGCGAGGATTTACAGGGAAAAAATATAAAATTTTAATGATTCATTAAAATCAATGACAATTGCAATTGTTATTTTAATGTATTATGTGAAAAGTAATCTGTATTGAATAATCAATTTATCTGATGATAGAATATTTTTCTTGTTTGTTTGTATATGTATGTATATATATATATATATATATATATATATATATATATGTATATGTATACACACACATATAAGTAAATAAAACCGGATGTAAAGTGTAACTAGAAATGAACTTGACTCGTCTGGAGTTTTGATGTAAGAAAAGGTTTTCCTGGAACTATATAATTATTGAAAGTTTATTTCATTGACGAAACTAATAACCGGAGATCAGGATTTTTTTTATGTTTTCACTCTATAGAAAAATGTGTTTTATAACTTTTTAACTTTTTTTTGTTTAATTAATTCGTGTCTGAATTTTATATCTTTTTTTAAGTAATTGGTTTTGAAAATAGTGGTAATCTTTTTTTGAAAAATACTATGAATATTTTTTATTTTGAAATTAAAATATGTGCTTCAGAAAAAATTATTAAGAAATTCATTAAATTGTTCATTTTGTGTAAGTTTTGTAAATAAAACACTTTAATATTTTCATTTATATTCGAAGAAAAGTTGTAATTCTAAAAAATATTTGTTTTATATTAGAAAAATCGTCTTCATTTGCTTTATCTCATTTATGAATTATCATGAATTTTGGGAGGTAAAACCAAATTTTCCTTATAGCGGTATCTTTTAAATAGTTTTTATCAAATTCGTTACTATATTGGAAGTTTCTATAAACAGATAATAAAATGAAATAAGAACTCTAGCTTTATATCAAGTTTACATCATTGTAATCACGACATTATAACTTAGCTTGTTATAAGTGAATTCTGTTGTATATCGATACAGTAATATGATACCATTATGTCAAATTAAAAAAACAAACAAACAATATACAAATTTATAAATATGTAACGTAAACGCTATACTATTGCCATACATATTGTCAGTCTATAAAGTCGAATGAAAAATTTAGTCATAGTATTTTTATTTTGTCAAAACATGGTGTAATAATAATACCAGATAAACTTTTATTTATATATTTTAATATAAATATAACGATTATAAAATGTAAATATAAAAATGGTAAATTTCATTGATTTTTTTTTTATTTAATAAATAAAACGTTTGGTGCGTATAAAAACATATTTTTTACGATTACAAATAGGATAAATATTCTTGTCCTTTCAAAGTTCAAATTCAAAATAATATTTCCTATGATTTAAAAAAATATATTTTCAATTATCACTTAGCAGTGTAAATTTGATAAAAAAATACTATTTTTTATATGTATCTATTATTTACTATATAATCATATATAAATACTACAAATATGTATATATATATATATATATATATATATATATATATATATATATATATATATATATAACAACTATTTTTTTTAATTATCGTACGTAATGATTGTTTTTATATCGATTATTTGGAATTGTATTCACGTCAAATTAATAAGAATTAAACTTTTTTAACATATTAATTATATATATATATATATATATATATATATATATATATATATATATAAACACTTATGTATATGCAGATAATAATATATTTAACTAAATGAATGACATGTTAATTAAAAGAAATGGATATGCTAGAAGTGGGAAATAAACATTTGAAATAAAGTGAATTTATTAATTAAATGTAATTGAAATTGTTCGATTAAAATAAAATTGTAATATATATATATATATATATATATATATATATATATATATATATATATATATATATATATATATATATATGAATATATATATATATGTATATATAAATGCGTATTTATATGTTTATGCATTTCTAGAATAAATACTTCTAAAAGTACATGATAATCATTTTAATTGATATTGTAAACGTAGAATAATTAGTTTCTATAATTCATTGTTTGCATTGTAAATAATTTACTAACACGTCAAACATTACACCATTAATACGCATATATATATATATATATATATATATATATATATATATATATATATATATATATATGTATATATATTGCATGTGTGTATGAATGTAGAAATACAGGATAAAATGTTTTAACAATATAATAAAAAATAAAATTTTGCAAGTCATTCTATATTTTGCAATAAAATCATTTGCGTTTTTGTATCTGTTGATAATTTTGCAATTAGTATTTCAACCTAATTTTTCTAATTATTAAAAGCATTATCCTTTATATATTTGTTAAAAAGTATAGAATCTCTGGTAGTATAATTTAATGAAATCATTTTTCTATATATTTCAGTCTATTGACAAGAAATATTTCAATTAATATGAGAAAAGTGGTATAGCAATTATTAATCAAAAGAAATGTTTTTTATATAAAAAAATATTTTATAATTTTGTTAAAATTTATTAAGGAAAATAAGTAGTCTGATAAGAATAACGTAAAGTAAAAAAAATGTTTCTACGATTGTTTAGACATTCTGCCGTATATTGTTAATGTTTTTTTTATAAAAAAAGTATCGTTACTGTGATTTGTTTTTATTAATATTGATTTTATTTTCATGCCATTATAGTATATTCTATATTTAAATTCAAAAATGAAACCCACAGAATCATTTATAGTCAATTACATTTATATGTTTTTAAAATGCTCAAAACTAAAATAGCCGCAATTGAAAAATATACCTACACTAATTCCATAATTAAACAAATTACAGATGTAGCTTTTCATCCTCTTCATTGCAATTATCATATTTAAACATTCATTTGACTTAATTTGCTTATTCACATGAGTATTGTATTATATATGTTTTATTTTTGAATACGTAATGTTTTTAAACAATGGACGTAAAAATGATGATACTTTGTTCAAGTATTTTGTTTTTAGTTTTAGATTAAACACGGATCATTTTAATTTATTTTGAGTGTAATTTGAGAACTTAAACTTGTTTTATTTATGTGTACGTTTTTATTGTTTTTTAATATTGAATGTGTAAAACATAGCTAATAAGTCCATGTACCCATCTACAAACCTATGGTTATTCATAGTATGTACATAAAATTCGTATATATTTACAATAGATGTGATAACTATCTTCTTTCATATATTATTTACCCAACGGCCTTAGTGTGTTAAGCTTAACCTCGACAACTGTCAAAATTTAATCTGATTCAACTTGATTTTTTAATATGTATATTCTACATGTAATATAACACAATGCGGAAACTATTTTTTAACATGTTTGTTTGGAGTTCGCTATCACTAATATTTAATTAAAAATATTGTGTTATATATACGAGTAGACATGCAAAAAACTGAAAATCTAAACCTGTTTATGAGAACTGATGCTCATGTAGTTGTTACTTGGAAAATAATTGTATTTTTTCTGGAATATTATAAACGTTGTGTGTGAGTTGTTATGTAATATATATATATATATATATATATATATATATATATATATATATATATATATATATATGTATATATATATATATATATATATATATATATATATATATATATATATATTCGTATACATGAGAAATATATATTTTTATAAAATATGCTGGTATATGTTTTCAATCAAGTCATTTTATAGTCATATAACGATATAGTTCAACAAATAACAAAAAAGTACATCCCAACTAATTAGATATAAAAACGATAAGTCATAAAATAATGTTAACTGTATATGATTTTAATAAGATTTTTTTATGTAAACCTTATCGTTAACTTTTTTTTAAAAAAAATAGTTCTAATTTAGTGTTAAGGTGAAAGTATTGATGATTTAAATGTAAAGGTTCATCGATCTATTTTCGTGCCTTTTTATATTTATTAGCTCCAAGACAATAATTTTTGTTTTCCGATTGTTATCTCACCTGTGCTTGCATTATACTCCGCCATCTTTTGTTTCTCGATATTCTTTTCTTGCTGCATCTATATACATTTTGTTCTATTTTTTATATTGCTAATATATATTGTTTCAATGCTGCTTCAGTATGCCTAAATTCATAGTATGATTTTATCGTTCACGACACGTATTTATCTCGTATTTATTTTTCCCGTAACTTCCTTAATGAGTGAGGTTCCTTGATAGCAAACCGACCCAAAGAAACATATTTCTCCGATTATTATCATATATATATATACATATATATATATATATATATATATATATATATATATATATATATATATATATATATATATATATGTTTTTGTAATACAGTTGTTTGTTTATTACTATAATTTTGCTTACATAATGTAATGACATTTTTGTTTTAATTTAGTATAGTTTAATAAAGGATTAATCTACGATAATGCAGCGCGATAAGGGACTACACTTGAGGTCGTTGAACATATGATATTTTTTATTTAATTATTTTATGTTTTATTGTGTAAGTGGGTACAGTTTAAAACATTCATATATAAGTGTACTTTTATTTATATTTTAATGATGATATAATTTTGATTGTGTTAATTTTTATGTCTTCATTTATTGAAATGAAATACATCGATCCTAATATTTTTGAAAATAATTATTATTGTTATTTGTATTCATTGTTATGTTTATTACATAATCATATGTAACAATGTATAGTACACTCTTGAGAATTTACGATACATCGGTAGCTGATGTGTAAAATTATTGGATTACCATCACCTCTATGTTTTTACGAATGTGTGTACGTACGTGTATACATTGGAGGTCATTTTACTAGCCTTGAGGTAAATGCATATTGATCGCATTTCTAGTTTAAATTCCAATGCAACGAATGGCCTTAAATAATCGTTACTCATGTTGAATAAGTTTGTCAGAGGATGAGAGATTTGTTTATAGGAAGTGATTTGTCGCTACATATAAATTATACATCCTTTGACTTCCATTATCCGATACTATACGTTTAGAAATTTAATTGAATTTGATTGTAAATTGTATATTTTTCTCGTGTCGATAAATTTATAAATTTATTTATTTTTAAATTCAATGAAACGAAAAAACCTCGAACGAAACACTAAAATGGGTGATATTACTTTCTTTATATGAAAAGTAATTGATGAATATGTTATAAAGTTGAAGTAATATTTTATATTATTCATATTTTAAAAATGTTGCATTGTTTTATATTTGTACTTTTACAAAAAAAGAATATCATTTTTATGTAAGGCATTGAATTAGATAGTTTGGATAAAATGTTATTAGATAATTATTACTAAATAATATACTTTGGAACAGTCTCAATTCAAGTCTCCAAGTTTCAGTTCACATTTTGAGTATTCTAAAT
The DNA here is from genome assembly GCA_034766995.1 of Acanthacorydalis orientalis. Lineage (NCBI taxonomy): Eukaryota > Metazoa > Arthropoda > Insecta > Megaloptera > Corydalidae > Acanthacorydalis > Acanthacorydalis orientalis. Next base: position 21,909,270 of record CM068314.1, on the reverse strand, counting down.
AATTGCATCGTTTATTTTTTTTTTATTTAAATTACATTGTTAAATTCATTCTTTATTTTTTTATCATAACTTTTTGATTTTTTTTGAACATGAAGACTTTTTTCTCTTAGTAAGTAGTACGATTAATTTAGTAATGGTAGATGTTATTTTTAAATAAAATCTTTGTTTCGTTTAAAACAATTCCTATGAAATATACTAAAATTTTCTGAGGAAAGATACTCTAAAATCTATACATGATATCATAGCATATTAATCTATAAATAATGGGATTCGTTTCCAAATTAATACAAAACAAGAAGTGTTCAAAATATTTCCAATTAAATATTTATAAGAATAATCTAAAAAAATATTCTTTGTTGTTATAGAATCAACAATTGATTTTTAATTATTTTTAAGGGTTTACTGGATATTTATCGATTCATTGAAAATATAAACAATTATTATTTTTGTTTACTCTTCAGATCAGCAAAAACATCAAACAGTTGTGGTTTTGTGGTTATAATTATAAATGTCGTGAGCTTACATCCGGGACTCTGAGCGTTATACTTTTTGTTTGTAAAATAATAATTTTCTATACTTACAACAAAATATATTGTATACATTTTAAATCGCTTGAAAGAAAAGAAAAATCTGCGCATGTTTGTTCAGTTTATAATCAGATTCATATAGTTTTTTTTTTACAAAAGTGTGTAAAATTTTTCTGTTTCGTAAACTTTAATAGTAAGGTTTGAGTATTATAGTAATTTAGTATAAGACAAAAGAAAACTAAAAATTATATAAACTTTTTTTATGAACACACAATTATTTTTGTGTCACGTTCTGTCTGTTAACTTTTAGATAATTGATTTCTTTTTCAATTTATAATAAGTATACAAAATAAAGTTGTTTTGCTAAATTGAATAATATTTATAGAAATTGGTACTGTGTTCTTAACTATAAATAAAATCTGAAATGTAATTGCTAATGATTTTCAAAAACATAGTTGTGTACGCACGTCATTTAAGGTCCAGGGATTATCGTATTCTTTTAAATATATGAAACAATTATTAAATATTGTTGATAGCTATTAATAAAATTTCTTAGCGACAAGTTTAAAATTAGTCCGATATTTATTTTGTTAACGAGTTGTTATTCACATTATTATTTCGTTGTTTAAAAACCAGTTATATTTGAAAATAAATATCAGCTTTTTTGCCGGTGTTTTGCCATAATTGACGTCATAAACTTTCCATTTTATAAATGATAATTGTTATCATTTACAGTAAACATATGGTTTAAATTTAATAAGGTGTCGTTTTATAAATAGTTCATTTATTTGCATAGAATTTTTTTTAAATTATGAATTCTACATTTCTTAATGTTTTATATATATAGCAAACGCTGTATCCCCATTTTAATAAGTCATATTTTTTAGTTATGTCTTGACTTTTAATATTTACCAGAGTAAATTAGTTATATTGTTTGAGTTTTTGTTTTATTCAGTGATTTATATATATATATATATATATATATATATATATGTATGTATGTATGTATGTATGTATGTATGTATGTATGTATGAATGTATGTATGTATGTATAAAACCATTAATGGTTTAATAGAACGCGAAATGTTTCGAAAGCGTTTATATTTTCCATTGCATTACATTTTTTGCTTCTAGATATATTTCTTTTTTGCATCATTTTTAAATAATTTATTTGTAATTTTGTGGCTTTGGTTAAAATGTGCGGTGAATTGTTTTTATTGATTCCCGACCTACAAACTGCATTATAAATTGACTCTAGATAGTTTTGTAACTTTTGCTCATTTTCTTAGAATTTATTTTATATTCGAATGTGTGTGTATGTATATATATATATATATATATATATACACACCAGATGTGGCAATTGAATAACGAGAATTTCTTTATAAATCCTTTATTAAAACATAAAGATATAAATATCTATACTGTCATACCTTCACAATAGTCTCCTTCGAACAGCCGTGAAAATTATCTAAAGTGAACGCCTTTAAAACCTGCACCGTGTGCTTTGGATGTCCTAAATGTCATCAAAACGCTGACCTTTCATCGGAGATTTCATCCGAGGAAATAAAAAAGTCGCAGTGCGCTAAATCTAGACTGTAAAAAAGATAGGGTAGCACTGAAATTTGTTTTTTGGTTAAAAAACAAAATCCATCCTTCAGCCATCAAATTCGAACGAATTCTTGCAATTCTCTGTCTCAATCGCTCCAGTACTGTCAGGTAGAACACTATATTGACTTTCTGGTTCGGTGGAACGAACTCTTTGTAGATTACTCCTTGGACATCGAAGAAATAAATTAACATTGTGTTGATTTTTGATCTGGTATTCTGACATTCTGGCTTTTTTCGGACGTTCTCCACCCTCTTCTACCCATTGAAACTATTTTTTCTAATACAAATAATTGTTTAATATAACAGTTTAATTAAAAATATAAATTAAACATTCTTTGGATTTCAAATGTTTAAGTTATGTGAATACAACAATCGACAAAGTATTTCCATATTAATTTGTCTTTTAAAAGGTAATGTATCACGTTACTGTATAGCTCACTTTGCAAGTGTATTTTATAAAGATTGAAAATGAGATTATAAATGTTAACTTGTATAAATTGAAAAAAAACTAATAATATATTTATTATTTTTTTTAGACTATAACTTTAGTAAAGTGTGCGGAATATCATAAACATTTTATACAAGTTTATTGTGTTAGATCACAAGTTTTAATTAAGGAGCGAGAATTTTCACGAGTTTGATTATATTTACACATAAAGCGACGAGACGTGTAATCACATTTTATTTATAATATTTGTTTAAATTTTATGATGATTCATTTAAGTGCTTTGTTTTTTGAAAAGAAATGTTTAAAAATACATCGAAATTAAGTGGCATCTAAATTTAGGACTATTTTAATTTTAACATGTTGTAAACACAGCCGGAATAAATTATAGCTTCCTTACCAAGAAAAGATGAACGATGTACTTATTTAACTTGGTACGTCAAGCCATTGTTTATATTGTTTGGAATGGTTTTATTCAGAAACGATTATTTTGGCTGTAGTTATAATTAAAACATGACTATACAGTTAAATAGAAATTGAAACAGATTTCACATATAAAATAAAACTGTAAAATATTCGATTATATATATATATATATATATATATGTGTGTGTGTGTGTGTAAAAGTATTTATTTAATTATCGTGATTTTTTCGTTATAAGTAATACAAATTATATATAATATTATATTGTCAATAAAAAAAACTTAATTAGTTTCATTCAGTGGTTTATGTCATTACATCATTAAAAAAAGGATTGTTCGTTACACTCAACAAATTTCTTTATACAATCTGTTAACGTTTTTTACCTGCAAGCATGACGTTTTAAAATATTTGAAGTCGTTTGTTATAGTTTATATATTTTACGTCATTTATATAATCCGACGTCAATAACTCCTCTAAGTATACGTCTGTAAAAGGATATTTCTATATTAATGTCGTCATATCTACACAGTAATTTGAAGAAGATCGTCATATAGGCTAAAAAAGAGTATACCGTGTGGATATCTCTAACAATATATACACAACCATGACTGCACCATATGTTTTTCGTAATCTCGTTTTACATAAATATTTGGACATGTATATTAATATATATATATATATATATATATATATATATATATTATATGCAAATCATTCATGTACATTTCATATATACATATTTTTTAAAAAAAGTATATACTCGTAAAGTATGTACTCTTAATTCATTAATATAAAAATATACACAAGTAGTTATCATTAGTTATCATGAAGGTGTTTTTTTTACGTTTAGTCCTAATAGATAGCAGTATATTACTAACAATAAAACTATGAAGTCTAAAATTGTGAAATTTCAAAACTTTTTTAAAAAAAATAGGCGTGTGATCTATATTTACTCCGAATGTTTACAATCTCTACGTATATTTATAATATATAGTGTATATTATTGACCAACATACATTTAAAAAGTTGAACATATAATTTATACAGTAAGAAGTTAATCTTAAAAAAATATTTTATAACTAAGAGATATTGTATTCATGAGTCACAAATTTCATTCCGTTTTGTAAAACATATTAATGTAATCAGGCTTTCCGGTACGTTTTTATCTAAAACCGGATTTGGAAACAGGCTAAATGTTGAATCAGATTCAATAAAATTTTCCACAATTTAACCAAATATTGCTTAATTTTCGTTTATATCAATAAATGTTTACGTTATTCGCTATCGACAAAGAATGCAACGAAAATACTTTCGTGATGTACATATGAACTCCACTTTTTTGAAAGCATAAAGATATTTGTGGTTTAACATAGATATAGTTTGAATGTCCAGAGGAAAAATCGTGCCTTACTCAGATTTCTTTCTCTTTTGAAATTTATTTTTATATAAATGCTTGTTTTTTATAAAAATGTTTAGAAAATCGGTCAGTGGGCATGTCACATAGTATTATCAATAAGAAAATATGCAGCGGCTATCGTAAGGTGCCGTTTATCGATTAAAGATTTAACAGTGCTACAATCACAAATGTATAAACATTTGTCTGTAGGTATAAAAGTTGATCATACATATAATATAAATTTGTGTCGAAATTCTAAATACAACACAGCATACAAATTTATTGTCATGACGAGGTTTATCTTCAAAGAAATATCATCTTGCATATAGCAAAATATTATTATAATGTTAAACTGTACTAATAATTATCTTGATATGAGTAAATAATTATTTTTTTTTCATTCTCACGGCGACTGTATATATATATATATATATATATATATATATATATATATATATATATATATATATATATATATATATACACTTTTTGTTTTCAACTGTAATCTATGGAAACAATTTATTTAGAGACACAGCAATAGGATATATTAACAGTCTAAGAAAAAGAGTCTTCAATAAAAAATAAACTAAAAGCTTCCCAAGGAAATATAATTTAATACAGAACTGTAATACTTCATTAAAATGTTAAGTAGTAGTAGTCAAATAGTAAAATCAAAAAGTATTAAATGTATAATTACAAGTAACAAGTATAAAATAGATAAGATAATAGTATAATATAGATAATAGTATAGTTGATTAACATTATGATTTTGTTATAATTTGTAAATATCTTATATAAAAACTGTTAATTCAAATATTTGGTCAATAAGTGTTAAACTATATATATATATATATATATATATATATATATATATATATATATATATATATATATAATACTTTATATTTAATACTCATATATTGTCTATGTTTCTTTGTAATATATTGAATAAGAAGTGAAGAGAAGTAAATTGAGTAATTAATCTTTTTATTTGCAATCAGTGTTAGAAAATAAACAGATTACTAGAACTAAATCATGAATGATAATTTAAATATAATATAGATTAATATTGTATTTATTTGTGTATTATATATATATATATATATATATATATATATATATATATATAATGTCAAACAATTAAAAGTGTATTTTACCTGTTATATAAAGTTACAGTAAGTCTAAGTATAAATAAAAGTAAGAGATGGACGTAAAGTTGATATAATAAAAGTACTTATTTTTGTTTTAACTTAATTTTTTTACTTTATGAAAAATATTTGGCAGTATTCTATTTTAGTTTGCATGTTTTAAATAATATTTTATGAAATGTTTATAAAATATATTAATCGTTTGTAACAAGAAAAATATTGAGAAGTGTTAATCAACTAATGATGACAAGAAAAATAATTTAGACAGTTTCAATTCAGCTAGAAACGGAAAATAATATATATTATATTGTTTAGTGTGTAATGAATGATCTATACTTTCTTGTTGTACACTGTAGACCAACTTAAAAGTACGAAAAAATCTAATATTAAATAATGTAAGAATGAGTGAAATTTATTTATAGTGGATGTATACACCATAAATAATAAAAAATATCGTTTCTCACATCAGACATATTTAATAATTTCAGATTAATACATAAATTGTAAAACAGACTATAAAAAATAATCATATACAATTTGATGCTGAACATTGGCAATAATTTATATAATTTTACATATACGTAAATCATTTAAATGTTTACCTTAAAACTAAGATAACGCTGCATGTACACAAAACAGTTTTTTTCCATAAAATATTAGCTGCGAACTTAATATTAGAAATATATTAGGTTTTTATAATACAATAAATTTATAATTTTAGCTCATCATTTCGTTTATTTTCGTTCATAAATTGTGTTCTCTGTAGGTTGCATAATATCAAGTGAGTGTATTTCTGTTATTATTACATATATTTAATAGTTGTAAATAAGTAGTATTTCTTCATAATTCGTAATTCTTATCATAAAATATTTTATTGATCTGGTGTGACGGTTTAAGTGACTGGTTGAAGTGTTTACGTACGGATTATTTACCTTGATTCTTTCAAATTTATTGATATTTTAAGTACTATCTACGTAGTTGTTTTCTAAACTTCCATAAGACATTCAATTGTAGATTTTTCTAAACTTTTGTAGATTTTATTTAATAGCGTTATCTTATTAAGATTCATGATCAATTAATTAATTGTAAATATGACTTCATCAATGTAATAATTTAGTTTGTCGTTTATTTATCTTACATTAATTAATTTAATCTGTTGTTGAGCTTTTTGGTAAGAAAATCAATGATACAAGTATAGAAAATAATAGTTAGTTCCATACCTTAACTCTTACTTTACATAAGTGTTTTTTAGTTATCAGTTGTTTTTTTTTCAATTTTAAGTTCGCAATTATTTTTAGCGCTAGAAGAAAGTAAGTTTTTGTATCGTAGCTTATAAATTAGACACTAAAAATGAAATTTGTTTTATAATTTATATATATATATATAATTAGGTTGAATATAAACAAAGCACATGATTGCGAAGATGAATCGCTCGTTGAACCCGTCAATTAAAGTACAGCAAAACAATGATAGATTCTGATTAAACAAGACGTAATAATCAAGAGTCGTATTTCTTTAGAGAATAGTAAACACATATTCGTATAGTCCATATCAATGAACAAATACGATTGGCATTTTTATAAAATATTTTTTCCCCTTTTTTTTATACATAAGATCTGTCAACATTTTGTAGAAATTCCAATTAATATGTCTTTTTCGTTGGTCTTAACTATATTTAAATGTGCAAGAAGTGATTTGTAGGAACATTTCCAGGTAACAAGATTGTATACAATGTTTAAAATATTGTTAAGTCTTTTGTTTACTTTTTATTGACTTACATTTTTGTGTTTATCTTCAGCCAGTAATATTCTTTCATTATTTTTATTAGAGAAGTAAATTATCGATTTATGTTTGATAGATTTGCGTTTTTTTTCTGTAATATCATTATTCATATACTTTTTTTTTTACAAAAAATGATGTTTTCAACAGTATAATATTTTATTCTTAAATTAACAATTACATATTATAAATGATTCACAAATGTTGACACAAATATATATTCTTTTAAGGAATATTATTTAGTATCAATAAAATATTGAAGATTATTACAATAAAATATTGAAGATAAATTTATTAAAATAGAATATTATAAAATTATAGAATAAATATATTTTAATTATACAAGTAAGTAGAAACATAATTTATATTAAAAAAATATTTTACTGAAAGAAACATGTTTCTAAAATATCTTACTTCGTATATGATACATATATATATATATATATATATATATATATATATATATATATATATATATATATATATGTAAATTAATGTGTAATTTATAATGAAGTATAATTAATTATATAGCCTTTTTAATTTACGATATTAGTAAGTAAATTTTTAAAATATTCAAATTATACCATTTAAGTAGTAATTTTCGAGTTTATTAATTCCCGCTTGAGACGTTCATTGTTAATAAAGAAAATCTGCCATGAATACAAATATATTTCGTTTGACTGTGTCTATAACATTTTTTTATATATGTAATATTATTCCCATAGTTATTTCTTTTTAGTAGAATACTATCTAGTAATAAATAAGCTAGACAGCGATAATAGAAACACAAAATGTTCGTAAATTTTAATAGGTTTAGTTTTTGTGGTTGATATCGTTAAGATCACATTATTGTAGCGTGATACTAATTGTGTATGTGAGTCAATTTTTCTCAACGAATTGAAATAAATTAAATTAACATTTTCAGTGTTAAAGTTGTAATCATTTTCAATCAAGGCTATTGATGTAAATATATTGACATGCGTTTGGTGTATAAAATAACAAAGTAGTACATGTACGATAAGAAAATTAGAGTTCAGACGATTTTAAATAATATTTATACCTTATCAATACCGTCTGGCAAAACTAGAACGATTAAAGTCCAGGGGTTCCTTGTACGAAGTCCACGTTCTTAGATATTTGTTTATTTACTTTTTTCTTGTTTTCATAATACATAATATAAAATAAAGAAGTTGGCGCCACATAGATACAGTGGTGTCACTTATTGATAACTATTTAAAAAAAAAATTGTAGGAAAATACGCAGTGTTTATTTGACTTGTTGTCGTGTGTTCTATTAATGACTTATTTTATATGATTATATTTTCTCTTTTACTTAAATTTTAAAATACTTAATAATTGCCAGTAAAACGAATAGATAACACATAAAACATTATGACGTTAAAAAAAATGGAAAGAAATTATTTTAATTAAAAAATTAAAATAAACCAAAAAATAAATAAAGATTTAATTTTAATGGAGCACTGTAATATAACTTTATGTTATTATGGATTGATAACAAACCTAGAATTAGTTGCTAAAAGAATATGTACATTTTTACTTTTTGATTTAGTACGTGACTTGTATTGATCTCAGTATACATACAATAATATTTTCATAATTGTTTATTCATATTTTACACACACACGCACACACACACACACACACACACATATATATATATATATATATATATATATATAAGGAAATATTTATAAGTATGTGTGGGATTTTTTAAAGATTAATATTTAATTAAAATTTATTTGACATTATTGATAAGTTAAAATATTATTTATTTATTTTTATATTTTTAATAATTCATATCATCCAGACTTTCCAATATATTTATTTTAATACGCACGTACATATTTTTTCCTTCATTTTATATCATAAAAAAGTCAATTGACAGTTTTTCAACTATTGTACGTTTAATATTGATTTATAACTTGTTTAAATATTATAAGGTACGATAGCCTAAAATATATTTATCGGAAGAAGAAAATATTCATGTATTTCATCAATCAAATATATGTATATATATATATATATATATATATATATATATATATATATATATATATATATATATTAAATAATATCTTGTTTGTTAAAAAAATGGACTTCTCGTACTGCTAATGAAAGATGTTTGTAAGGGTTAAGGTTTTATCAACTTTTTAATTGAATACAATTTATATCTGAAAATTACCGTGTTTCTTTCTTTAAAATATACGTTTAAGTTTTTGATATTTATATAATTTTATTTAAAAAAAATCGAATTTGGGATGACTCTTGTATGTTTTAATAATTTCAAGTTAAGAATTTGAAAAGAATTCAGATATTAATATTTGTTTTTACGAAATTATGATTGGTAATGCAAATTCAAATATTCGTGTTTGACTAGTATGTACATAATGAACACAATGCATTTTTGATCACTAATTATTGTTATTGTTAAAAGACAAATATTAATTTATTTAAGATACTTTTAAGCAAGTGATTAGTATGTTTGGTTAGCAACCGATTCGTGTTATAATACATATTTTTTTTTCGAAAAATAAATTTCAATTTTTTAGCTTTGTAAAAAATGTTAAAAATATGTAAAAAAACACATGATAAATACGCGTGCTATTTTCAGTAATTGAGTTAATTACAGAAGTGTCTGTGAATATGTAAATGTCGTTGACTTAAAATATTGTAATGATGTAATTGTCTGGATCTTTTACAGTAAATTTTTAGTCCACTGATAATATTTTTACTTGTATTTATCTGTCAACTCTTTGATAACCTCTCTTAAGAAATATCGAACAGTTTCTGTATTAAAAAAATGCAATTATTAATTAAAATTTATTTTTTTATGTAAATATAATAAAATTATTGAAAGTTTTAAGATGCTTATAATGTTGCAGAAGTACTTTTAGATTAAAATTTGAAAATAATGCTTACCTCTAAATTATTAAAAAAAAAACAACTAAATTCTCTCCAAAAATAAATGGAAATGATTTCATTAAAATACTTTTCGTAACATAAATGAAGAATTTTTTTATTTATTAAAATATGTTATATTCGAAAGTTATAAAAATAACTTATGTAAAAATACTCTTGTCCGGTAACCAGGCAATATCTCTGAAATTTTTCTATTAGGTAATTATCATGTGAAAAAATATTTTTTCTCCAATATAGTTCTGACACTGTGGATAAATTAACTCATACTAATGAAGTGTTCTCTCACTCATTAAACCATACATTTTTTTCTGTTCAAAAATATTCAATAAATTATTATTGATCATTTTTGATACTTATACTCATTTCGATGACGGTTCTATCATCCTTAGAGAAATAAGATATAGAAATATCTCTAATAATAATCAAAAATGATCAAGAAGCATTTATTGAAAAATTTTCATGATTTGTGTTGGAGGATAAAAATTTATAAGTGAATAATATATATAATATGTTGATTACAAATATAATTAAACGTCAGCGGATTTATTTTTTAAATAGTACAGCTCTACTAGCTTTTCGAAATTAAATTCATGTTTCAAACGTAGTATAAAAGTTTGTACGTCAAAATGTTTCGAATTTATCCATTTTCATTGGTTTTATATATTTTGATAGAAATACATTTTTCATTTATCATCGAGTTTCAAAGAAAATACATATTATGATGACTAACTTTAATTTTATGTATTTACAAGTTAATTAAAATTGAAAGAATTAAGTACTTAAAATTAGATGAATGAGCCTACTTATGACTTATCTTTTGTTATTTATGTATTTTGTATTATATATATATATATATATATATATATATATATATATATATATATATATATATATAATAAAAATAATGCATAATAAAAAAATTTGCAATTTAATTACTAATGTAATTGTGAGATATTTATATTCAATAATAATTAAATTTATTGTAGATGAAAGGAAAATCGTAATCACGATAATAATAATTTCCATTGTTGTTTGAAATTACATTAGGTAATTGTCTATATATATATATATAAATATCATGGAGTAAAATTATATATACATACATATTTTTAACACGTTAGATATTCTTGTAGCGGATCTGAATCATTATTTAGCACGTGTATCACGATGATTACATTGAGTACACTTACGTATAACAGAACACAATTGAAATGGTTGTAGCTGTCAACGGAAGCAAGCACATTTATTTAAATGTTATTTATACTGACTGAGTGACCCTTCTTTCATTAAAAGCGCGAAACTATAATTTGTTTAGTTTGTTTTTGTACCGATTAGAGATGTAGATAACGTTTCGGAATGTCGTCCAAAACAATAGTGTTTATTCGCATACATTAGATTTTTAATAACTGATTTACAAAGTTTGATCTTTACTTCCTGTGTATATTTTGAAATAAAAAATATTTTTTCTGTATTTTACCAAGTAAATATTTTATTAGGGAGTTGTACTAATCACAATATAGATTTTGTTGTGGTCGGTAACAAATGATAATTAATTATTCGAATATTCTTGATAAAAAAATATCTTGTTGAGGGAGTGAACAATTTATTTGTGAAAGTATTATTAATATTTTGACACTTACAGAAAAATAACATTTATTATACATATTAAAAAAATAATATTTTTTTGGAATGTTTTTTGAATTTCATTTTTTTTAATATTCCAATAATAAGAATAATTATGTAAACAAAAACGTTGGAATTATAGTTCTTTAACAGTTTGTATGTGAGATTCATTGTATATTTAATAAATGTTCATAATCTTTTCAGTAAATCCAAAAAGAATATTTAGCTTCTTTATCGATTTTTTTTTATTTAGATTCGTTATTAAATATATCAATAGTAATATTTGTCTTGTTTTATTTATCTGAAACAAGAGACATTAAAAACATTAAAACGTTGCATATTGTTCTATTTTATTATTTTTTTAATTTTTGTGTACGCATTTTTTATTCTATAATAACCTACATAAAAATTATTTCGGACCGGAATCATATTTTCGTAAAAATAATTTTATTATTTGTCTGTTAGTGATAATAATTATTAAAAATGTTTTAACAATTATTAAATAATTAGTAAATAATAATAAATATTTAATAATTATTAAATATTTAGTGATAATAATTATTTTTCATTTTTTCGATAATTAAAGAACATACTTTTATAATCTATTATTACGAGTAATTGCACTTTATATAAAACAAAAGTTGATGATAATGTGTACATAGAATGCATTAGAGTATAATTTTAAGTTTATGATTCATAATTATGACATGATCACGAACTGTTTGTCTTCTCTGAATTATTTCCGTTTTGCTGACTAATTGTAAAAGTAAATTGATTTCGCTTTTTAACATTAATCACATTTTGTGGGCGAATATGTATTTTACAATTATACCATTTCACTCATAGATATTAATTATAAAATATTTTTTTACAATTTGATACTTTAAAGTATTTTTGTGTATAAAATGAAAAATTCGTAAGTCTGAAATCAATTAGACGAAAACTATTTTTATGTACATCACATGTCCTAATATTTTATATTATATTCTCAGTTGACATTAGAGATTATATATATATATATATATATATATATATGTATGTATATATATATGTATGTATATATGTATGTATGTATATATGTATTAGGTGTAAAAATTAATTCGGCACCTTTAAAGTGAATCGATCAAACTTTGTTGTAAATTAAAATATTTTCTTGTCATTTTAAGATTTCTAAGTACCAACCTTAACATTTAAAAACACTATATATCTTGTCCAAGCGTTTAGCATAACCTCAGAAAATAGTAGCGAACACGATGGTGTCCAAAAAGCAGCGTATTAGTCATTGCGTAAATTCAAATTGTAGAAAAAATGCTGTCGAAGCCACTGAAATGATTAGTTCAGCTTTAGGGGAAGGTGTTGTGACGCATAAAACATGCATAAATGATAAACGATGGAAGAGGTCCGAAAATGCATTAAAACTTCATTAACTGAAAGCCGCCATATTTTTTCGATAAGGGACTCGTCAGTCACCCGACAGATAGAATTATACAAAATGATGGGGAATATTTTGAGGGTTGAAATGTATTTTATTTTCACGTAAACATTAATTTTCTATAAAAAAGGCACTGAATTAATTTGGGAACCTAATATATATATATATATATATATATATATATATATATATATATATATATATATATAGAAATATATATAAATCAAATCAGAATTATTTTTTATGCATGATTGATAAACACTCATCATTACTAATTAAATCATAACTAGTATATTCGTAAGGTACTAAGACGTTGTAAAATAATTATTTCAAAAATATCGTTTCATTACATTTGAGAATTCTTATAACTGGTTTTTATCAATTTTATATTTTCAATCCAAACAAGATTTAAAGCGGAACCTATTGAAATCAAAGCACATGTGAAACAGTTGTCTGATTTATTGATATATGACCCAGACGGTCACAAAGAAAAAAAAGTAGTTTGAACCAGTACTTGAAATTTTTATTGATTGACCTTAGTACTTTGTACGGTTTATCGTAATATTGTAAATTACGGAGTTTCCGATCACCACAGATATGTATGTTTGTGTGTATGTATAAATAAATAAATCTTTTTTATGATACATTTATCTTTATATTTAGAACGTTTTGAAATTATATTCGTTTGATTTTTATACTTTGTACTTTATATGCGTAATTTTTCATATTATGGAATTTCTGATCGGGAATGTCTAATAACTATGAAATAGGTTTTGTATGAATATATGAGTTCTTATCTATGTTTTTATGTATTATTCTTATTTCGTTCATAATTTCTAAAGTTAATAATCGTTTCAGTGACATATACAGCTTTTTTGATTCATGTTGATTCATTAGTCTAATGAGAAACTGGATATATGGACATTTCATGTTTGCGCCCGTAATTAATCTTATTTAGTTTTAAATAATTGTTAAAAATATTTCCAGTAAGTCGATGATCTATCCTGTGAAATGTTCTATCCTGTACATTATCCTGTAGAAATTCATTTGCAGAATGATATTTTTTCGTATACAGTTATTTATTTTATTATTATTATTTAGTGTTTTTTTTATTACACTTGTTTATATTAGTGAGTTTATATCAAGAAAAATTGAAATCACACTTATTATTGATAAAACATAAAAACATATTTAAAATGCATTTTTTTACTTTCAGTAAAAAGAGTTCATAATTTTATATTAAACACTAAAATGAAATTATTTTGAATAGTTTAAAAAAATATATTAGAATACATTTTTATCAATAAATATTCAGTACATTTCAATGTTTGATAATTTTATACATTTATATACATTACTGTGTTAGACAAAAAACTTAATATTTTTCTTGTATATCAGTTTAAAATGTAAAGTTTTAAAATTTTCTTTGAAAGTTATATTTTTGGTAATACTAACGTATTTTTGATCAGTTTTTGACAATCCACTACTGGATAAAAAGCTTCTTTTACATTAAATTACTTTGAACGAATCAGCGTTTCTCATTTTCGCACATTTTCAATCCAGTTTTTGATATTTTTAATATACTTATTCACTGATCTCTTTTTAGTCATGTGTATTTATATATATATCAGCTTCAAATCACTAGTTTCAGTTGTCCATTTTCACAAGATGTCTCGCTCATTTCCTTTTCCATGATCTTTATATCTTTTATTATATTTGTTAGTCATATTTATTTTCGTATCTAATCTTACTTGTTATTATCTTATATTATCTCAATTTGCATCATTTTATATGTGCCTACGTTATCTGATTTCATCGAATTATTTTGACATTCAAGATCTATGCTTTAGGTTCGTAGATAAGAATAGGTAGAATTTATGTATCAAATATTATTTTCAAATGTAATAAAATTTTTGATTTAAACGTTAAAATATTTTGTCAAAATGGGTTTCTTATTATTTCATTTTTATTTTTGGTATATATATATATATATATAATTTACATAAATAGAAAGTGGAAACAGTTAAACTATCTAGGTAATCAACATAACTACAAAAAATAAACAGGAAAATTCATGTATTGATATAAAAAGATATAATTTTTAATGATATAAATTTTACGATAATATTGTGACGTACTTTTAATATTTATTTATATTGAATTTTCTACAAATAAAACACATCCTTTTTCGTTTATAAATAGACAGATAAGTTATGAATAAACATTATTATTTTTTTAAATCCACAACATTTCATATCATTAGATATTTCAGAAACAAAAGAAGTTATTGTTGTTTTTTTTTATTTCATTGAAATTATATATATATATATATATATATATATATATATATATATATATATATATATATATATATATATATATTGAAAGAAAATAATGAAACAATCGTGGTAAAATGCAAGGATAAATACTTATTTGTATAACAAAAAAAAATATCTTTGTATCTTACGTGCACCATTTGACGTAATAGTTGATCTTGTATTGTCGGGGGTCAATTCGCTATAGTAAAATTATTTTTACCTTACGTACACACTAACTTTCACAACGTAGATCATTTTTGCAGACAGAGTTCATCATCCGTACTCATTGTCTACATCTTGTTACAAGTTAAACGTATTTCGAAGTAAATATTCCATTTACGTCTCAGTATTCTTTATTATTAATATTTGATCGAGTTCAGCTTCTTTGGCCATATTTTTTATATAAATTTTCAATTATGTTTGTATTTTTTGAAATAAATTGAATTTATTATAATGTTAATGAAACTAGCAACAGTTAAATGGATTTATTAGTAATTCGTTATCATTTATGTAATATATATGTATATATATATATATATATATATGTACTATTTAGATTTCCAAATTATTACTCATAATGCAGTTATTAAGGAAATATTGTCAAAATTAATCAGTTGATCATGTTTATCAATTCGAATACGGATAATATTCAGTAATGTATTTTATTAGTTATTTTTTATTAATCATGTGATTTCAGTTCTTTGTATGCAATTATTTAGGTTTTATTCGTTTTGAAATGTGCACCAAAAATTGAGATATCTGCAATTTCGTTTAAAAAATATTTTTCATTTTCACATAAGTATTCATGTTCTATAAAAATGACACTGGATTAATTCGTAGACCTAATATGTATTAAGACTACAAGTTAATTCTGTGCCTTTTTTATAGAAAACGAATATTTATATGGAAATTGAAACATTTAATCCTCAAAATATCACGCAATTTTGTATAACTTTACTCCGTCTGTCAGGTAACTGACGAGTCTCTTTTAAAAAAAAAAATACGGCGGCTTTGAGTCGATGAATTCGTTAATATCTCATCAAATACACAATAACACTTTTTTGGCGTAAATATTTGGTCTCTGAATTGATAACGATGGTTCATCGGACATAACCCATGATTTTCGGCGCTTAAGATTATCGTACAAAATCTATTTTTCATTTCCAGTTATGATTTTATGCAAAAAAATCCTTCCTTTTGAACCTTGTGAACGAGGAGATAGCCGTATCCTTTTTTTGGCGAATAAGCTCATGTGAAATCCATCGGCTTAGAGTTTGACAATAGGAAATTTCTTGGTGGATAACTCTGAGTTGTTGAGCGAGTTCCTGTTTAGTTTGAGTTTTCACTGAGAGAAGTTTTCAGTTAACAGCTGCTCAAGCTCATTGTCTTCAAAGTTTTTCGGTTGCAAGGACATTTTTTACATGTTTTTGCATCACAACACCTTCTCTTAAAGCTGAACAAATCATTCCCGTGGGTTAGACAGCATTTTTTTTCTACAGAAATATGAAAAGTATGCAATAGCCAATACGCTGTTTTTCTGATACCATCGTGTTCACTACTGTTTTGTGAGGTTATGCCGACTGTTTGACCATGATATAAAGTATTTTTAAATATTAAGGTTGGCACTTGAAAATCTTAAAACGACTAGAAAATATTTTAATTTAAAACAGAGTTATGATTGATTCAATTTAAAGGCACAATTAATTTTTAATCGTACTATATATATATATATATATATATATAATATGGATGAATAAAAATGAATGGTTATTTGAAAAAATATAGTATTGTGTCAAATGGTAGCAAATTATTAATATATAGCTTGGAACATTAGATTATTTAAACATTTAGCAATAAAGAAAGTGCGTTTTCATTTACGTAAATTCGAAACCTTGCATTGACTAAAAAATAAAGGTGCAATTTATTTTCACACGTCTTCACAGAAACGTGAATTCGAACAAATAAAAAAAAAACAATTATTGTTTTTAGTTATTATTATTACTGTATAACATCATACAAAAGAATCAACCTCCGCATGTATAAGTTCGTGTTCCATGCATAATGTTTCCGTCGAAATGTGGGCCGCGCTGACGTCAATGGCGACCTCTTCACGCTGGACAAGTGAAATTAAATTTTAAAATAGTTGGAGATTCTGACTGTGCTGTTGTAAATTACAGCGGTTGCTCATTGCTTTATCATGGACACGTGGATCTACCATATTTTACATTTATTAGTTTTTAGGTCATTGCTATGCATTATTCTCTATATTCGGTTCTTTTTTCACACACACACACACACACACACACATATATATATATATATATATATATATATATATATATATATATATATATATACACACGCAAACACACACATAGGTACATAAATGAAGTCTAATTATAATACTCTTTTATATTAGTTTTAAAAAAAAAATTATTTTTGTGATAAATCTACATCATATATAGTATATAAAAAATTATAATTAAAACACACTAGAAATATAATTAAGTAGTTTTAAATTTCATAATGAATAATATATCATATCTGTATATAATTTCAATTAAAATATAAAGGTGTATGTATTTTTTGTAGTGTGAATATAAAATGAAGAAAAAAAATCGTAACTTAATTAAAAAACATAGGTTTGGTATATAATAAAAATATTATTTTTAGATCTTCAACAACAGCTATACTGGAAGGCGTAAATTATAATCCAAAAAAAGAATTTTTTGGTTGATGACCGAACAGTTATGTAAATTAATATATATATATATATATATATATATATATATATATATATAAAATATATAATATATATATATATATAAAATATATAATATATATATATATATATATATATATATATATATATATATATATATGTACATATAAATGTGTGTATGTATGTTTGTATTTATATACACACAATAATAAACGACGTGTTGTTTTACAGTTTAAAAAAATTAACTATATTTTATACAAGAATTTTGATAGTAAAAACCTGTTCATTCATAATTTACAAATTCATCCAACGATTTGAAAATTCTTTTTTTTTTTGTAAATATGATAATGGTAGATTATCGTTTATATTTTTGAGTTCTTACAATTTTTTTCGTATATTTTTTGTCCTTAAAATAACACTAATATTAGATAGATGCAATATATAAACATAAAATATTTTTTTAAAAAATGCAATAAAAACGTAAATTATTTATATCATTAAAAAAACGATGTTACATTTAACCGTAATAATAAATATATATTAACTTTTCTACCTGTTTAAATAAAATAAATTTGTCGGCATAAAATATGTTCAAAATATTTACTGAAAGAGAACAATATAAAGTGTTTTATGTATTCTTCGACGATCATAAATAACAACAAATATTTACAAAAACTATTTAAGTACATGTGTAGTATAATGTATGATCTTAAAAATTATTAAATAAATCAAAATTAAACAAGGTAGATATATTTTTGATCTGTCCGTAGTTATTGTCAAGTTCATTCATTGATTATCCGTGAACTTTGTATGTGTTTTTATAATTGAAAACAAAAGAGAAAAAGGTTATTAAATGTTAAATTTTAAAGGCGTCGCAGATAAAAAAAAAACGATTTTTTATTTTATTCCTTTTTTGAAATTTATCGTTATATTTTTTTTTTGATAAAATATATTAAATTAAAAAATGAAAGATTCAAGTCAATATTTAATTACATTTCATTACTTGACAGGGAAAAATAATATAAAAATAATTATATATCTGAAAAAATGAAATAATTGTGTTTAAATAAAGACAACTAACTTTCATGTGTAGTAACTATTAAACGGTTTTCCTCCATAAGTAAAAAATTACACATTTTTATGTATATATCTAGTTAAACTAATTGATTAAAAAGATATGTGTAAAAATATGATTGACGTCACAAAACTATTTATTTTTTAATGCGCATTAAAATTTAAAATATTGCTAATAATGTTGATATTTCATTCATTTCAATGGGCGAATGAGAATGTTAATATATACTGAATAAAATATTAAAGAAAGTCACATTTTGAAGAAAAAGTTGGAATTTCATGAATTTATTAACTTTAAAGCATATTTTTTTGATTAGACGATTACTTAATCAAACTTTTTAAATATTCTTTGTAGAATTATGGATTGTTTCAACTTAACTGTATATTTTGTTTAATAAATTCTTAGTAGTTTTATTAGTTTAAAAGCGCAATATGAGTTTATAAATATTTTATATGGAAATAATTACTTCATGTGATTTTTCAAGAAGTAAGTATTGGTAATGTTTCATATTTATCGTTACTATAAAATATGCGTGTATTAACACAGAACACATATTTAAAACAGTGGTTTCATTTATATACCTGTGTACGTAAATATTGTTTTTTTTTTAAAAAAAAAATAAAAAGAAGTACTGATGAATACATTATTTATTGATATTTTATATAATTCAGCTGATTAATATTTTGATCAGTTTTAATTATATTTTTATATACATAAATGTATCCTTAAGTTATTAACATTTTCTTGTAAAATCAAGTCTGATATTCTTGAGTACTGTATACACTGGTAACTTGTAATGACCTTGTTTACCATTCTAAAAGTCGGGACTTATTTTACTGCCTATCTTAAAAAACTCTGTTAATTTATATAGTTTTTTTCTCGAGCCACATGTTAGAGTAGTCATTAATTCCTAACGATAAAAATTTGTCATAATGTGTTTTCCAATTTATTTTACCAAAATGTATTATATATTAGGTCTATTGTTAATATGATAAATCTATTACACGATTATGTAGTACTATTTTTGACTAAAACTGATATTATGTATAGATAAGAAATATTTCCAGTATTTTTTATAATCAAATATTTATTTTAATTTTTTATATTTCTTACGATTTAATTCCATTATTATTATTATATTTAGGAATATTACTTTAGTTTTCAAAATAATTCAAATATCAAGAATAGAAGTACAAAAAAAATCAAGTTTGATAAAAAATGTGTATTAGATTAAACGAAAGTTATCAGATATTAATTTATATTGAAAATCAAAGCAAATATTCATTTCAAGTGAAGCCTCACATTATTTTTTTTTAAACTTCTAATAATTGTTTCTTTATTTTTAATACATGAATATTTTTATAACCGAAGTGTTATTATTAATGTGGTTATATAAAATATGTATATTCGAATTTTTGACCATTGTGAAGGTTAATTTGTAAATTTAAATAATGTTAACAACCTTTTTTATATTCATGGTGGTAACTACTATTTATTTATGCATTTTTGTTTATCCGCGTATTATAATTTAAACGTGAATACGCATTTCAAAAAATATATTTAAATAAAATTCACGTTGGAAAATTCTTGACTTTAAAAAAATGTACATGTATTTTTTTATTTTTATTTAAAACATTATTAAATCTGAAACTCATTAAAATATTCGTAAGGATGTACCATGTAGATTAGAAATTCAGATACAGTTCAAGATTTGTTTGTATTATGTAAGAAGAACTCACCTTCTTTTTTGTCATATGACTCTCATTTCTATGTAGAGTTCTTTTTAAATGGTTTATTTATTTGATAATTATTCAAGTGAAAATTAACAAATACTAGACAATTCTTTGAAGCATAAGATGTTGTTCGAACTAGAAGCATTAATTTATAGTGTTTTGTTCGTAATAAAGTCTTGTATCTTTGTACATATTGACATATAAAAGTAAAGTATAGATCAAATATTTGCGTTAGTGCAAACAAATCATAGTATTTGTTTTGAAAGCCATATAATATATAATTGGGAAAGTCGTTAAGTCTTTTATTTTCCTAATCGTCTAGATATAAATATTAAAGGTATTTATCATTGACCTTAAAAACAGCTACTGGTACTTTTCCATTCTTTAATCTAAAAGAAATAGATTTGACATTCATGAACTCATATACTGTTTATCGTTAAGTATATTTTCATATGTAACTAATTAAAAAAGTGATCAATGTTTGTATATTTTCTAAAATCAGAGAAATATCATAGTTTTCGATTATTTTAAAATGAAAACTTTCTTAAATTAATGCGTTATTCCTTTTTTAATGTACTATTTCTTTTTTAGTCAAATTTTAAGATTATTAAATAATTGTAAAATGGTACTTTCTTATTTTTGAAATGATAATTTGTTTAAATACCAGTTGAATAGTTTTTTGTGTCTTGTAATGTGATATTATTTTTTAAATAACTATTTTAATAAACTTTAAATTATTAAATTTGTTTTTAGAAAAATCTAAAGTGACTTTATTGACTTATTCACAGTTACATTTCACTGAAGATTAAAATTATAACGAAGTGTTTCATAAGTATTTAATTAAATATAATAAATAGAGATTTAGTTAGGATAATGTGTATTTAACGGTAAAAAAAATTCTAAATAATTTTAATTGTTTAAATTTCAATCCTAGCTCTACATCGGTTAACCCATTTTGACTACAAACGACTCATACATTGCATGGAATAAAAATAAATGAATATGTACTATAATTAGTATTAATATTGTATTTACGTATATATTTTTTTTATTTTTTCTTTACGCACATTGAAATTTATGGAAAAGCTAAATAAATCAAATTCGTTCAAAATTAAAAAAAATAAAATAAAAGTGAATACGTTTTAATATCCTTCTAGCTTAATAATAATGGTATTATTAATAGATCACACCATTTCGACCTTACTGTTTATGTATACATATATATATATATATATATATATATATATATATATATATATATATATATATATATTATAATGATCAGTTCAGTCATAAATAACGTGATTTCTAATATATTGTCTCGATGAGGTGACATTCTCAAACATTGACCTACAAAACTACTTGTATAACATGTCTTCTCATTTATTGACGTGTATTTCGGGTCATCGAACTGTAATAAACTCATAATGTCTACAATATTATCCGGATATCCTAAAATTAAAAAATATTAATTAAAATCATTTGTTTTTCACCGATCTAGTACATGACTTATACTTCAGATTAGAAATCATCGGATAAACATTGATATTTTATTTCTTTGATGTAAGGTTTTAGAAACAAAACGATTATTTTTTTGTTGTTGTTTTATAACTTTATAATTCATTGAAAAATGTGTACACTAATTTAATATCTTATGGATTTAAGTAAGTGATATTTAAAAGTAATGAGTTATGTGTAAACATTTTTTTCGATGTCCAACTTAAATTCAGTCAATGGAATTTACTTTAAAACAATACAATACGTAACAATGTAAATAAATTATAGTAGAAATACCTTTCATAGAATATGTAGGGTATTTTATTCTCTTCTTGTTTATATAAATAAAATGACAATTTTTGTATATATGTCCTTTATATTAGCTCTTCCAACCCATTTCCATTTTAGAACTATCCGTACCGGTTCAGTAAATACAGTTTACTGCTAATATTTTTCATGAAAATTATTATTTATGAACGAATAGAAGGTATTTTAATTACTTGAAAATAAAAGTCAATCCTTACAGCACCGATTAGTATCAATATAGCATGTTTATTACAATAAAATAAAGAAATTAATTAAAAATATCACTCTAAACTCACGACAAACGTTTGACGATCGGTGAACTGACATTTATTGAATAACGCATGCGTACTAAAGATGAGATTGGTTTTAAAATAAAAGAGAGTAAAGCAATATTTGTGGTTTCTATGATTATTTTTTAAAATTCGTCAGTGACAGTACCGAATAATACAGGATTACAAGAAATATCAGTGTTGTATGAATAACCGAAAGAAAGATTTACAAATAAAAATACGCAGTTAACTGAGTTTACCACACCGGAACGGAAGAACTAAATTCAGTATTTTTTGAATTCGTTTATTAATGTGTAAGAGATAATAGATAGCATTCAATAATAATAATAAAACTTATTAGAATAATTTAAAACTGACTTGGTAGCAAAAATTGATGATTTTACTTCAATACAAATTTGATATATGCGATTAGTATCCATTCATTTGTGTACATTAACTTTAATAAATGACTTATCCCCCCTTCCCCCCACACACGAATTACAATTTTTCTGATTATAAATATTCATTGATCAATTATTGATTATTTCCGATTGTTGTTTATGCACTTTTCAATGAAAATTCCATCATCCTCAGAATGCTGAGGTTCAGAAAAAGCTGAACGTTTTTGATCAGAAAAAAATGTTGTGTATGTGAAAAATAATTCATTTATGACAGGAATAACTAATTTTGTTCTTAGCTATAAATTATCTTATGCATCTATTGTGATTTTAGTTTTCCGTACGACTAATACAAGGTTACGAATAATAATTACTGTTATTATAGATATAACACACTTTTTGTGAGTCGTGGTCACATAAATATATATAGAGAATTAATAATATATTATAAAAATAGTAATTTAGTATTTATTTCATAATACTATTGAGGAAGTAGTTAATTAAGTTAATATTTTAAATATATTGCAAATGCGAACAAAATGAATTTTAATATAAACAAAATTTAACACTAAAAAATGTAAAAAATGATAAAGTAGAATTAAATTAAATTAATTAAAATAAAATCATTATTATTTTAATTACAAATTTGCATTCTGGTTGATGAGTTTTTGTATATATTTTCAATTTGTTATAGTGTGACAGCTAATTTCGTGCTGTTCAATTATCTTATATACTTTTATTATGTATATATATATATATATATATATATATATATATATATATATATATAAGCAAATATATTAGCAAAACATTTGTCTTACGTCATTTCATATGTTTTTTTTTATTTTTAATAAAATTAAAATTAATTAAAATGTAATTCGGTGTACACAGTTTATCATCCAGTTAGTTATAGAAGCTTGACACTCGTACACATTACGATTGTGTTTCCATAAGTACAGTCAATGAAAATGCGAATAATTTCATTGGAGATAATTTCATAGCAAAATAAAATTGTCTCTTTGTATACATATTTAATTAATAGGTTTGGTATGGTATTTCCTTACTCCTTTATCTTCCCGCAACAAATCATTGCGCATGAAATTTTATGGAATATCCAAAATAAGTAAAACAAAAAATAAAAAAATATGAATATTATCTTGTGACTTATCATTAAAATTTTATAAGTATATACAATTACTTCATATCAAAATATTGTACAAATCGCAGACTTTAAATACGATAACTTTTAAAGATAACTCTATATATATTTTTCTACAATATGGCAGGGATGTGATGTATAAAAAGAAAACATATAAAGTATTTCAGTAGAACTGTTTAATCAATTATAATGTTAAAAAATTACATTTTACATAATTTAAAAGTTTTATATTTATAGTTACATACTGATTTATTTTATTTTCAAATATATAAAGCACCCCCTCCCACCCGGAGGATAGAATCTCGCCGGGAATTGGCTAGCGTAGTGATTAGGGGGTAGAACCCGCTGGTAATATTAAAAAATAAATCTTTATTTTTATCAAATTATATATATATATATATATATATATACACACACACACACACATACACGTATAAAATTGTGTTTCAATTAATTGATTCGAATCAAACTGTTGTTATAATTCCAAAATATTTTATTCAGTGTAGCTGTATTGACAAACAAAAAATGATGATAGGTAAATATAAAACTGTTATACACGTATTGTAGTGACAAACTAAAATAAATAATAATGATATAAAAAGTAAATCAATACGTCTATTTATATTGTAGATTCACTTAACAGTTCTACGTTATCTACGTAGTTATCGGTTATATGTAATTTAAAACCGCGTTAAACATTTATGTACATAAAAATTATATTTATAAATTTCTATCATATTTGATATATCCATGTTGAATTGTATAAAAAGGTAAATATAAATATATACACATTCCATGAATTTGACATCGCTGTTTACGTTCGAATTTTCCGAATTCGCGTTTTCACTGAATAATTATTGCATTCCAGAAATATTTGGAGCGTGACACGCTAGAGATTTAGATTTTCTGTTATTTTATCCGAACACTAAAGTAAATAACGAAGTCGATTTACTGGAAATAATTTTTGTTCGGCGAAATTTATGTGATTTGTAAACATTGTTTTATACATTTTGACAGGCACTATAAACTTACTAAAAAATAACATGCAAAATTGAAATGTGTTATTGTAATTTCGTTTTTCGTACGTCGTATGTCAATTTGCAAGCGGACATCCAGAATCTCTACTTAAAATTTAAAATATTTATACATACGTTGTATATATATATACATATATATATATGTAGATATTAAAATATATAGTTTCAAAATCTTATATAGTTTATCACCATTATTTCAATACTTAAAGAATAAATCATTAGAACTTGTTTGTTAAACCCGTCTTCCTTACTTATTATAAAAATTTTAAATTAATTTTTCAGTAATGTCTAAGTATAAACTAAATTCATGTTATATTATTTTATTTCAGTAAACTGGGTATTAAAATAGCCAAGTTTATGGCTGTTTTTACGTCTGTAGTATAATATGAATGGAAACTTAATTTTATGGTACTTTTGTTAGAATATTACTCTTTAATAAATCGTTGAGAACGGTATATCAGTGAAAAAGAATGTTTTTTTATTAAATCAAAATCGAAAGTATATCAAAGGAAAAAATGTAATTAACGAATATCAATCTGATTTTTTTTTACTATAAAATAAAAAAAATAATTCTATTTTTTTGGGCACGCACAAACACATATATACATACACACACACACACACCCATATATATATATATATATATATATATATATGTGCATACAAATGTATATATATATATATATACATACATACATACAAATGTATATACATATAATTTCTTTATTTCAGTGTTCAGAAAAAGAACATATTTATCATGAAAAAGTTTTGAAAAGATACAGTTTTATTTCTTTATAAAATAAATTAGACTTTTATATTAATTAGAAAAAAATGTGTTTTTATAAAAGCATTCAGACAATATATTTATTCTCTTAACTTTTGATATATAAAATAATGAAGGATGAACTATATTCCTGAACTATGTACAGTGTACTATATACCTTTATTTTATAGTATTAAGAAAAATCCGTGTATTCACCATGAAAATGTTTGTGAAAAGCTTCAGTTTTACTACTTTCTAAAATAAATTAGAATTTTACTACTTTCTAAAATAAATTAGAATTTTACATTAAGAAAAATGACATTTACATAAAATCATCTAATCGGCAGCTTATAATTTATGTGCACTTTACTCTGACATATTATTTTTTTTAATTTGAGCAATTGTCAACAATAAAATTTAAATGTGGTATTCTCCACGGTTCATTTTTATAATTAACTAATTATCATAAATGAGTATCAAATGCACAGCTAAGTATAAATGGTTATAGCTATTAAAGTAATATTATGCTAAAGACTGAGTGCTAACTACATCCTTTCATTATTGTTAATCGAAAATAATTAAAAAATTGAACTACATTTGCGTGTATTTTTGTTCTTATTATAACATTAACTCACAACTTATTTGTTATATATATATATATATATATATATATATATATATATATATATATATATATAGGACAATAAAATCTCTCATCAATGAAATCCAAACCTGTTCATTTTTATATAATATAAAATGTATTTTGAATGATGTAAAAGAGGCAATTTTTTGTAGCTTAATATATTATTATTGTTTAGATAAAATCATTAAATTATAAAATATAATGGAGATTTTATGTTTGCTTAACTAAATTTTACAAAATCATTAATGGTAATTAGTAGACTGCAAGTAATTCAAAACAAAGGATTGTATTCAATTCTCAGGCGGTTCCATCTTGTTAAATAGAAAATGAAACTGAACAAAAGGATTAATATTTAAAATATTCATGGCGTTTAGTTATTTCCAATACTTTTATTCTATATGCCTTCTAAACAATTTTTGTATTTAGTAATGAAGTCAATCGAAAGCAGAATGTTAATTTAATTCAAGGTTTATACATTTGTGGTTCATTTTTCACTTAGCTGCATTCGTATTACATCATGAATATAAATATTATTTTATATTCATGAGATACAACAAATAACACCTGATTTTAGTACATTCTATTTTAAATTTTTGTTATGTAGGAAATCTACATGAAACTAATAAACACATTATGAATTGATTCAATGAAATATATGAATGAATCTACTACTTATTATTCGATACGTTTACGTCATTATATATTATCATAATGAAGAGAAATTTGTGTGGATTTTTATTAAAGACAAAAAATCTGTTTATGTTTTATGGTGAAAGTTCTTTGATTTTTAGTTGTTGTAATTTATTTTTTGGTGTTCGTACAGCGTATAATTTTGTGAGTAATTTAGGTGAAATTTGTATCATTCATCCGTAAAAAGGAAGGTATGACGTGCTTTTTTTGTATCACATTAAATGATTTTTTGAATGACATTTCCAATTATAAATTGTCGTTTTTAAGAACTGTTTTTTATCGATTTAATATTAAAGAAAACAAGAATCGAAAATAAATTCTTTTAATATTTGTTTATTATTATTTTCATTTTTTTTACATTAATTTCAAGTTAATTTAATTTCATAAAATCTTACGTAGTTTAAAACACAAATAATAATCAGAATTCATTATTATTATATCCTTTTCTTAAACATGTTTTTAAAGTTACCGTGAATTAATTAAACAACTTTTATTTTTTTAGCAAAATATTTCCTTAGTGGCAAAATATGTAAAAAAGTATTACAAATATTTCATTTATTATGTTGATATCTGTATTCATTAATATAAATGTAAAACATTGACTTGCATTTGATTTAATTGTAAACAAGTATATTCAGTATTAAAAAGAATCTAAGGGTAATATTATTTATTTTATTTGTAATGCAAAACTTTAACATGAGCAATGTTTTTTTTAAAAAAAGAAAACTATGATTGACAATGAGTTCAACAGTTATATTCTAACAAATTAAATGCTTATTAGAGATGATTGATGTTTAGTCATGGTAAATACTAAGAATACAAATATTTGTATGATGTATTTTATTTCTGTATAATAAATTTTAAACGGTAGTAATTTCACGATTAATTTTGCAAGATCCTAAAATTATAACATTAAATTATTAAATAAAATACGTCTTCCCACCAATGTTCTATAAAGGAATTTATTACAATTTTAAAATTATAATGTTTTTATTAAAATTATATATATATATATATACACTCACAATTTATTAATTGCCATGTTGATGGCAATTACAGTTCATTGCTTTTTATCAACACATTATTTTGTATACATTGTAATGATTATTTGTGTGAAATGAAGCAAAAAAATGCATGTATCTTTATACATACACAAAATTAATTATAGGCATGACTGAGTTAAAATAGTCTATGCAGTAATTTTACCAGCAAGCTTGTTAAATTCGTTTATTAAAGAACATGTACTGTATAATTTGTTGACTTATTTTTTATGACTATAAATAGTATATTAAATTTGAGACAGTTTTGTAACTCCTTAAATATTATTTTTTTGTAAAAAAACATATACCTAGGATAAATGTTAATAAGTATAGAACAGTTTTTCATACTAAAAATGTCTAGAAATAATTAAAAATTGCATAAAACTTAACAAACAGTGATAAACAAATACATTGATTTTTTTAGGTTTATTAATCAGTTGTCTTTGATACCTAAAGGTCTTTAGTTTGATTAAAAAAACCAAAACATTCTAATAGCACTTTTACTGTTATTTTTTTAGAAAATGAAAATGAATTTTTTCCCATATTTTCGGTTATGTGAATCAGTTTTAATCGTAAATTTATTACTAAATCTGCTAAACTTTTTTTTAAAAATTTATTACATTTTTAGATAAGAAAATGTGGTTTCTTTTAATTGCCCTTACACATATTTTTTTTATTAATATTCGTGCTGATTTTTGTGTATGTGTGTATATGTGTTCATAACACAGTTTTAAATAATAAATGTTACAGATTAAAAAAAAATATCTAGTAAAATCGAATGTATTCAAATCGTTTATAGTTGTAATGATAAGAATAAAACATTTACGTCATATTTTCATATCATTTCCTGTTTTGTACGTTTCTGACAGGAAGTCTGGAATAGTAAATAAACGGATAATAAAAAGGGTAATAAAAAATCACCGAATATTTGTGGTTAATTCTCGTATTTGGTTTCAAATGAAGATATCTTACATTTAACATTGGTTTCCTATGTACCTTTGTGGTTTCCTCTGGAGCTCGAGCTTTTCATTAAAAGTTCTGTTGGAATATTGATTTTCAGAAAACCCTTTTTATAAAATGATTAATAAAAAAAATATTATAATATTTTGATACAAAAAATAATGTATTTATGTGTCATACATAAATGATGAGTTAACAAATTTGCTGGTGAGTCAAATACAAGTTTGCTGTATTTTTGTCATACAATTTACATGTTTATATGATTTAAGTACGAACTTAGTGTTTAGTATATTTTTTTATTGTATTATAAGAAAAATTCAAAAATATTTCAAGCCATAACTTTTTTAAATAAAACTAGTTTTTTGTCTAGAATTAAACTTATATTCTTAATCTCGCTATTAAAAGTTATTAGTTGAAATATAATGAAAAAACATAAAAATTGGTAGACAGATGTTGGACTTCATTATTATTATTATTATATATATATATATATATATATATAATTGTTTTTCATATTTTATTAACTATCATTTCTGAGAGTAAATTTCTGTTTCTATTCGCAGAATTGAAAAAAAAAACGGTCTAAACTCTGATTATTTTTTGATAATATTGTATCGAAACAATATACCGTATATTTATAGTATATAATTTTCAATGAAGCAGTTTTTTTTTTAATTTTAATAGATTGTTTCAAAAGAGCTTTATTAGATATTCGGGTAATTATGTTTGACTATGATTTTCCTTATATGCATCTAAAAAATATTTGCAAGAATCTAATTTATTAGTTATTGAACATCTTCAAACCTGATCTATATTATAATATATATTGATTTTAAGGTAATTTTTAATGTAAAATGCTAGATTTTTGAAACAGATATATACTACTGATTTTTATTTAAAAAGATTTGGTGATCGTTAGTGTTACTTATTGGAAAATAAATAATTTGACGATTATCGACAATAATTGATCAAAAGTGTTTTATTTCTACATGAAACTTTTATTAATTTTAATATAATTTTAATTGCTTTTTACATCTGTTTAACTATTAGTGTTACCATAATATGCATTAAAAAATAATTTATACAAATTTATTTTTGAAATAATATATATATATATATATATATATATATATATATATATAAAAATTAAAGTAAAATATTAATAAAATATATAATAACAATAAATGTGAATTATAAATCATAAGATAAATATAGCTATTACTCTAAAAATTACCAAAAATATTATTGTTATTCTCCGAAAACATACATTAATTCCTGAAACACGTTACTCGCATGTACAATTCGCATTCCACTTTACACTCTTATTCATGCAATCACTGATTCCGTTCTAAGTAGTTAAACAAAATGTTCAGACGTAGTACGAGTGTTGTTTACTCTGTAGGTAATTGTTAAAAACCAGTTTTTAGTAAAAGTGAAGAACTCAGACATCGAGTGGTTAGTTTTTGCTATCTGACGTATTTTATCATAGAGATAAAGTTTTTTTCGCTAACTAGTCTATATTTCAGAGAATTTTGGGATTAACAATTCGTTTATTAAGAAAGTGAATTACGTTGTAGTAAACTATTCAGGTATTTGCAAATCTCCCTCTTGGAATTTCTGTTGCTAAAATTTAACCGAAATCATGAATGAATGGATTTTAGATTTATTATAGTAATGTTGTTAATTGTATATTTAACGTTTTATTTCAAATAATTTATTAAGTTTTTCATATTTTTTATATTTTTCATATTTTGTAAATAATATTTTGAATAAGAAATTGTTAAAAAAATATACCGAAGAAAAAATATGTTAATGAACTATGTATATATATATATATATATATATATATATATATATATATATATATATATTTTGATGTATATGTACATATTGAGATATATATATATATATATATATATATATATATATATATATATATGTATATTGATATTTTTAATTGTAATATGTTTGGAGAGTATATTTCTTGGTTTTGAGATCATTTTTTGATTTTTTCCCACTACCGATTTCGTCTATCAATATCTTCAGGTAGATAGTGTCCACTTGAAGATATCGATATATGAAATCAGCAGTACAAGAAAAAATTCGATCAGTGACGTCAAGGAGAAGATATATTTTAACGTTACTCTTGAAGCATTCTAATATAAATGTGAAATATTTCTTACTTAATAAAAGTGATTTAAAGCGATAATTAATTATTCCAAAAGTGTAAAATATTCCTTAACTAATTTCTTCTCGAAAGAAATGCATTTATTACTTTGTTACATTATATTTGTTAATTGTGAAGTTAAAGTACTTGAATTTTGTATATATATATATATATATATATATATATATATATATGTATGTATGTAATGGTGTGAATTTTAATCAAACCATGACTAAGTTAATGAAAATAAATAAAAGTACGCTAGGATACGAACAAAATGTCCGTTCTAAGAACAGTTAATTTAATTAAATGTCAATAATTAAAGTGTCAGGACATAAATATTCAATGCACAATTAATTCTGTCTATACACGTCATCAAGATTCATTGTATTTTCTGTTTAAAATTTATTGTTGTATACAAATTCAAGATAAAACACACAGTTGAAACTAGTTTGATGTGCTTTCTAACGTAATACGTATAAAAAGTTGACATTTCCTTTCGGTGTTTCCCTTTCAACTTACTCTATATATTTATTATATTTAGTTACAGTCCATTCGATTATACATTTCTTTATATATATTTTTAGACGCTTATGAATATAGGTTTTTATACCTAAAAATATATATTTGAAAAAAATGATATTTTAGGAAAAAATCGTTTGTACAAAAATAGTCTTGTTGGTAATTTAATAAATATACTTTTTTAACAGAACATTTATTTTATATAGTACATATACTCACGCATATGTATATATATATATGTATATATATATATATATATATATATATATATATATATATATATATATATATATATATATATATATATATACACACGAGTATATCTATTTAATATATAATTTTAATGACACATTTAAAATTATTTGAAAGAAAAGACGTCTAGAAATATTATAATTTTTTTATATATTATTATTTAGATATATTTATTGTTCCTTAGATTGTATATGTAAAATATTTTAAAAAATTATGGAAAAATTACTATATATACTATTTGATACTGAGTAGAGCCGCAGTTAAATGAAACATTCTGCTGTTGGGAAATTTATCGTCCGTTCGGATTTGATATAAAATAATTTTAATTATATCTTTATTTTTGTTGACATACAAAATAATAAAATTATCAGTTTTTAATAAAATTTTATCTAAAAATAACAATGGAATGTTTTTCAAATCAGGACAGTTATATATATATATATATATATATATATATATATATATATATATGTATGCATATAAACAGATCTTGTTACTGAGCCAACGGGGGTTATTCTTGATAAGATTGACGACATTTATATGAGAGGCGTGATAATCATTAGACGAATCAAAATCGACCGATGTTTTATTTTATTTATTTATAATCAACTTTTGACCTGACCCATGATGAAATTATATCTTAATTTGTATAAGTTATTGTTAATAACTAAGAGAAAAACTGATAACATAAATAAAGATTCGTTCAACCCATGTGTAATTATCAGATGTTTATAAAATTATTTGAATCATATTGAATAAAAAATAGTATTTTTAGGATTTTGATAAATATTTATGTAAAATTAAATTAAATTCGTGCATTACCAGAATATTATCATTTTATTATAATATTGTAAAAATATTATAATATATATATATATATATATATATATATATATATATATATATATATATATATATATATAATGTTATTTTAATATACACTTGATAGTTCTATAATTTATTTATCTTCATAGTAAGTGCTGTATTGTTATATAATATTTAAAATAAGATTTTATTAATTCATCTCCTAGCAATTAGTATGTTAATAAAACTTGTAATTTTTCATATCAATTTATTAATTATAATCATTAATTAAATGGATAATTTCTTTAAAATATCTTTTAAGATAAAATTAATTGAATTCAGTATTGCTGTATCGCAAGATATGTATTTTACTTTTCTTTAATTTATTACTTGAAATTTACAATTGTAGATTATTTTAAGTATGATATTGTTTAATAAATTAAAAACACCATTGAATATATATATATATATATGTATGTATGTATATATATAATGTTCTTGTTTCCATGAATATCTTTTATGATCATGAATGAAATTAATCCTAAGATGAAAGAACTACATTTTAGTAATAATCGTTGTTCGGCACGGAGATAATTATCTCTAGAGTTTTTAAAACATGCATATATTTCTTGCTTTGAATATCCTTTACTAGAAAATACTGACAAACGTGAGAAGTACTTTATCATTTGATCAAATTACAAATCCACTTGTGGCAGAATGTACAGCTAACGATTCTTTTTAAAATCATACTTAAATCTCGTTTTAAAAAAATTCTTATTCTTGTTGATATTTGATTTTTACCTAGGAGGGAAACTAGTATGTATCCTTTTTCAAATTTCAACTACTGAAATGTGTTTTATTTTCTAACTAATAATATATTTGTTAGATTTTATTAGTTTTAGTGAAATATCCATTGCATTGTTTGTCCAGTTTCGTATTTTATCTATATTTTAATAAATAATAACAGTTGAACTTAAGTTGTGTATGTTTGTGTATATATATATATATATATATATATATATATATATATATATATATATATATATATATATGTGTGTATATATATGTATATGTATATGTATATATATATATATATGTATATATATATATGCATTATGTATATATGTATATATATATGTATATATATGCATATATATATATATATATATATATATATATATGTATGCATATATATATATATATATATATATATATATATATATATATGTATGCATGCATGCATGCACTGTAGTAAATACGTATATACACTTGTATTTACGCACATATCTAGGAAACATTAATAATGCATATCTACAGCCATGAATGAATTGCTATGGCTCATATTAATATCAGATCATCAAATTTCGATAATGTAATTAGTCATTTAAAAAACGTTATCAACGCAAAGGAACGTCATTCGTGGAGCAACTTCGTATCGTATCAAAAACTCTTTCACTCTTGTGTGTTTGTTTCTGTCATTCTTTATGTACATAAGATCTGATTATCTCGCTCACCAATGACGTAATAGATGGTCTTGAATTCTCTACTTAGTCGTATAGCGTATCGCCGTTTCTCGCATTGTATTGCTAACGTTGATACAAGACACACAAGTACAGTCAATACTGTACGCTGGAAAAGAGGTAGAGCACAAGTGTGTGGATATATGTGATATATTTAAAATTTGAAATTTTATAAAAACTAACCCCGTGAAATAATTTATGAAGTCGTTAAAAGCTTGTTTATTAATAAAAGTGTAAAGTATTTATCAAAGTTTCGTATTAAACACAATCATTTTAATTTAAATACGTTTGCGTACTGTGTTAATTTACAACAATAACAGTTGAATTTCACCGTTTTTTTCTTAATGAAAATTGTTAATTAAAGTGTATATTTTTTATAACATAAAAACGCTACATAGTTGCAATCAACTTTTGTGATAATCTCGTACTAAAACTTTAAAATCATTATTCCCAAAATATCCTCAATGTGTATTTATTTAAATTTTCATAAGAGTAAAGAGTGTGCAACTATGGTTCCAACCGTGTATTGTCACGTGGTTGCAAGAAAATCCTGCACTGCTGGATTTTTTTCTACTGCTAGTAGCAGAATACAACGTTCCCGTAAGCATTCGGTATGTTGTTTTTATATATCACTTGACACTTACCTGACACTTAAATGTGTGTGTTTATATATATATATATATATATATATATATATATATATATATATATACACACACACACACACACACACACATACATAGATACATACGTACATACATACATGTACATATGTTTTATTTATATATATATATATAGAGAGAGAGAGAGAGAAAGAGAGAGAGACGTATACATAGATATATATATATAAATAAATTTTTGTTTATAATTGCATTTTTAAAAAAATCAATTCAAAGTGATATTAAGTCAAAAGGACAACATCAAGTATAATTTCCGTGTTGAATTCATATTTTGATGTATTATTTATATCTGTTTTATTTCATAAACCAATAAAATTGTTGATAGATTTCTAGTTCATATTTTGATTAGCAGATCAACCGTGCTATCTGTTAAGCTAAAACCACCTAATGAAGAAACTACATATTAATGTTTTTTTGATTTAATAATGTACTTATATAAAATAATTAATCTTATTTAAATTCTATTGAATTTTCTATAAAAAAATTAACTATAAGTTAAAACAATTCGTTTTCATTTTTTTGCCATCATTCATCTTAAGAAAATCAAGTAGACTCTCTAATTAACATTAAAATATTGGCGGTGTGTTTTATAATAAAATAGTTTATTCCCCTTTTTACTGAGTAAATGAACCTAAAACTTGCAATGATATAAGACTTATATTAGAATATTTAAAACGGTATTCATATAAAAAAATGTATACCTTTTAAAACTAATTTTGTCTTATTCGTTATGAAAAAAGTGTTTAATCAGTTACGATTATTCTTAGTATATTCTATTAGAATATATTTAAAGATAATTAAAAGTATTTTAATTATTTTTTATAGATTATTTACTTTTGAAGACCGTGGCACGTTTTTTATACTCTGTTAATCAGCTAAAGTACATTTAAGCTATTTATGAATTTATTATCGCACTAAAATAATAAAATTCGCAATCAAATATTTAAGTATTTGATTATAGTGTACACAAGAAAATAATTTATTTAATTTTTACATATGGATTTATAATATAATACCAATTTTATATAGTTTTTATTACATACACGATATTGATTTTTGTTGCTTAAAAAAAACGTTTATTAGTATTTGATGATAATAAAAATATCAAAATAAAGTAATGTTGTCCTCGTTTCAAAAAGGAATTACTTATTTATAAGTATGTTCATTTATATCAAATATATTTTTCTAATTACTCTGACTTTTTTGCATCATTTTATAAAGATTTATGAGGCAAATATTTTACAAGTCATTTAGTTTTGGATCTTTAAAAATGCTTGTTTACGTGCATAATGAAACATATATTAATGAAATATAAAAAAAATATATAAGTTACAGCTATGTAGCTAACGATTGATAATGTTTGTCAAAGGTCATGAATTTGAATGTTGGCTGTGACCAACTGTCCAAAACGTTAAATAAAATTGTGATTAAATATTACATATATATATTTTTGCAAATAAGTTTGTATTTGTGTAACTTGTTCAGTTTTATTATTGATAATTTTTTTATAACTTTATAGGACTGATTTCATATACATAAACAATTCAAGAAATACTTTAATTTTGGAATTTTACCTATAGTATCTTTAAAAAGCTGATCTTGGAAACAAAACATTTAGTGATATGAAAAAATCCAGTTAAAGTACATATTACTTTCCTATAAATTAATATTTATTAAAATAAAAATGTAACTATAATAACTGAAACAGTCTTATAGACTTACAAAAAAAAGTAAGTCTGCATTTATTTTTTTTTTAATAATTTCCAGACACATGTTTAGGTTATTTTTCATCCTTGGGAAGTGTATATACTATTTATCACACACAAATCCGGCGATTAATATTTATATCCTGTCGCATACAAGGTCTTCCACCCATGGCACCATTGTGTCTGGCGTATCAATAAAAAGTACTGCAATTATTTACAACATAATAATTGATAGCTTGTTCTTCTCAACGTTTATAAATTGGCATTCAAAATGTTCCATTATTTACGTTATCCAGTCACGCCCAAATTAATAAATGTATAATTGATACAACTGCGTGTACCGACCTTTTCAATATACCTCAAGCTGTGTTTCGTTTATTATTTTTTTAATATATTTTCGATCAGATAAACAATACCGATACATTTAGAATAATAACCATCTATCAATCAACGATGCCTTTTATATACTATTTCGTATCTATCGATCAATTCTGTTCCTATCGAAATTAACAAAAAAAAAATGTATTAAGAAATGATTAATACATATTCATATAATTTCAGTTTAAAATTGTATACAAATTCCACTTGTTTTTTGGAAATTACTAGAATAATTTAAATTAAATTAGTTTATTTAAAAAAAACTAGCAAATTTTATTTGCAATTGAGAGGTAGTTTTTTTTTTAAAAAAGAATCATTATTTGTGAAAAGATGTGTTTATCCCAACAGTATCACTTTATAACTTATTCAAGTATATATATACACACTTATTACATATATTTACATATATTGTTGATTAATCTCTAATTTGCTACATGTTTCCGGTTGGATAATCTAATTTTACAGTTATTATTTGAAAATATAATAAATTTAGTGTAGTTAGAACAAAGGGATCAATTTTAGAAGAATAAATACTAAGTTTCTAGAAAATGAATAGTTGTATTTTATACAACTGGATAATATTTCATAAAGTTTCTGTTTCCCATAAAAATATATCAAAATATTAAATTGTATACAGGAAGTACTACGAGTTTTAGTAATGTTTATAAATCAATTTACGTACATTATTTTAAATAACTGCATTATTTTAATTAGTTCATATTTTAAATAACTGTAATATGAAACATTTCGTAGTAAAGAGTCGGACTGAATAAAGTTTGTTAATAGTTATATTTCATTATTCGTATTTCTGCAGAACCGTTACTTGTAATCCTGCTAATGTGTCCGTTCACAGTCTGTACTTCATATTTTTTGTCGCAATCAATTAATCGACACTTATACCATCATCAGGTAGAGTTGGGTTGTATTCATTTTTATTTTCGAAATTCAAAGTTTGAATTTTGATTTCCTATCGGTCAGAAAAGAAATAATTGCAAGATTGATGATCTGTAAAGTACTTTTTTCCCGCAAACTCGATTATATCAAATGCTTCTATTTAAGATTTTTGCGAATGTTCTCATTTAAAATACAAGAATAAAAAATATAGTTTTTAACACAATTGTTACAGTCAATACTACTTTTAGAAGTTGTTGTTTCTCAAATTTGCATACTTTTTTTCAATATAAACACATTAAATTGTATGTTATTATCTCACAAATATACATACATATATATATATATATATATATATATATATAATGCAAATAAAACATTAATAATTATTTGTATATATTGAGTTAAAATTTATATTATCTTGTTGTAATTGGTATTGTCTTCTTTAAAAAGGCGTTTTATTACTGCAAAACAGTACGTCAAATGCCTAAAAAAAAAATCGTTGACGTCAAAAGCTTAATGATAATGCAAAATATCTACAAGTAACTACTTTTTATCATTTCTATATCTGTGTTTAAAACATCCGCAAATTTAAATATGTGTCTACATTGAATTTATAAAAAATCCATTTATTTTTTTTGTGTGTTAAAATTGAAACAAATATATGAATTAATTTGAATATTTATTTTAGGACCACTGAATACATTTGTTGTTTGATCAAAAAGAATTGTAAGTTAAGATTTGATCCTAAATTAATAATATTTATAAAATATCGTAAAAATACTCTAAAATAAACTAATATTATATATATATATATATATATATATATATATATATATATATTCATTATTGAATAAAAAAAATGTATATATCTATTCGACTTATGAAATTTATAAATTTGATATAACTGATACAAATATCTGTATTGAACAATATCTATTTATATATAATTAATTACATAATTTATTAATTAGTGATATATATATATATATATATATATATATATATATACATACGCAGTTGGGTCCTTTATTATATGGTATTTTTTACATGCGATATATTTTCTTATGCGGTATTTTTTACATGATTCACAGTAACGCAGGTTTCTTAGCACGATTTTTTAACAGATTATATTCACCTTTACACGTTTTTGCACGATTTTTTTTATACGATTTCGTCTTTTTCCACCGCATGAAAAGAGACCCAAGTATACATTACTTCTTATTTGTAAACAAGTTTTAATATATTGTCTTTAATTTTTAGAAAATCCAATCATAAAGACGTAATTCACTCAAAAAAACTTATTTTAATTGTAGCGAAATGTTCGTATTATGTTTTTGTAATATTATTAAAAAATATATGTTTTTATCCCACACATTTTCCCCATTTTTTCATAAATTTAAAGTTCATTAAATGTTTTTATATGAGGAAAAAACATGTGTGTGTGTATATATATATATATATATATATATATATATATATATATATATATATTACTTCATTTGTTTACAAATTTTTTTATTGATATTTTTATGAAAATTGTAATTCAATGAATTTATAATTCTTGTGTTCGACATCTATGGAATCTGTGTATTTTTATGCGGATCTTGTGATGTTATTGGTATTTTTATATCATTAGAATTATAATATGGAGTCAACGTCATTCAGTCAGTATATATTTAAACAGGTTAATTAGCTTTTTTCACATTCAGTTTATATTTCTGTGTTGGATGTTTGCCATGGATTTAATATCTATATATGTTATCTAGGAATCAAATCTTATTCAATATTTTACATTATTCAAATAATGTTGATAAATACAATAGCAGTGTATATATTTTATTCATAAATAAAAAAGAAATCATGTGGTCCAATTTTTTAATACGTTTTATTATTTTTCCATGGGTAAAAGAGTCATTAATAAAAATACAAAAAGTAAGTTCGTTTTTAAAATTAGTACGAAATATAATGTTTATTTAATATATTTGTATTAATAATTTTTTCTGACAATTATCTTTTATCTTTAAACCGCGTTTTATGTTTATGCTTATTTTCCTAACTGTATTTCATTTGACGTTATAGTTTGTGGTTTTACTGAAAAATGCGTGTATATATATATATATATATATATATATATATATATATATATATATTCATACACATGTAAATAACATGTGTATTGTTCTCTTATCTTTTACTTAACATCGACTATTTATTTTTAAATATTGTTTTGTTACTTTATATACATTTGAAAAGTTTATATAAAAAAATGTACATTAAAATTTCGATATACTGTCTCAAATTTAAATGTGTGTATGCTTAATATTCTTTTCAAAAAATAAACGTTCGTACATATTTTCAACGTCAAAAGTTAAAACTTTGACGTCATACATCAAAAGACATTTAAATTTATGGAAGTTGAATAATTTTTTAATGTCGTCGGCATGGCTTCATGTCTGTTAGACACTTATCTCATGGCTTCAGATAATATATTTCAAACCGACTATTTTCAACTGAACTTACATCGATTACTAGTTTAATGTACACAAAAAAATATGTATTGTATATTTAATCTGAACTCACAATTTTTTTTATTTTATTAATTTTAGTAGTCCATTTTATATTATCGAAAAAAGTGTATGTTTATAAATTTGGTATCTTTATTTTTGTTTTATTTTTTATGTTAAAATGAAAAATGTGCGAAACACAGGAATGTAAATTTAATTATATATTTCATTTTCAGAATGGCGAAAAAGGGTTCGATTTAAGCGACTTGTGGCGTTCACGAAACACAGCAATTACACAACAAAAATCAGCACCTCAGCCTCAGTGTTCATCGTCAGCAGTCACATATGGATTCCGTCGCTGGCGTCGATCTGGTGCCTCTAGAACCGCTGTAGCTTCAGATAATGAAATTCAGTCATCGAAAAGCAATCGGGAAGATGATATGTCGTTGTTGAAGTTCTTAGCAATCGTAAGTAATTTTTAATATTTTTTCGAAATAACTTATAAGTGTATTTACTGCCATGTGTTCAATTAATATATATGTATACCATTTTTCAATAAAAACATTTATAATTTTTTTTAGTGAAGATTTTAATTTCATATTACATGTAGAGTAGGATCATTTTTGATACATTTCTTTCCAAAAGAAAATAATAAAATAATTTTAATTTAAAAAAAAACAGTATTAACAAAAAAATTATTTATTTTATATTTCTACATTAAGTTCTCTATTTTATTTATAGATTACTATAAATACATATTTAAGATAAAAACTGTACGAACAAGATTGACCATTTTTTTTGCAAAGAATTCCTTTTGAATTAATAAAATCACTTCTTTTTATAATTTAGCTTGAAAAATAAATGTCAATTTCAATAATGTTAATTTCAGAATATAATTGCTTTTTTTATAACTTATAAACAATCTTATTAAATGATTTTTATATCTGGTACTGAGTTTAGTCATTTACAAAGAATAAGAATATTTTTTATTGGCACTTGACTGAAAATGAAATATTTTTGTTGCTAATATTTTTTTTCTAAAAAGAAACGAGTGTATTGTAATATAGGTATGAATGTTTTTAAAAATAGAACCCAAAATAACAAGTTTAAATGTAAATATTATAAAAGTGTAATCGATTATTCAGTTATCGTGTATTTTATTAATATTTATCAACGTCACTTTTGCACTATTTGATCGTAACGTTAGGTAATGACCTCGATTGGAATAATTTTACATCTAACGCTAATGTAACTAAACAGTTGGAACGTTTGTATGTGAAGTATAAAAAAAATATATATTTGACACACGCCGGGCAAGATTGTATGACGCAGGTATTTTAAACTTCCGCTTCCGCTAAATAGTATTTATGTTGTGCGTTTTGTATTATAACACTTTAGTATAGATAGAATGTATGAATGTACTTCATTTCATATTAATGTAACACCAATACATTGTCGTATAAAAAAATGAAGATATTGTAGTATTAAAATCAATAAGAAGTTTATATTTGATATATAATATAAAAATATGCGCTTGTATTATAAATAACAATATTCAGTTTTATAATAGAATGTAATACTCAATTATTAATTTTACTTTTACCTTTTAAAAATATACGAATTCCCAATGAATAATCTTTATATGTGATGTAGTATTATCAACAATCCCAATATGCGTTCTTCTAATTTCTCGGAAAAATCTAAAAAGTAGGACATTATTAAAAAGTATCTTTCTAAAAGGATGTGACATATTTAAAATGTTTATACGTTTTCAAGCATCTATTGGAAGACATGACAAATTGAAT
The DNA here is from genome assembly GCA_034766995.1 of Acanthacorydalis orientalis. Taxonomy (NCBI): domain Eukaryota; kingdom Metazoa; phylum Arthropoda; class Insecta; order Megaloptera; family Corydalidae; genus Acanthacorydalis; species Acanthacorydalis orientalis. Next base: position 21,866,104 of record CM068314.1, on the reverse strand, counting down.
TCTTTCCTATAAACTAGTTTAAATTTTCTTTGAAATATTTATGTCATCTTTTATAGGACAGGACGTCAGTAATTTCAGAACTTTATTTAAATATTTACGAATTTTAGATTTGTGCCAATTAACCAATTATAGTATAATATAGTTTGTGTCACTGTCCTGAAAAAGTTTAATATAAATTTAAATGAAACATTTTTTATTTAATTAATTGTAACATAGCCTATTATTAATACTTTTTGCAATATATACACACATACATACATACATAATATCTTTAAAACTTTAAAAAATGTATTACTAGATGTGTGCATTTCAATTAAAAATGCTGTTATAGTAATTCATTATGTATGCAAATAAAATTCTATAAAAACAAATCGGTATTCAATCTTAAAACAGTACATTGTATTTAACAGTATATTAGTTTCAATAGTTATAAGTTTTCAACAAGTCGCCGAATAATTCTCATAAATACCATTTCTTCAGCATTACTAATACAGTCATCATTTAAAATAATAATATATAATTATATATACTGACTGTTCATATGTTGGTTTTTTTTTTGTCAGTTTTAATAACATTTTCTGTGAATACATTTATTTTAAATTTAGAACGGACTGTCTACTAAGGCCAACTTGAAAAATTTTACATGTGCAATGAATACCGATTGTCACTTAATGACATTGTAGGCGCTTTTAATGGATGGTGACATCTGCACATGTCTTTAAAACGTGATTGTTATTGCTGAAAGTACACTTCTTTTTTATTATTTGCATAAATACTTTTTCAGTGCAAAAGTAGAAAAATATCTTATTTTGCACCAAAGGAAACATAGATTTTTATGGAAAAAAGTGTTTAAGAGGTATCTCTATTCAAAAAAAAACTCATTAAAAATAGGAATACATAATATATATTTTTTTAAATAAATCATTCAATTGATCATTCGTTACTGAGTACTAATCGCGATGTCACAGCTTCTCGAACACTGAAGTATAACTTGACTGTACGCCCATTTTAATATTTAGAGTGGGAAGTTCTTTTTTTGATTAATTTAACAAGTGCTATTGTGTCAATTTTTTTCACTTATAAAACATTATTAAACTTTTATTTATACTATGTCGTCCATTACAATTTTATGCTTCATTATTCATGTCTATTTTTGCTCTTTCATTTATATAAGTAATTAAGTATTATTAATACGTATTTTTTTGATTTATATGAGCTGTTTTTTCGTTTTTTCTTTGACATGTATTTAGATCTAATTCCTTTTTTATAGTATACTGTATTTACTGATCTTAAAAATATTTTTTTGCAATAATTCCCAAGTGTATTGTACGAGTTATATGTCGGTTGTTTCGCTAATTTACTTTTTGATCATCTTTATGACATTTTATTAATATTAGTGTTATTTAAATGACAAATAGCTTTTCCAATGTCAAGTTAAAAGTTAGTAAACGTTGTCGTTTTAAAAATATATAATTTCAGAACACGATAATAAATTACAATTTGAAATATAAATCAGGAGGAATGTATTGAAAGATTTATTTTATTGAACAATAAAAATATGTACAACATTATTTCAAGTTGTTGTTTTTACAATGTGCTAAGGTCGCCGAATAGTTGAATAATCAAGTTGAAGGATGCTTGTGTTTATTATGCATGTATAATTATTATAATAACAAAATTCCGTTTGGTATTTTTGTATACTTTATATATATTAAAAATTACATGGCAATAAATACATCAAATTTGAAATTTTTACATTTGGCAAATATTTTCAATTATTGTTCCTTTCAGAATGCTTTAGATCTAACTGCACCGGCAAGTGATATCTTACTAAAAAGTCGTAACAATCATCAATGGTTCCAATTATCTGGCCATCCTGATAGTTTAGCACCAGCTGGACCAGGGACTGTTTGGAAGAAGCGTGCAGGTGGCGCAGATAACACAGAACGTGCCGTTTATGAAGCTCTTTCTGCAGATCCTTCAATGCGAGACTGCGTGCCCCGTTATTTTCGTGAAGTCGACTATCAAGGAGAAAAATTTATTGAACTGCAAGATCTTTTATATGGATTTAAAGATCCTAATGTAATGGATATTAAAATGGGTACAAGAACATTCTTGGAATCAGAAGTGCAAAAGTCGACCGCTCGACCGGATTTATATAAAAAAATGATCGCGGTTGATCCAAGCGCTCCAACAGAAGAGGAACATTTAGAGAAAGCTGTTACCAAACTCAGATACATGCAGTTCAGAGAACAGCAGTCTTCGACTTGCAGCATGGTAATTATTAATATATTTTTTTATAATTGTAATATATTAATTATTGAAACAAATAATAAAATAGATTTTTTTATTAAATGATCTCTTATAGTTTTAGAATTTATTTATTAGTTCTTTCTGTATAAAAGTATAATTGTTTAATGAATAATATAAATTGATTTATTAATGTTATATTTTTTTTCAGGGCTTCAGAATAGAAGCGATAAAAAATCGAGGATCGCCGCCAGTGACAGATCTCAAAAAAGTGAAATCAGAGAAAGAAGTATTAGTAACTATGACCAAGTTCTTAGCAGGTCGTGAAGATGTTCGTCAAAAAATCTTGAAAAGGCTTAAAGAAATCCGGATAAGATTTGAACAATCAGAATATTTCCGATCTCACGAGGTTATAGGCAGTAGTATTTTCATGTTGTATGATGATACTAACGTCGGTGTTTGGATAATCGATTTCGCAAAAACGAATGAAGTTCCTAAAGGAATGTGTTTAGATCACAGAAAATCTTGGATGCAAGGAAATCATGAAGAAGGTTTTCTCTTTGGACTCGATCGTCTCATTTCAGTCTTAGAAGAAGTACAAGTAAATCCTTATCATAGCCCGTTTAAAAATTGTAATAATGTGGTACCAGTGTTAAAATCATCAGAACCCATTAAATCTTGAAATCTGTACAAATGCAGAGGAAAATCCTTTGCTAATTGTACATTGAATAACAGGCTATGAAAGTCTTTTTTTTGCTGCTTTGCAGTAATACATTGGAAATCTGCAAGAGCTGAGTTTGCTGAATACTGAGGCGTTGAGATATGGAAATGATTTCCAAAAAGTGTATTGCATGATTTTTATAAATTTTGTTAAATAAGCTTTTATACTTTATTACATGTTTGTATTATCATTTTTATTTATATTCAATTTTTGAAAATTCAAGTATTTGTAAAATTATTTAAAGTGTTCATATGTTTAAATGTAACGTTCACACAAAATAATTAAATATAAATTAAATTTTAAAAATATTTAAATTAAATTTAATTATTGAAATGCAAATATATGTGCATAAATTTCATATCTATCAATACAAGTCAAAAGTTTTTTGTACAAATGTTTGACATTTTAAACTCTAATAATTTTTGATTTATTATAGTGTGAACTGCAGTTATTTTGGTTATTTAGCAGATTGAATTTAATTTAAAATTTCTTATATATAAATTAAGTTCATTTTTAAAGTTGAAAATAAAAATCTAGTCAATAATTTATGTACATATTATTTTTCACAATTAGGAGGAATTATATCAGCTATTATTTATTTGTAATTAGAAAAATAAAAGTAATTTATATATTAAATTTACTTTTTTTCCCCTCCAAGTTATCCTGTAGACTTTATTGTATTTATTAAATCTGTGAGAAAATAGTCTGTTAGGTATATAAAATTCTTTTTCTATTTTTGGTTGAGAAATGAACATAGGAATACTTTTTGAACAATTTATTATGCAACTGACATAAATACATTATTAAGGATTTATATAAACAATCTTAATTTAAAAAATATATTAATATATTACTGTTTACTTAAAATAAACCAGGAAACAATTCTGAAAAGCTTTCATTCCAAAGTTCTGAAAATTCATTAAGTTCACTGTTCTGTGCAGAAACATCACTCAGGGGTGAATCAAGAGATTCATACCCACAATCAGATAGTCCAAAATCACTTTTACTATTGAGATCATATGAAGGAGTTGATATTATGCTTCCATTACTTGATAATGGTGATCGTACACTCAGTGTACTTCCAATTGGTGATAATAGATGATTTTGTGGATTTTCCAGCCTTAAATTAGATAATGAGAATGTTTCTAAATCTACACTATTTTCTGATATTGAAATTTCATTTTCTTGAAGGTCATTTTCATTGCTTTCTTCAGATGAAACTTCCATTACTGCTTCACCGAGACAAACATCATCCTCATCGGAAATGATAATTGTTATACAGTTCGTGTTTTCATCATACACTCCATATACAGAGTCACTGTCTTCTGTTTTTATTGTTTCGACATCCATCAATGATTCATTTGAATTTGTATCTTGTTCTTGTTTTACTTCTGTTAATAATAATGTATCTTCTATATCATTTCTGTGCAATAAATTGTCTTTTATTAAAATGTCCTCTTCAATTTGTAAAGATTTGTTGGCATTTATGCTACTGTTCCTACAGGATTCCAAGTTTTCTGATGACGTCCCCACCACTTCTGAATCGCATTGTTGTTTGGAACATTCAGAGGTACCCTGTAATAAAATATTTGAATACAAAATTACTATAAAGTTATTACGAGCACAGATTTTAAATAAAAAAAACCCAAACCTTTCTGTTTGATGTTGCATCAATTTCTTGATCATTTCCCACAATGTCTTCGAGGAGGCTTTGGGCAAATTCTTCAAGTTTAGTGATGTCAAAATCTGATTCGATTTCGTTAAAGAAATCTGGTAGAGAAGGTAGATTATCACCAGCCACAGAGCTGCTGCCTGTTGCGGTTCTCGCTCCTGCTGCAGAGGTGCGGACACTGCGGGTCCTGTAACGGAACCGCAACAGACAGAACAGACCTGTGACGATGACTTTTGTTTCTTTACTTCGGAGTTTTCTGTTAATAGTCTTTCATTTAACTCCCTCAAAGATCGGCATTCTGAAATCAGTTTTTCATTCTGTTCTGTGAGAATTTGAAGAGAAGTCTCTAATTCATCCATTCGAGCTTTTTTACGGTCACGAGATGTTTGTGCTGCAACTCGATTTTTTAGTTTCCTGTAATAAAACATAGCTGTTTAATTAATATATCTGATATTTTTTTCAATACGAGCGAAAGAAACAGTTACGTACTTTCTTTGAATTTTTTCTTCCCATGTTAAATGTTCCAATCGTCGCTTTTTTCCTCTTTGTTGAATCGGCTGATCTTGATTAATTAATATATCTGTTAAGGTACTGCCATTATTGGCACAGTACCTTGGCACTGTTATTAAAACAGGTTTATTCATTTTAGGGCTTTATTTTTATATGATATTCCAAAACACAACACCCAAACACCGAGTAAACACTGGCAGTCTTCACGGCATTTCACGTTACATATTATACAAGTTTGCTTTCTGATGCAACACCTGGAAAATTCTGATATGCCACATAGTTGTATACACATATGTGGTGAAATCTGATTGGTGGATACTTGACATTTTGAGACGTCACACGTAAACGAACGAATTTGTACGAGTCGTAATGCCTATGGGGAATCGAAAGCTAATAGGAAACATCGTATGACACAGATGCAAATATTTGTAAACATTGCACTTCAAGTGCAAATTGTAAACAAATATTTAAATCTGCTCTATCATAATAATAACAAATTCATAATTATAAAAATCAAATATATTTCCACTTACGTATATAAAAAGTTGCACATGAATCTATGAAGTAATTTTCCAGTAAACTATAATCCAAGAAAATATATGACATAAAACAAAAATTTTATATAAATCATCAACAGTTTTTATGTCAAATTCTTGTATTAGTTTCAGTTCGGTAGATGCAGCATCAAATATAGTATTAAATACAAATAAAGCATACTCTTTTATTTGGTGAAAATGGAACATATCAAAATATTTTTTAACGGAAATTGAAATCATATTTTTGAATACATATTACGAAATATGTTAAGAAGACATAATAAATATAGTTTATTTGATTTAAACGGAACACTATGAAAACATTTTAATTACAGATAATTTTATCATTTGTTTATTAAAGTCAAGTTGAATCATAGATATCTTGAATGTTTTTAACATTAAAATTAATTGTACTAAAAGTAAACTATTACTATATAGTTTAAAATTATTAAAATTCATTATGAAATAGTTACGAAGCTTTTTAAAATTGTCAACTTTCTTAAATAGCAGACGTACTAAAAATATACCGTTCTATTAATGAAGCTAAATTAATTTTATTGAAATTATAAATTTTAATTTTAAAGTATTACATATAAAATATAATATGTATTTGGTATTGTTTCAGCGTATGTTATCTTTACAAAGAAACTCATTATTTCGGGAAATACACTTGAATTGTGTTTTTTTTTTTTATTTGAAATTTATTGTAATTTTTTGTGTTTCTTTTGATCTGTTTTTTTGTTGACTGTCCCTGTGATTACTTTCATCGTTTCCGTCACATTTAAGTAAGTTATTAATTAGTATGGTTTTATGATAAAAGTTCAAATATTAATTTTAGCTTATTAGGTTGATTTATATTAAATTTTCTATCTAAAGATGATGAAAATACCGAAAAAGATGGTAGCACTAGTAATTAAGAACACTGATGTAAAATATTAAAATAAGAAGATAAAATTTATAAAACATCTATATTAAAAAATATTATGCTGTATTTAAATATTAAAAAGCGGATTTTTTTTAAGAAAACAAATAATTAGTAATATTTACTCATAAAAAAATAATACAGACGCAAAAAATCAAAATCAATATCACAACAGTTTTTACTCTATTAAACACATTTTTCCTTGTACTAAAACTTATCAAAATACAATTTATTTTATTTCTACTGGGCATAATAATGCAATAAAGATAATTTTATTAAACTAAAATCCTGGTATTCGAAATAAAATAAATATGAGTAGAAATGTTTATTTTATACAGAGGCGGATTTAAACAAATTATAAAAGTATAAAATTGAAATTAAATATACATAAATTGTTTTCATTGTAATGCTGTTTCCATTTATTTTATAGTCTGTACCGGACATCTGTTAGATACAGCTGTCTGAAGAATAATTTCCTTACGAACCCAAATGTAATATATCACATACTTTTGTTAGATTAATATGCATCATGACATAGTTACATGTATCCTAAATAATTCAAGATGTCTTTATGTGAACCTTAATATTATTTTATCTATAAGAAATCAGATAGGAAGTACATCTAAAGACTTTGAAATAAAAGCTTTATTGACAGACTGATTATATGGTTTGATAATTTGTACATCTTAAAAATTAAATAGAATTTGAATTGCATAGAACTTTAATATTAATATTGGTATAGCGATAATTTTATTTTAATAATTTTATTTAATATTGGTATAGCGAGGAAATATTTTCTCAATTTACTGTATTTTATCAGAAATTAAAGAGTATATAAATATATTTTCTTGTTAGCAAAACTGGCAGAGTAATATTAAACAGGAAATGCTTGAACGGAAATTTAATAAAAACAAACTAAAATTGCTATACATTACTTAGAAAAAAAAGTAAGTTGAGCAAATAAAAAATAATATTTTCAAAAATTATCTTTAATATAATTCTTCGGGTGTTTTTTTCATATCAAATATAAATAATGTGTAATATTTAATATAAAACACTATCACACAAACTACCGATAAACGAAATAAATTACTATCAAAACCGGAACCGTATATTGGTATCTCCTTATTTGCATATTATTTTAAATTTAAATTTAAAATAACTAACTGGTATATTACTCAATTTTTATCATTTATTTGAAGAATAAATTTTGAAACAAATTTGATAAATAATAATAAATAAATTTTTAAACACTATTACTTGTAAGGTGATATATTAGTTATACTTTGAATTAAAATGGACTGAATCGTAAAACAGTTTATTGTTACATATGTCGCAATATTTTCATTTTAATAGCTTTTTTCATTTTTGTAATTATTGATATAAGTACGTTATACTCTTTGTCCCGGCTTTTTTTGTTCCATCAGTCGTAATTAGTGAACCCATATGGTGTTTTTAAACCATCACATTTTGATTCATATTCAAAGTTTCAATAAATAAATAAATTCTAAAATAAAAAAATGAATGCATAGATATTTCATCTGCTTTAATAAATATTAAAAACCATCTGCGACGGTTGTTTAAATGAATACCAGGTTGATTACACATTTAAAGAAATTCATAAAAATATATATTAAAAACGTGCTTGAATTACTAATTATATTGTTTTTGTAAAACTTGTTTATATTTTCTTAATAAACACATAGAATATTAGTTTTCATATAGAACTAATTTCGTATTATATAAAAAACAAAATAATCAAATGAAACTAATTACTCAAACTTATACTATTTACAGGTAAATTGTAAAGTAAAAATATATTCTAATTAACATGTTCTCTGGATATAATCAAATATATATATAATTTATTGCTTTCCATCTTTTTCACGCTAGACGATTTAACAAATCTTTAAAAATAAATTAATGGAAGTCGATGTACTTACTATCTTTATTTATGTTTCAGTTATCTTTTAGCCATTTTAATTTATCTATAGGATATTACATACTGTTTCCAGCTTTCGTTCTTTATAAGCATGAAATCATAGCAGTATGGAAAAATCATTAAATTTAGTCATAGCTGACTTATAAGAACGTTTAACATTTCACAATGTATCATATGACGTAATTAAGTGGCATATTTGAATACAAGTATGATGGTTAATAAATAAAATAAATATTTATAGTTAATTGTTATTTTTAACAGAAATATATGTCCAAAACAATGAATTATTACCATAAAACAATTCTTTTGATAAAAGCTTTTTTCTGAGATTTATTATTATTATAAATTATTTTAATATGAAGTACTTGTTTTAAACTTTTAATTGTTTTTTTCAACTATTATAACTTTTAATCGCGGGATTCAAATTAAAAAATATAAATTTCTCTATAACTAACGTATTTTTTTCAATATGAAAAAGTATAATTAATTGGTAATAGATATCTTGTATATAAAAAATATTAAATACCAAATCTTTTTCAATAACAATTTAACTCATATTCGATTTTTATTTTTATTTGGAAATTAAAATTCAATAGTAAATTATTTGTGTTCACTTTTACTTTCGTATTTGTTGATAAAGTAGAAGCAAAACCATTTAAATCAACTATCTCTGTTTAATAACATGCTATTTTAAACTTACGGTCCCTAATTAAAAGAGAAAATGTAAATAAAGATCATAGTTGTATATATAAAATAATCACGTGATGACGGGCATGTGATGTGCGGAGATGTTATGTCGTTTCTTATTAAAAAAGTTTTATATATTTTATACATGTAAGGAGTAACGGTATTATTTATTTTTTATTTACATACTTACAAACCTCTCTCTCTCTATATATATATATATGCATATAAATTATACATAAGTATATAATAATGATCTCGTTTGTGGGAAATAAAAGTTTAGAGAATAAAATTATCACTTTCCAATTTTTTCTTTATAAAAAACGTATCCTTTATCAAAATATTACAGAAATGATTACTTTATGACAAAATTAAATTCTTTTTTATTACAAATATGCGAATGAAGACAAAAAATAACAATCACAAAAAACAATACATTAAAATGCAATATCTGATCAATTTTACTTTTAAGGTTGATGATATTTGTCTGTAATAAATAACACAATAACCATTATATATGATTATCTGAAATAAATTTTTATAATTACTTAGTTAATAAATCTGTAAATATAAAAATAAAAAAGTCAATAAAAAATAAATGTTTATTTTTATAAAAATGTGACATTAAATAGTTAAAAAATATATATTTACAGTTGTAAATACAGATAATTGTTTGTATTACAATCTAAAAGGCACATTACTCAAATATGTATATAATAATTTATGATTAGCCCTGCTTCAATTTATTCTATACAAAAAAATAATATTTATCATAGACAACAAACATTAAAGTCTTTAATTGTAATGTTTTAAAATGTGCATGCAAGTTAATAAGAATGTAGTATTTATACAATTCTCTATTAGTTTTCTATAAATAAAATATAGTTTAATAAAGTGTACTCAGAATATTTGGTTTGTAAAATTCTTAAATTACAGCAGTATAACATTTGTAGATAGCATTTTTTTACACTCTAATACTACAATTTGATATCTTATTTGGTATTTATTTACGAAAATATACTTTGATGTCTAATCTATGAACTTTTTTGTATCATTTATTTATGAACGATATACATTATTTGTAAATATTAATGATGTGAACTAGACATCACATAAATCATTGTAAAAAAATCATTGCAAACACAAGTGTTTCATTTATCATGAAATTACCCTATCAGTACTGTCTTTTCATTCTGATATACACAGCCGTAGTTTAACCACTAACTTAATTTATTTAAATCGATGTGTACATTCTTTTTATATCACTGAAGCATAAGTGCTTCTAAATTTCTATGTAGAATCGTGTCCTTAACTGAATTAAATACGACTTTGATGTTTTCAGTATCCACTGCGGTTGTGAAATGATGATATAAAGATTTACGGGGATCGTTTTTCACCCCCGTGAACATGGCAAGTATGAACGCTTGGACATCGTTTAGAGAATGAGAGTTACCCGTGAACTGTGGAAAATACCAGCGAATGTCGGTTTCTGGGTTTCTTACTTTCTGTGCCAACAGATCTGATTTGTTTAAAAACAAGATGATTGAAATTTTTCCAAACACTCGATTATTGACAATTGTATCAAAAATATTTTTGGACTCTTCAAGTCTATTTGTTTTCCTATAAAGCATAAAAACAAATTAAATATTATTACTTGTTAACATAATATAACATTTACAATTGAAAGTTTAACTGTTATTATATTTATTTACTAAATGAAAATTTCACACAAGTCATATTTGTTTCAAAATTATTTTTTTAATACCTTTTTTTTATCAACAATTGCTGCAGTTTAAATATAAAACATATTATTGCATTGTATATTGTGATTAATGTATAATATTATACATTTTCTGTACCTGTCTTCAAGTAAAACTTGATCGAATTCTGATGATGAGACTAGAAATATAATTGATGTTACACAGTCAAAACACTGGAACCATTTCTGTCTTTGAGATCGTTGTCCTCCTACATCTACGAACAGGAATGGTATATTGTTAATTGGAATAACGAATTCGGTGATACCTTTGGTCGCTTTTCGGCAGTGTAAAATATCCTGATATGTCGGAATATAATCCAGTCGTGCTATTCGATCTAAGTTATCGAAAAAATAATGTACAGAATCACTCTGAAAAAAATAAAAATGTAAGTCGAATATTTAACTAGGAAAAAAAACTTTAAATTAGTTTATAAGCAATACTTTAAAACTGCTGTCTTCCATAAATGTAGGTATAAGCTATTAATTTGCTCAAAAATTATATATGGCATTTCCTTGTTATGAATGACACTGACCTTGTCAACATTTAATTAGTAAACAAATACAACTGGCATGCCCAGATGGATGATTTAATTAAACGATTTACTTACAAGCTGAAATTCTCTTCGTCTATCAAATGCCCTCCGTATTCCAGCATCGTTCCAAAGATCATTTAAGGCAGGTACGAAATCCATGAAAAGTCTGGCGTCGAGCACCATGCTGTTTTCGTATTTAAGTAGGTTAAGTCCAATGTCTACATTTTTGGCATTTTCCCAGGGTATTCCTAATTTATCTCTAGCGTCCACGAGCACTTTCATACCCTTAACTATATTTTGATATATAACATGTTGATATTCCTTCACTAACTCGTTTTCAAACTTTACACCATGTATAATTCTCATTTGCTTTAAAAACGTTGATTTACCACTCTCACCAGCACCGAGTAATAACAATTTAACTTGTCTTCTGAATGTCTGTTTATCTTTTTCGATCATTCGATCGATCTCTTGGCTTTTGTATCGTTGTTCCAATTCTTCTGGGCTAAATTTAAATCGCAAACAGCAAGAACACGACCAGGATATAGTGGACATCTTGACTGGTCTGAGAACCTCGCCCGCTCTGCCGGTCATACGACTTTAGTGAAGGACACAGTCGGCAAAACAGGGTAAGATGTATCGAGCGACAATCACAGCATTTACTGTTTTTATTCCTGTTAATGTAATATTACCAATTAACTTCTTGTCATTTGTGTCTATTATGCACAAGACAAAATATATTTATTTTAAAATACAAATAGACTCGTTTTTGTGGTATATAAACACAAGAATTGAAGAATTTGAATTTTATATAAAAATTGACTGCTTGCTCATACAATTAATTGAATAATAAAAGTCGACTAATTGACTAATAACATGACACGTCTAAGTGTTGTTTCCTTATTATTTTCATTCAGAACTATTTTATTGTGAATTTACCTCATTTCTCTGTATTGTAGTCAGATTTAGTCGAAAATGTCATTATTTTTTGTATATATATATATATATATATATATATATATATATATATATATATATATATATATATATATATAGAGAGAGAGAGAGAGAGAGAGAGAGAGAAAGAGAATAATTATATTTATTATTTATTTTTTATCTATCTCTTTTATTCTTTTCTTTTGATAAATTGTTGCAACTTTCGTTTTTTCGGCTGATTGGGCGAATTAGTCAATATCTAAATGAGAGATAATATAGTATCTTGGATTCGAACTCAGCTCTATTGACTTGGATCAAATATGTTAGGTTACTCGATTACCACAACTGATTATAACCAATGTGCAATATAGTATGTTTTATAGTCATATTTAAAAATCGCTATGTTATAAAAAACTCATTTGAAGAAATAGCAAACATTTCTTTAAATATTTTGAAAATAATACTGATTATATTTAAAATATAATTAATTTTAACATTCAATCTTTTATTTTTTTTTTGGTTATAAATATTAACTTTTTTGCATATTTATCTGTTATTTTTATTCGAATATTACATTTTTGCATATTTATCTGTTATTTTTATTGAAATATTGGTAAAAAAGATCAAAAACCAAAAATAAATTATACTGTGTTCACAAAGTAATTAAATAGATTATTATCATTCGCTCAAAACAAACAAGAAAATGTATCATTAAATTTTAAGATAATTGAATACTTATATTACATAATAATCCATATTCATTTACATGTAAAATATATGAAAAATTATTATAAATATATATATATATATATATATATATATATATATATATATATATATATATATATATATACATATGCATGTGTGTGTATTAAAATAATAAATAATTTTCACACAAAAGAATCTGGGCTTACTTTGTGTATTAACAAGTGGATTTAGGAGAGTAATTTATTTTCGACGCATCCTTAAATCCCAAATAAATAATTAGAAGTGTTTTGTATGTGATTCATATTATACAGGTTTATACAATTCATCAAGTAATGTAATTATACTGTTCTAATTGAATACATATATAATGATATGTTGCTGATAAAATACTAACAAAAATTATATAACAGATATAATTTCACTTTTAGAAGCTACTGAAAAATGAACAAGAATGATAAGGATGCAGTCGTTGTTTCAAGAATAAATAGTACTACTTCTATTTGGAATGAAAAACTAATAAACTTAATTTTATATTGGTTTATTTTTCAGAAAAGTATAAGTTAATTTCATACGGTATATTATACAATAATACATATATGTGAAGAATGACATCAGTATTAATTACATATTAGAGATATGTTAGTAGTTTATGAGAGCATACTTAATATGTCATATTATTAAAACATGTGTTGTATTTTAAAATGAATTTGTTTCAGTATTTATTATATATATATATATATATATATATATATATATATATATATATATATATATATATATATATATATATATATATATATATATATATATATATGTGTGTGTGTGTGTGTATTTAGTTATGAAATTTATATTAATTATTTTCAAAACAATTTTTGTCAAATTAGTCATAATTTAAATATAAAAGTTGTTTTAATATATATATATTTAAACATATTTTAATTATATTGATATTGATGTTTTTTTTATTAATTAATTAATTTTTTTTTGATTTTAATATGCATGTTTTAAATAAACGTTCATGCACATATATCTGTGTTTTGTTTTACAATTATTTTTTTTGAACAATTTGTTGAATTAATTGAATTTATAGCAACTATAGCACACATTTCATTTATGTTCATATATAACCTACAGGAAATCTTATACAACAAATTATAACTGGCGAATTATACATATAGAATTTAAATACATTATTGGTTTTAAAATAAAACAATAGTTTTCCTTTCATCTTTCTATTTTTCATTAATTCAATTTTATTTAATTTTTAATGTTTAAATTGGATGCACAGCATTGTTCAATTTCATCTATAAAAAAAATAAATAAAATTTGATTAGGTAAGTATTCAATTTCATCCATTTTTTATTTTATTAAATATATGCTGAAAATAACTATACAAACGAAGGAAACTGAATATCATCTGGAGCGTTTTGTCAATATAAAAATATTCTGCAATTAAAATCTATTTAAGAAACAAAAAAGAAGAGAAGAAAAATGGTCGTTCTTGTTATTCAAGTGTCAGTTCGTTGGTGTAAATTTGTAATTGATTTCTTACGTATCAGTTAAGTGTATCGTATATTTAGTTTAACAAAAAAAAACATTAATTTGTTGTATAAAAATTATATGATTGATTAAAAATACAGACTCTTTTTAAATACCGTAGATATAAATATGAGAAATTATATGATAATCAAAATTACTGGTGAGTACATACTTAGATTCAATTGTCTTTAATATTTATATATAAGCATTTGTTTCCATTTGCATGCTGTTATATTTGTAAATAAATGAACGATTTATACATTTTAAGCTGAGTTCATGAACTGAATTTTGCACATTCTTACATTTAGCGTTGTTTAAAAGTATCTTCTATTCAAACTAAGTATTGTTATTTTTCATTATAGTTGAAAAATGCAATTTATTAATCCATAATTTATATTAGAAATGTATTACGAATTCTTAATGTCAATATATTAATATGTGTAGTTACTAGTAAACACATATTAATTAAGTGTTTAATATTTATATAAAAAATATATGTTTATATATATATATATATATATATATATATATATATATATATATATATATATATATATATATATATATATATATATATATATATGATACATTTTCAATGAAAACAGAATTATCTACTGTTTCTAGGATAACTGACGAACTTGAAGTTATATATATATATATATATATATATATATATATATATACATATATATATATTTACTGTCCAATTTCACTGGGATTAAAACGCTTGTTAAAAAAATACAAGCGAACGTGCAGGCTGTCATCAATTCTGTTTTGTCGTACATATACAAGTAAATATTGTCAGGAATAAATTCGTCTTATGATTCTTTTATATCTCATTTGTACATAAATACTTTGTAATATAGAATCTAAATACTCATAATTGACTTTGATACGATTTTGTATACGTTGCGATTGCACAATCGCAACGATGACTAATTTAATATCCTTTTGGTCTGCTGTCATTGCTGAAATTACGTCTGACGAAATTTTTGTCGTGTATATGAAGCAATATTTTGCATATTCGGGTCGCAATGTGATATATTCGTGATGGTTATAGCCTCATAATAATGTACGATCTTTTCGCGTATGCGAGCATTCTTTTACGGTATTTAAACGATTTATGTATATATATATATATATATATATATATATATATATATATATATATATATATATATATATACATACATAAACACATTCATATGGGTTTACGAAGTATACAAATTTGTCTATCACTTTTCTCACGAAAAAAAGAAAATAGATTTTATTTACATGTATTAATTAAAAAGAGGAGGGAAATTTGAAAATATTTTGTGTTCATGTTTATATATATATATATATATATATATATATATATTATATATATATGCTGATTCCTTGAATCATCTTAAATCTTTATTATGCGATTGGCGCGAAGAAACATTAATGATTTCGAAGAATCAATTAAAAGAACACTTTTATCTTAAAAATGCGGTCATAGGTAAATAATTAGTACTTTTGTATAGATAATGGACTACGAAATTTTACAGTTCCGTTTCGACATTTTTTAGTGGGTTTAATAAACTTTTATACAAGAAATATTTTTGATTATAGAATGTGCTACTTTGCTGTTGTTTTTTTTTTTAAGATCAGATTTCAGTTCTATTCCAATATGTTAAAAATTATTTGAGGAAGAAATTTGAGAATATTATGAACACTATTTATTAATTTTACAGCTTAACGCACTACGCACTAAATTTAAGACATTATTAGAAAATTAAAAATATATTTGATTCATTATTCAGTCGATTAAACGAATGAATCGATAATAATTACCTATGTATATATATATATATATATATATATATATATATATATATATATATATATATATATATATATATATATATATATATTGTAATATAATATATAGGAAAGTTTCTGTAGCAATAGTACCCTCTTTAAAATATATAATTTTTTCATTTGACCACACATTTGTGGGCCACCGAATTGTTATTTATTTTTATTTATTATTAAAATTAAAAAATATATATTTTTAATTAAGGAATACAAAGTCAGCTTTAATTCGATTTCAGAAACTTAAATTATTTACAATATATATATATATATATATATATATATATATATATATATATATAAATACAAACATACATACATACAAATATCTATCTATATATCTATCTTTCTCTCTATATATATACATATATACATATTCATAGTATATTTAAATTCAGTAACCCAAAAAGAATTGTTTACAAAAATATAAATTTTTAACAAATTTTTGGCTTGAACTGAATTATTTTAAGTAATCAGTTTTATCTTAAATTATTTAAATTTAGAATTTTCCATATTGTTGATTAACATTTTATAAAAAAATTATACTTATATGAAATACTTGATAAAAGCAGATTTTTTAATGTCAATTATTTTAAAACATATTTACTTGCAACAAATAATGTTAAAGAAAAAAGATGTACATAACTGAAAAACATACGGAATATATTTTTTAATGAAATATAAATACATACTGAACAGTATCTACAGGGTTCTACCAGTTTGATCTTAGAGAAAAACTGTACTGATTCGTGGAATAATTTCAGAAATAACCATGTTTATGTTAACAAACATTTCCTTAAAAAAATAATTTACATATACCTCGATTTGATTCTATATGGTGCTGATGTTACTTCAACGTTTATTTTTGGAAATTTTTGTGAATAAGTTTTTGAATTTTATTATTTAATGGATTTAAAAATTCATTTGATAATCAATATCTATCTATCTATCCGTTTCTCTCTCTATATATATATACATATAAATATATATATATATATATATATATATATATATATATATATATATATATATATGTATATATATGTATATGACAAATTTCTGTTCGAAATATAGTAATCAATTTTTTTTAAAGATAGTTTATATTATTTGTTAAAATATATTTTTTAAATTTTGATTTGCATTATATATATATATATATACATATGTATGTGTGGTGTGTGTGTGTGTGTGTGTGCGTGTGTGCGTATGTGTTACTAAGTTTCAATTATATTAAAAAAAAAAATTAAAGAAAAGTGCATTGTTTGAACATTTTAGCATATCTGTATTGTATTTTGTATATGTCGGTAATCAATATTGTTGTATTTAATAGTTAATTCTAGTCTCTTCAATTTATTAATTGAAAAACATTGATGTAAAAAATAAAGGGAATATATTGAGTATTTCTTTAGTTACCTAGTGTTGAAGTGATAGAGAGACGTCGTTTATCATTTTATACCACTTTTGGTTCTAAAAATAGCAAAAACAACCAACATGTTATCATACAAAATTGTAATGACGCAAAATGTTTATTTAATCATTGTCATGTTTTTTGTGACATATGTTTCAATGCATTATATATATATATATATATATATATATATATATATATATATATATATATATATAATTATTATCATTATTATTATTATCAAAAGAAGAATATATTTTATTTTTAATTTCGGCTAGCCGGATTTTGTACAACAAAGTTGTTACTGTAGATATGTTTATATAGCAATTTAAGTAATTTATAGTATTAGCATAACAAAAAGTAAACTGGAAGTATCATTTGTTTGGTGTTGAATCCTCCATTGCACACGTTGAGAATAAATTGCAAAATGGTGTTAGCAGGGGATCCATTTATTTAATAGAACAAGGGTGGTTTTATACAACTTTACCCTCTGGCTGATTTGTCTCTGATAACAGGAAACCAGAAACACTAAGAAAAAATACAGTCATTACAAAGATATACTATTAGTCGTTTTTCACTCTATCGTGGTCTAATTAATTTTATTTAAAGTAAAAGCTGAAGCAAACATGTACATATATATTTGTTCTATAAGATGTTAAACGATGCTGGGTAATAATGTTAAAATAATATTTCTTATGGTTAAATTATATAACATAACGATATATTTAATAGTGGTTATGAAGTATTTTATTGTTCTATGGTGTTTATTATGACACGAGAAGCGTTAAAATAAAAACGAAATGAACGTTGGTTAAGGTTTTGTTAGATTTTTGAATTGAGATGTAATGAATAATGAATGATTTTTAATATTTACTTATTTGAAAATATAGTGCAAATAAAGTTATATGAGAAACCATTATTTTGTGGCTTGAACTTTGAAGTTGAATGGAGCGACTTAAAACCTCAATTCAGTCGTGTGGATTTTCATTAATGAAAGCATGGTATGTGTGCGGTTTAGTACCCTTGTAAAATTGAACGGTCAGGTTTACATGGAATGAACGTTTCTTTTTTCAACAGTAGTCAAGAATTCAGTTCAGAGAGATCTTGTTTATTTCTCGAAGAATTATTACCGATTACTGTCGAATGTCTATATATATTTTTTTAATCTAAAGACATCTAGAACTATTGTTTATTGTTAAATTTATTTAAAGAGTAACTTGGATATTTCAAATACTTGTTTATATTTTTTGTCGAATTCATCAATTTTAGTAAATATATTTTTTGTTCGTATTTTTTTAAAAATAATATTTATTTATTATAAATAGATAATCAGTAAACGTGAAGGTGTTGTAAATCAATAAATAACAAAAACTAAAATTAATGATTTTAATACTCTATCCAAAATGAATTTAAATTCAAAAAAAGAGTAACTTTTTATTTGTACGAATTCGAGTTATACTCTCTGAAAAAAGTAATAGTTGTGAATAGTTTTTTTTCTGTATTTTACAAAACAAATAAATGTGCGATGGTAGGTTTTTTCACAATGTAAATTGAAATAAATACATTTTTTATAAATCGTCCGTTCTATTGTCTGTTATATAATTCGTCGGTATGCTGACTCACTATGAATTCTACCCTGGTCTTGCAATATTTAAATTTTACTAAAAAAGGTTCGTTGTTCAAAAAAATATTCCTTTATAACTTTTAACATTGACAGAGTTGTAAAGACTTTAAATAAAGACGAAAAGAATAATTACAAAAATATGTAAATAAAACTTTTGTGGTTTTGTAATTAACTATATTCATATTATCAGATATAATAATATTTAATTTTGTAAAATTTTAAACTGATGCATGGATATACATGTTATTTGAATACAAACATGTTTTAATAAATAGAATTTATAATTATAATAGTAATAATTCAGTATTGCAGATTATTTTATGCTGAATTTCACGGAGATAAAATAAAATTCCATCAGAACGGAGATATAAATCAATATTACAATAAAATATTATACTTGCACATGAATAATAAAAAATAATGAAATAATAACAATACCTTTATATTTTTTCTACCTTATTTTCGTCGTACATTCTACACTTTTCGTATAACAATCATAAACTTATTTATTACAGTACATTAACACTAATCTAGTTTATGAGTTGTAAATGCTATACTGTTTCGAAAAGTTAATGTTTCGGTGATTTTTTCGTGCCTACGATAAAGATGTTCATTAGATGCCGTAAAAGGGAGAAAGAGAAATAAGACGATCGTTAAAAAAATTAGGGCAACCTACAATACCTTTCAAAAATTCAACTTGAAAAGACGAAAATAAAAATAAAATAGAGTTAATATACCCATAAAAAAGTATTTTATAATGTATGTCGCAATGCAGTTTTTTTGATGAGTTTATTATTGATTTTTTTCGATTTTGAACAATTGTTACTTAAATAGTTTGAATAAGTCTTATCAAAAGTTTACTTTTCTGAAAATATAACGAATATACATTAGATAACTTGTGCTTGAAATTAAAACACTGCTTTCGTTTTTAAACTTTTACTGATTTTTATTTACTTATAAGAAATATTTTTGGAAATCAATAGTAGTAGTTAATTTTTAACAAAATAAATTAGTGAATTCAATTTGTACTTCTGGAAATTATTTTTTATTTTTAATATTCAAGATAAATAAAATACAATTATATTAAAAAAATAAAATGTTAAGGTTTTGAAAGTTTAATTCAGAGTTTGGATAATTTATGAACTTAAACCAGAGTTTATGGTTTATTTATATTTTATTAAAAAGAGAAGTTTCGAAAGTAGAATTAATATAAATAGCATTAGAGAACGCAGAAAAATAACAAAATTAATGTTGTCTTCAATACCAAAAAGTTTATTCGTAAAGATACGGATAAAAATTTTATATTTTTTTTATTTCAAAATATTATCTGTATCTTTTACTTAGACCGCTTTTTAAAAGCACCTTTCTGCTACATAACGGCAAGCTATTGTACAGA
>CM068314.1:21682625-21840125 GCA_034766995.1 Acanthacorydalis orientalis | reverse complement strand
TTCATTTACCTGCTGTTAGTCAAAATATATTTAATGATGAAATTTACGACTCAAGGTTTTATACAAAAATTCTGTATAAGTTAAATATATTTTTGTTAATTCTATTATATTTTTTTTATAGATAGTTCTCTGTTTCTTTGTATATATATATATATATATATATATATATATATAATATATATATATATATATATATATATATATATATATATATATATTAGGTTGGTTGGACAATAATTGCGATTTTAGTTTTCTGAAATTTAACCTCAGTTTTTTTCAATGAAAATGTCATTTCATCGTGTTCATGTTAATATCATTTAAAAGTGATTTTTTCGATTTATATTTTGGTAACATCGACTTTTGTTTTATTATTAATTTTGCTTCAAATTGGGCTATTGAATTAAAGATGGAAAGGAAGCAAATAAGAGCAATTTTATTTTACGAGTACAAAACGGAGGGTAAAGCAGCAAAAACTGCTCATAAACTAAATGATACTTTTGGTGTGGGTAAAATCATATTTTATTATTTATATTTTGACATTAAAACAATAATCAGCTGACATATTTTATTATATATTGAAGTCATTTACTTTTATAAAAAAAAAATAAAAAAAATACTGTGAAACTGATCAGACCTCTTTACGTTTTGTAAATACTGTTGAAGAATAGATATCATATGATGTATTTTCAGATTAGTTGTATGAGAATGTAATAAAATGCAAGACCTGAAATAAAACGTTTCAAATATGCCATAAAACGTTTCAAGTTAACGACACAGTTACTTCTTATTTTTATTTTTTCTCTAGAGAAATTTATTGATTAAAGTTGTGTGTATTTAGTGTCCTACTAACAATATTTATGAAAATTATGTTTTTCTTAAATGGGAAGTTCAATTGATATTCTAACAATTATATGACTATATTTATCATTCAGTTGATTTATAGATCACCACTGTCAAATTGGATGAAGGCCATTTAATACGATTAATTCTATATATCAACATTTACTTTTTGTCCTCAAATATGACACATTTCTTATGTACATAGTAAGCATTGATTTTAACCCTTTCTGGAAAAGGGTTTAAATTGATTAATGAATATACATAAGTACTGAGATTTAAATATCAACAGTGATAGGTTTTGTTACTAAAATTATTGAGTATATAAAATATATATATATATATAGAGAGAGAGAGAGATAGATAAGTTATAGTTACTATTTAGTACCTTAAATTGTATAAATTCAAAATCGTTTTCATATCGTTTGTTGCTTTCTTTAATAAATAACCAGGTATTGAGACAAATCAGATAAAAAAACTTATAATTTCAATATTGTATAAATGAATTCAGCATTATGACATGTATTTAATTATTGAGCGAGTGCTTTCCTTTGTTCAGTATTCTGAAGTTCAATTTGTCAACAACACAAAATAATCTCACAGAATATCGGGAAGTGCTCCAATTTAAGACTTTATTGATTAATTCTCACGTTAGGTTTATATGAATTGAATCTTATGTTATAAGGGTTTGGTATTCAAAAGAGGTTAATTCACGAATTTGTGTATTGCCTTCCTTAAGTCAGTAATTATTTTATCCGTTTTCTAAGCGAGTACGGTAATGTATAGAGTAATATTTTTTATATAATAGTGAAATATAAAAGAAAACAAATTTATATTGAAAAATATAACACTTAGATTTTATAAATAAAGCTGTTTTATTTAAATTCCATAAGAAAATCGTTATTATTAAACATTATTAACACATTTATCACTTTTGTTTAGAATGTTTATAGAAATGTATTATTTAATATGTGAATATGTTTTCGTGACACGTATTTTCTCTTTTTGCAAATGTCGAAAGAAAAAAACAAATGCGAACATACAGACACAATTTTTATCCAGTAACAAAAAAATGTATCATTTACAATTCTATAACAATTTCACACAGTCCATTTACAAACACACCTGTTGGTTTTCGTTTGTTCTATCTAATATCTTATGTTGATAGCTATTCTTTGTATGTTTCTTTTGTATTATTTTTAGTACAAATAAGTATTCCATTGAAGATGTCTTTCATTCATTCAAAGTAGAGATTTTCGGGCGAGAAAATAAGTAATCTGCTGGGATTTATATTGTAATAACTCTACGACGTTATAAATATATCATCTGGATTTTTTTATATTCAAATTTGAATGGTTTTCTTTTAAAAAATATACGTCATTTTCTCTCAAGTGACAAGAGTAAATAAAACATGCGATAATAACAAATCTAGAGATAGAATAAATACAAATACACTCCCATATTTTTATTTATATTCCTTGTTTATTTCAAAACTACAATTTATATTATATAATAAAATAAAATAATATATATATATATATATATATATATATATATATATATGTATATTAGAATTCAAATTATGTAAAGATTTTTTTATGGATCGGCAACAGGATCGTTTACATGTTTTAGAACAGCAAAAAATGAGTAAGATCCTCTCACAATCTAAAACAATATAAAAAGACAATATAATAACAAAACTCTTAGTATTTTTTTAACTTTCAAAAAATATGATTCGGGTTTTTTAGTAATTAAACCGAAAATGTGTCTAATTATAGTGATAACAGATTTAGATTTAAATTTAATTTTACACATTTAATATATATATATATATATATATATATATATATATGTCTATTTAATTAAAATTTCACAACTCACTGTAACAAATGTTTCAAGTGTGAGAGGCGCAAACTTGCCCACAGTAAGAAATATTGGTCGTTTCATTCGCGTCATTGTGATTAACATAAGAACTTTTATTTCCTTGCTTGAAGATTGCCAGTTGCTTTCATAAATAGCTTGTGGTATCCCACTGCTCTAAAATCATGAATATTATATATATATATGCGAATATTAATTATTAGAATGAAGCATAAAACAAGAAATCTAATAAATTCTTATTATATTATCTGTAGAAAATACTTTTCTAAATGAAATAAATTTTTATTATAAAATTCCGACGTTCAAGTTCATAAATAAAGTAATCATTAAATGTTATTTTCAAGAGCGGTACTTCATTAAACAATAATTGATTTGTAATAATTATTCATGAGTTATAAACTTTGTTGATTTTTTTTATTTGAAACGTAGATAATTTGTTATGTTGAAACATTATCTTTTAATGGCAATATTAGATGAAACTTATATACATACATACATATATATATATATATATATATATATATATATATATATATATATATATATATATATATATATGGGGAAAGAGAGAGAGAAAGAGAAAGTTTTAAGTGTTTTATTTTTGTTTTCTACTTTAATTTCTTTGAAATTAAAACCACAATATCTTATGTAATGAATTCTAAGGTCATGTAGGAATTATTTCTTTTAACAAAATTTGGAATCAAATTATTATAAATATATAATGAACTTAAATATGAAACATGAATCTATTATACAAATAAATTGTTATTAATACAAAAGTAGATTTTGCTAATGGAACCAATTTAACAAATAAAAATACTACTATTTAATTATAATTAAATAATTTTTGTTTACGAAAAAAGCGAGATGCTAATTTTTATACAAAAATCGGTTTCTAAAATATGCTTCTTTATATAAACAAATAAATATTTTTTATAAGATATTTAACTTTCTTTTTGTATGAAATTGGTTATAATAATATGAATTATTGCTATAGTATCTCTAGCAACTTTGTGTTAGAGGGTGAGAGATAATTTCAAAGAAACATCAACAAAAAACGTGAGACTTCAAAGAAACGTACGGCTAAGTATACTTCATTACCAAACCAACAATATAAGAAGAGTTGAAAACCCATTGAGATCATATACGCCACTTCAGCTAAAAATTTTGAACTTGCTATCGGTGTCTGCAACCATAAAACTTATTTATTATACGATTATGTGATGATTTTGCAATTTAAATGCAAATTTTAATAAAGGTGCCGATTTATTGAATATATATACGTACTCACCGTCGATACCAAAAACAAGCATGTGCATAAAATGAAAAGTGTTGTCAATACTTGTCCTAGAGTTAAAAAAGAAAATACATTTTCCAGTTCTTCGCATAACCTACAAATAAGATACACATTTAATATATATATATATATATATACATGCTTTTTTTGCTGTACGCTTATAGATTGATAAATTAATATACACTAATATAGAAAGATTTATTTTTGAATATTAAATTTTGTCAAAATTTCATACAAATAGATTTATCATTTGATTTTATTAAATTATGGAGTCGAGATATTACTAAATTCTATAAATGAGATATTAATTAGATTGTTAGAGTGCCTTAGAATTCAAACTTTATACGAATGAACTAAGTTGGTCGCAGTACATAAGTTGTGTTTAATTTGAACATTTGACAATTACTAATGAGGCATTGTAAATTTGAATACGTATATATATGTACACACATATAAGTACAATAATATATAATCTGAATCATTTTAAATCTAGATTTGTTAAATATTCTTATAGTGTATTGTCTTAACTCATATTACGGTATTTTTATTGATGAAAAAAAAAATAAAAACTTTATTTTATTTTCTTCAGTTTAAGAAATAGTTATAATGTGTCTCTTAATTAGTTCGAATGTTACTAGGTCTCCCATTTCAAGTAAAACTACATTATTAGAACACTTGTCTATTCCTAGTATGTTATGTATGCTCTTGTATACCCGTTTTTACTTTGTATACTTTTCAGTTATTCCATATTAAATATTTACCTCACACATATGTTTTAAATGGGTTTAATTATAATTTTAAATATGTTTATTAATACTTCTTCTTATATTGTATTGTGAATGCATTATAGATGTCCAATTCTTGCACATTTTCTCTTGGATTTTGTAATAAAAAAACTATTGGTGTAATTATAACGTTGCATTATAATTTACAGAAACTCTTAAGTCTGTATGTATATATATATATATATATGTGTGTGTGTGTGTGTTTTGTATATAAAATTAACTGCTATATATCTCAATAAAGTATTATTATTATTTTAATCCTAAATATTGAAATCTAATTGGGTACATATGTTTAGAGACAAAACTGAAACATTGATTTTTTTTCTATGTTAAAATACTCACTTCATTAATGTTTGTAGATGATGTACGCATTTTTTCATTTGAAATTGCATCTCTGTATCGAGTTTCTTGGAATCATTAATTGAACCAGGTTCAAATTCATCTTTCACGCGTAACATTGCTCGTTCTCTTAATGTCCTTAAAGCTCCTTGTAAAATCAATAGATGTGCACTTATATGATTCATCATACACATAAATAATGTATCCATTCCGATAATAATATATGCATATAGGAAAATAGAACCCATCTGCCCAAAAAGAGCAATAGTATAAAGTACTCTACTACTCTTGTATTCGAACGGATACCAGCTATAGTAGGCCAATGTTTGATGGAATTCTAAAGTTCCGTTTTTAGTTTCAACATAAATAGGATTGAATAGTACATGAAATATATCTGGTAAATATGATGATAGTAATGTCCAGTGACAGAGGATGAGAAATGTCATACTGAATAAGTACCCTTTACGTCTAGCTTTTTTAGATATCACTGATGGTTGAAAAAATTCATATGGTTCATAATGGAGGTCTTCACTTTCAAGTGTTGCCATGAAAGATCTGATTTTGTCACGTTGTACGTACCTAAAGATCAAAAATAATAATTCGAAATTGACAAAATAGTTGATTAATTTTATATACCATATTAAAGCTTTAAATACTCCAATAAAATGTGTTAATGCCATGCTCATATTTTTAATAAATGGCTCCAGATCATGATACGTATCAGTGAGAGTAATAAACTGAGCAATCGGAAAATAAATTATCACAAAAATTAATATTGAAAATGTCCATAGTTTATAAATAATTGTGATGAATAAGTTTTTGGTATTTGGAGGCCATACACCACCCACTAATAACATAAGTCGATTGATAATGTAGTAATGTTTATAATATTTTGCACGATCAATGCTATCAGCTCGTTTTAAGAAACGTGGGTTTGGATTTATTGGGTTTAATTGTGTCATCATTAATAATATTTAATTATTGTTATTCTTATTTAGACGATCAAGACTGAAACAAGCTATTTTTATAATATATATATATATATATATATATATATATATATATATTCATATTTTATATTAAGTGTATAGATTAATTCGGTGCATTGTTTAAAGAAAATGATTGTTTACGAAAAAATGGAATATATTTAAATCTTCCAAATATTTTCCATTATTTTGTATAACTTTGCTCCATTTGTTGGGTAACTGATGAATAACTGATGAAACTTCTTGTAGAAAAAAAAATGGTGGCTTCGAGTCGATTAAGTCTTAATGCATTTTTGGAACTCTCCCACACTTTTAGCATTTTTTGCATGTTTTATGCGTCGCAACACCTTTCCTCAAAGCTGAACAAATCATTCTTTCAGCAACATTTATTTTCAATTGGAATACGAAAAGTATGAAATGGTTAATATACTTCTTTTCGGATGCCATCGTGTTCACTACTGTTTTATACGGTTATGCCAATTGCTTGGTCAAGATATGTAGTGTTTTTAAATGTTAAGGTTGGCACTTTAAAATCCTAAAACAACTGAAAAATATTCTAATTTAAAACAGTTATGATTGATTTTATTTAATGTACTGAATTAATTTTTACACCTAATAATATTAAAATGAATTCTCCCAAGTCAGGATATTAAAATAATTATTTTAAAACCAAAAATATGATTTAAATACAGTAAGACAAAAAAATATTAGTATAAATGTATTTAGAATATCAAAATATTTAAAGGAATAGTTACATTCTTAATTAGTTTACTATCAATTTATATATGATTGTATGGTATGCGATATTTTCAATATGAATTTATACGATTAGAAAATAATACGTGGTTTACATAAAAATATCCATTGAAAAACATCCTTTACTCGTATTTCTGTTTAAATGTACATGGAATTCTATACCAGTTTAATTGAAACTATTGTGTAATATTTGTATAATTTTATTTTAAAAATTAAATTAAACTGGTGTAGATAGCAAATAAAAACTAATTAAATTTGTGAAGTACATTAAATAATTAAATATAACAATTAAATTAATAACAATAAAGAATTATTAGTAGAGAATTGAACACATAAGAAAATAAAATTCATTTAAAAAGCAATATTTAAAACATATCTTTTTTTATATATAGAGCAGAGACTATATGAATTTAATAGTTTGTATATTAAATATTTTATATTTGAAAATAAACTATTTACATTTAAAATGAAATTGTAAAAAAAACTAATTAGTATAATTAATAAATGTTTTCTGTGTAATCAGAAGTAGAATTTCATATACAAAAATACATTCCTTATAAAAAAAATATTACAAATGCAAATATGCTTACTATTTACACGAAGGTATAAATTAAATTATATTTTTAGATATAAATGATTGAATGTGGATACAATAAATATTTTGAAAAAAAAACTGTTTTCAATTATCGTATTCATAATGGAATGACTGTTTTTAATTAAAATGATTATTAAATGAATATATACATAAGATCAAATATTAATGGTTTTATATATATATATATATTAATGAGTTATTTCACAAATTTTTATTAATTATTTTTTAAAAAATTTTTTACTTTTTATTTTTAAAAATTACATTTGAGACACAAATACTTGTAAATTGTGCACCTAGTAAATTCGAACTATTTTCTTTAGAGGAAAATAACAGAAAAACGATAAGAATTCATTGCAAAGCTTTTATATGAAAAACAACTACTACAAAAGTATGTCAGTCATGTCGCGATCCAAGATGTTTTAAATAAAAAATGTATCATGTTCTTATCGTACATTTAAATTCTGCTGTTTGATCTTTTATTAACGAATTTACTTAAGTTCCGAAATTATATGCTTTTTTATAAAACGATAATAGTTGATTTTATTCTTATATATATATATATGTATATATATATATATATATATATATATATATATATATATATAACCACACACATACATTACATCTTACATTTAGAAATATTTTATAATTATACCACAGAATATATAAAATATTTTAGAAGAAAAATGTATATGATTAAGTTTTGTGTATCAAAGTAATATGTATTTAGAAACGAATATATTTTTAATATATACATTGAACTTGGTTATAACAAACAATGCGGGTCTGACTAGATTTCTTTATAATTTTTATATTTTTCTTTATACCAGTGAGAGGTATATTTTAGTTAAATAATATAATAAATTTTAATAACATGATCATAAATTATATCAAAAGTAATACCATTTTTAAATAATAAATTTAAGTTTTTTTATAAAATATGAATAAATACCTATAAACCATATAAAAACATTCATCATTTTATACATAACACAAACATTATTTAGGATTAATTAAAGTAATAATAATATAGAGAAACATAGAGACAGTTTATATTTGTGGATATATAGGACAGTTCTTTTCTTTCTTTTCTAAAAAATATGAGTTTCCGGAAATTATACAAAGAATAAAGAGAAAAGCAAATTTGCTCGCTGCATTCGTGAAACAAATTCATTATAAATGTTTGGAAATATTTATGAAGTAAAATCTATATGAAAATTTTCCTGTTATAGTCATGTACTCATTTTATCCATGATTATAATTGAGATAGACTTCAGTCTTTGTTTCTGTATAAAATATAATTTATTTATTAGTTTGTATATAGTAATTTAGTGATATATATATATATATATATATATATATATATATTCGTGATTTGTTTTAAAAATAAGTGCTATATAAAATAAAACAATATTATGTCTGTTTTGTAATTAATTCATCGATAAACTTTTATATACTTATAAAATTGTTTTAAAATTTTAAAAATAGAAATACGGATAGAAAAGAAAAAAATTCGATTACCATAACAAGTGTTATAGAGGTTTGAGTTAATTAGATTGTCATGTCAGTAACGAAACTAAGACTTTTTACAACCTTCTATGCATTTTTCTTTTTAAATATTTTTTTTCGTTATTTCTAGAATACATGGATCGATTTATTGTATATATTTCTTTTGTTCCCAACAAGAAAAAAGATATTCGTTTTAAAAAAGATATCTTTGTGATCAACTTGGATTTATACTAGTGGAAAAATGTAAATAAAGAAAATCTTCGCGTTATTTGTCAGAATTGAAAAACATAAGAAACTTATTTATAATGTACGGTTGCTTGAATATCATTTCGGTTTGAAAACTTTCGTCAATAAGTAGAACAATATATTTTATTTTATGTAAAATAAAAATCTTTTCAAATAGCAGTTTGAAAACTTGTGATTAATTTATTATTTACGAATAAACGGTTCTCGTTTTAGAAATCATTGAACAATTTTCTGTAGAATTGAAGGATTTTCCATTATTATAAGAAAACAATAAATTTGGTATGCAAGCACGTGAAATTATTCGAAAGACATGAAAATTGTATTAAATTTGAAAGTTTCTATTTAGTATTATATTGTAAAAGATTTATTCATGAAAAAATATTAACTTTTAAAATTTGAAATTTTTTCAAATACTGTTTTTTTATATTATATGCTTCTTTATGAGTGAAATATTTATAGAATATTGAAAAAATAATGTCAATAAATATGTTCTATCGTGAATAAACAGTATTTGATTTTGCATATCTATCTATCATATACATTTACTTAACATATAATTATTAGTGGATTTTTTTCTATAATATTTCTCATCAAACTTCTTTATTACTCTGAGTTTTTCTACCATTCTATGAAGCGCTAAAATATTCCTAAAGAAACACATCGTTCAATCATATCAGTGAAACTGATGTTTGTTTTATAGTGGATACGCATCTGATTTATGTTCATGGGAAAATAACAATATACGAGTATTGTAGAATTTTAGAGATATTAAATGCTACATCGACGATTTTTAATGTTTTCTATGTAATTTTATAATCAAAGATATATTGTCTTACATAATTGCAATTCATGGATACTTTGCAATATGGCTGAAACGCACATGGATAATCAAGGATTTACTATATTATTATTAATTCAGTTAATATACATAGCATAATTAATTAATGTAATATAATTATTAATTAATACATTTAATTAATATAATTGCATTAGCATGAGATTAATGTTGTTTTTAAATATATATATATATATTAATTAGTATTTGAACAAAAATGAAACAAACGTTCTATAATTATTTTGATAGGTTATTTTTCATTTCCAGCTCATTAGTAATAAATCTATAAAATACTACAATACTATTGTATTTTGACATTTTTTAACATGTTTTATATATTTCTTTATATTTTTCAAAAACGTATCGCTCGTTAATTACCATTTTTATTACCGTTTATCATGACCGACTCTGCATTAGTTTTGATGAAATAATACAATTACACAAATATTTTCAGTAATAAATATATGTTTCGTCATAGTTGTGAAAAGTAAAATAATAAAGAATAAACCGGATGTAATAAAATATTGTATATTTTATAGATCATAAACTCTTTTTTACTATCTCAATGATCTGGGATAAAGATAAAAGATCTAGTGGAATAATTTATTTTTTATAGTATAATAAGTTTTCGTATGCATTTCAACCAATTTAAGTAAAGTGTTCGGTATTTTGTTCTTTTTACGTTTTTCATTCGTATTTTTTTCTCTTAATAAATGCAAATAAATATTTATAGATTTTTATGGCGAGAGTAAATAATAAAGTTATACGTTTATAGATACTTTTTAAATATAAAAAGATGATTAAATTTTATTACATTTTTAATAAGTTGATAGTAAGAGTTAAGTAAATGTAATATAAATAATTAATTAAATAAACAGTGAAAGCATATAAATAAAAATTAAATAAATGCTCTTAGAAGATATTTTTGAAAGCGATATGTTTATTTAAGATAAAATCTAGACTTAGTTTTGTAAAATATTAGAGATGAATTGAAAAGTATATGACATATTTACAGCAACTTTGGAGATTGTTTTCTCAGACTTTAAAAACAGATAAGGCGTTTTATTTTTAGAAGACCATCATTTTCAAGAACTTAATGATATTATTCTGCTTCAGTGACATTGTATAACGAATATTATATTTTAACTAACGTTTGTTATTTGTTCAAATTCAGTTCAAAGAAATATCGTTTGATGTATAAGATCAACGTTTTAAGGAAATCGCTCTTTTAGAACCAACTGAAACGTTATCGATTTGAAATGCATTTAGAAGGATGTGAATAATGCAATGTTTAAAATGGAAGGAAATGTTTACGTCTCCATTTGCTCGTTTTAGATAAAATGTAACATTCGTTCAATAAAAACCATCTGTTTTTTTTTAATTGGATGTTTTTTATGAATATATAATATATAAATTGTTATTATCAAAAACATTATTTTTTATTGTTAAAATATTTATATAAATAGAAATACCTTTTGCATTAGCATGAGAATTTTTTAATGTATAAAGATGAGTAAATGATGATTAGTAAAGATGAGTAATCTTTAAAATCAAACTATTAAAAACTAATAGTTTATGTTTTTAGTACACTAATGTGGATTTTATATTATATATATATATATATATATATATATATATATATATATATAAATGTCTTTATTTGCCTACTAATATTATTAAACTACATTTTTAAACTAACAGATCATGTTAATTTTTAAAAGTATTTTTGTATTCAATCCCTATCGAAATTAACATCTATTTTAAGACTCGCAATATTTACTCACAATATTATTTTTGTTACTCTTTAATAATATTTCGGTGTTTAGTTTCCTTAAGATTATGAAAACACATTATTATGGAAATAGAAATAATGAAAGAATAAGAGAAACAGAATGAATATTTCGGTATCTATGTTTAAATATTGAATATATTATTCTATAATTCTTTCAGTGCCATTTCGTTTGAAATTAAATTTATTACAGAAATGCTTTATCAGTGGCATTTTTATTGACATGTTTTTTCGTTAATTCGATTGGGTGTCATTTCTTGTCTAAAAATCGTAACTGAAATCTAAGTGTAGGTCAAAAATATCTAGTTTTTTGGACTTTAATTTGACAAATATCATAATACAGTTTAAGAAACTATCATCGATTAACGAGTAATATAAATAAGCAAGAACTATCTGAAAGTCTTTATAAATGAATTGTATTCTGAATATATGTTTCTATATGTATATATACATACATATATATATATATATATATATATATATATATATATATATATGTATATATATAAAATCGAATTATCTACAAAAAAATTTCGATGACGTCGACTTATTTATTTTTGATGTCGAGGTTTCATGGTACCTAAATTTGTTTATATCATATGTAAAACAGCAACGTTAAAATCTGTCTGCGATAATAATTATATAGTAATTATTATTATATAGACAGAAATTAGTTTAAAAAAATATGTTTATTGTTTCATTTGGGTAGATGTAGAGGCTTATAACTGATAAGTGAGCGAGCACAGCGAGCCTGGGGGCTGGTAAACTCTGTGAGCAGGAGGCGAAGTCCCCTAGTTTTTAATAAATCTAAAATTTGTTCAATATATCTTAAAATATTTTTTTCGTCCCTGGATATTTTTGGAATTTTTCAAAATGGAAGGTCTAGAATTTAAATATGTATTTTAAGTATACTTTAGATAAACATATTTTAATTCATAATGTTCGTTTTAACTGATTTTTTTTTAATTGCGCAAATAAGTACGTCATATCGTTTACCTTTTATTATAAAAACAATTTTATAAAAAGTATTAATTGATTTTAAATGATAATTAGACAGTGACATATAAAGAAGTATAAATTTAATTATAATATTCAAGACAAATATCATTCCGTATTACTATATTATATTTTTTTTATTTAACACGATACTCTTTCGTTTTAGAGCAGAAAAGAAGTATGACACTCAAGAGACCTAAAAAGCAAATAAGTTTGAATAATATTTATCCTGTTATACATAAACATAAAAAAATATTCACTCTCTACATATATGTATGTATTACATACGCATATATACAAATATGCGTAGATGTTTTTTGCATATTATAAGCAGGTTGACAAATTTAAAATTTCCAGCTTTGTCGACTGTTTTGTTAAAAGTGAAACAAATTTGAATCCGAAAAAGTTTTAATATTTTCATATATACTTTCATGTCTAATAAAAAATATATGTGTAGGAATTCGTACAAAAAAGTACATTCTTATGACAGTTTGAAAATTATTGGATATTTATTGTTCGGAGAGAAAATTTATCTCAGTGGAAGCGGGGTTACTACTTGTGGATCGATAATCCGACAATGTTTTATGATATTTTAATAGGGAACATTTTCAATATTTTTAATAGGATTTGTTCATTTAATTAATGAAATGTCCTTAAAAACTCAAAAAAAATTATAATTTGTTCTTCGATTCTTTAGATTACTTTTTTAAAACATTATTTATTGTTAAGTGATTATATGAAAATAATTACTAATATTATTTATTTGAAATGGTATAATAGATTAATATTAGGTGTAAAAATTAATTCTGTGCCTTTTTTTTATAGAAAATGAATGTTTAGGGAAAAATGGAAAACTTTTCAATCCTAAAACGATCCTCCATTATTTTATATAACTTTGCTTCCTGCCAGGTCACTGACGAATCTCTTGTCGAAAAAAAGATGGTGGTTTTAAATCAATGAAGCCGTCATGCATTTCCCCCAAAGCTGAACGAATCATTCCTTCAGCAGTATTTATTTTTAACTGGAGTGTGAAAATTATGCAATAACTAATATACTGGTTTTTAGACGCCATCATGTTCACTATTGTATTGTGAGGTTATTCCATCTGGTTGGCCAAGATATATAATGTTTTTAAATGAAAAAGTTGGTACTTCAAAATAGTAAAACAACGAGAAAATATTTTAATTTAAAACATAGTTGTGATTAATACCATTTAAAGGAACCGAATTAAATTTTACATCTAATATAAAATAAAATTATGTATAAAACTAACAAAAACTTTAGAAATTATATTGGAATATACAATAAAATATTTGATCGAATAATTTGTAATTGTTCATTTGAGAAAATTAGTAATTACAAGTTTGCTATTTTGCTTGTTATTAATAATTTAGTGTAGAGTAAAAAATGATATAAAAAAGTAAGTCGATTATTTCCACCTCTGTAGTTAATTAATTGTTTGTTTGTTCACGAATTTTGGCTAACATAGACGATTTTATTCATTGATAATCGATAAATGATAATATCTCTTGTTAATTTTAATATTCAAGTACTGTCTTAAATCAAATAGGGCGAAGTGGATAAAAATATGAAATTGAATTCATTAAAAATATATATCTCAAGCATAAATTTTACAAACGTTTACATACATACAAACACACACACACACATACATATATATATATATATATATATATATATATATATATATATATATATATATATATATATATTATAATAGAGATGAATATTGTGTTTATAATTATAACAAGAGAATTGAATATTGAATAATATTATTCGATTAAAGATTGAAACAACGATTTTGATTTATAAAACGTGTTACAGTAATATATGTATTTGGTACGTATAATTAACACATTGTAAATAAATATTAAATTGATAATTATTCCAATAAAATGAAAAAAGTAAATATAAAAAATATGAATTAATTAGTGTGCAGAAAAACTTATAATATTAGACTACTTTATTAGAAAAAGTTAATGAAATTGTTTTAAATTAACCGTATTAGTTATAAAAATAAATAAAATTATATTTGTATGTACTTTTATTTTTTTATATATTTGTATTTTTTTTATTATAATCGAATTGGTGTATTTATTATAAAACTTAAGCCTGTGGAATTAAACTCGGAGTCGGGTTCAAAGTTGGTTACAACTTTCCGACTCAGACTTGAACTTTTCTGTTTTTCTCTCATAACGTTTTATGATGTTTTGAACTCTGTTTGTACATTAATTCTTTTTGTTATTTAGTTTTATTTTCAGCATATATGCTGTTCTATTATTTGTCAGTTTTAGATTATAAATATTATCCATAATAGAATGTCATTGATAAGTTATTACTGATAATTGTAATTGGTTCCTTTGATATGTAAGGAATTTTCATTTCATAAAATCGATTGACATTTTTTATTGAATTGCGTCGGAAGATAATGAAAGTTTTACTTAAAATGATAAAAATATTTTTATTTTTCGATTTTAGTCATTCACGATCTACCGTTCATAATCATTAACATTTTTGTTTAAATCGCTAAATCTACAAATAGACACATGATTTTGGTACTCTAAATATTTGAAATATAATTTATAAACTAAATTTGATTATTTTATAAGTAAATCTAAGAAAAAAAGTATCTTTTAGTGAAAATTCAGTTTTAATGTTAAAAATAGATGAAATATAGTGAATATTAATTCATTATGAAAAAGTAATCTATTATTGTCACACAAAACTATAATTGCTAACTTTCAAATATTAATTCTATATCTTCAATTATTCTACGTTCTTGTGTGACTGGGTGTAAATGATTCTTAAACCATTTTTTGCTGATTTAATTATATTTATAATTTATAGTAACTTAAAGAGTGAATTAGTAGAACAAGACAACTAGTTTATTAAGAATGAAATTTTCAATTGGTTCCTTCCTTGTGTTCTAAAATGATTTTTTCATTGTTTTTAAAATTTCTGATTAAAATTCTTGTCATCAAAAAATGATATTAACTTAATCAATTTTCTTATATTTAGAGAGATATTTGACAATAATAGAAATATATATATATATATATATATATATATATATATATATATATATATATATATATATATATATATATATATGGACAAACGAATATTTCAATACTATATATCGGTAAATCAATATGGTATGAATATATATAATATGATTGTAAAATTTTCTTACAGGATATGGAAACTTTATTTCATATTGTACATACATAATACATATACATATATATATATATATATATATATGTATATATATATATTTATATATAAACCCACACAAAAACGAATACTTTAAATAGATTTACACCAATACTGATTTTTTGGAGTAAACATCCTCATTTCTATACAACATCCGCTTTGATCGTTTTTTTTTAAACAAGCATGTTAGAAAAAAAATTTGACAAGATATTTGAAAATGTATGGACTAGACGAAAACACTTTTCAAGCAGCTTATTCTAAGAAAAATGCGTATTTATATATTTCAATATTTGAAAGGAAATAAAATTATAAAGGAGTCAGTTAGTTTATTTATTCAGTATTTAAATTTAATGATGAATGCAGTAGTTTCAGGAAAATTGTTGATTGGAAATTTTATTTATTTGAGAAATTATGGAAAATTGTTGTGTCTGATACAATATTACATTTATATATATATATATATATATATATATATATATATATATATATATAATATATGCGTGTGTGTGTAATTGTATGTGTATAATGAAATTGTGTTTATGCTCTCAATTTTTTCCAACTCGCAAAAATTGAAAAATAAAAATTTGTGATTGTAATTTACTATATCATTTCTAGGAATATAAATTAGATATTTTTCTAAGTATATATAATCTATTTATTCTGTCAATATACTGTACTTATTTTCAATTGTGTTAAGATGTTGTTTCTTTTTATATTCATTTATATATAAATATATATATATATATATATATATATATATATATTTGTGTGTTTCAATATTAATAATTTTAATAGTGCTTTATTTCTTACAATTGTTTTTATACTATTATTTATAGAAGAAATATTATTGAAAATAATACCTTTAAAACAATTTAAAATACGATGATGAGTTTGAATAGTGTCAGAGTTACTTTAAAAAATAAAAAAAGAGAAAACAATTATCTCTTGGACAAAAAACTTCATTATTTTATTTCATTGGAAAATTACCTATAATGAAATTTAAATTTCTTGCCATATTGTATTTCTTCTTGATTTTTATAAGTAAATTAAATTGTAGATGCTTGTGCTCCGTTTAGATTAAAATTGTGTTAATTAAAAAATATGTACTTAATTTGTTTTAAACATCAACACTATTATCACGAAGTAAAACATTTAATCCAAATGGAGGTAACTTTGAAAATGAATATTTTACAAACAGAAAACTGATATTTATTTTATTTAGAGATAAATTTATTTTTAGTGGAGCATATTAATATTTTTTATAAATTATATCGATATACAGACATCTTTTTTAATATTCTATATTTTTCTGTTCCGAAAATACAAATATTGAAAACCCACATTGAATATATTATTGTGAATTGTATTAACAATTATTTCTATCGACTTGAGGTGAATAATTCCGTGAATCCGCATGTGGGATTTTTTAACACTTTAGAAATAAAAAGAGAAGTAGAAAGTGGCAATTAAATTCAGCGAATGAAGTCAATTAAACCATTTAAAAGCGAATGAATTAGAATGGATGAGTGGTTTTTACGTGAAGTATTTGGGAGGAATAACAAAATTTTAAATTAGCAACGAAAACCAATTTCTTTACTATTTTATTTCTTTAATTATATAGAAAGGAAATTGATTTGATTTCAGATCTTTCAATTTAATTAATTCGCATTTTTTTTGTTCATTAACGATTTAGTATTTCGTTTTCAGATAATGATTCTTGGAAAATATCTAAATAAATGTACTTGGTTTATTGAAAAATATGAATATGAATTATGAATATTTGAATAAAAAAATATGTATATATACATATATATATATATATATATATATATATATATATATAAACGTATATATATATATATATATATATATATATATATATATATATATGAATGCAGGTATATATATATTTTTAGGCATCCTTCATTATTTAGATTATTATTGATGAGAAATTTTCTCCCTTGTATTCATTATTTTCAGCGATACTTATTATTATTTCAAAGGTATTGATTTACTTGTAATCTGTTTTTATTCGTAAGAAATAAATTTGGTAATAGTTGTTTGTGTAATATTTTAAATTTATCAATAAAAAATGTATTTTTAAGGAGAGAGAGTACAAAAGTGACGTGGTCAAAAACGCAGAAAAGGTTTATTTAAATTATGAAAAACTAATTAAAATTTAAGAAGGATATTGGCAATTTAGCAAGAAATTAAAGATAATTTGGATTCATTTAGGTATTGCAAATTTCAGAGAAGTTCTTATAAATTACAATTAAAACACTATGATGTAAAAATAATATGTTTAAGTTAAAGAGTGTAAAAATAATTCAAACATATTTCTCTTACATTTTATAACAGAAAAATACAATAAATAAAAAATCTTTAAGAATGTCAGGAGTTTGCGTGTCATTACTTCACGACTCTTGATAAAAAAAAATAAATTCGTCTCATTAGTTGTATAAATTAACATATTCCGCTCGAATGCAGATAACATAACCATAAATAAGGAATACATTTTTCTAACATCTATATAAAGCGGACAGGAACTCATTATTCATTTTCGGTTCTTATAAATTGGCTTCGGCAAGAATCCTCCTATTGATGTAAAAATCGTCTTCGGATATGTGTCATACGGTATTACGTCTTCCGAATTTCGATTGTTCATCATTTCTGAAACGGAGTGAATATACGAGCAAGCAAACGATATTGAACAAACTTTGAATAGTACTCGCGAGAAACTCTAAAATGATGGAATTGGAAATATTCCGATTTTTATACTGCAAACATTGTATGTTAAGAGCAGATCCGTAATAAA
The DNA here is from genome assembly GCA_034766995.1 of Acanthacorydalis orientalis. Classification (NCBI taxonomy): domain Eukaryota; kingdom Metazoa; phylum Arthropoda; class Insecta; order Megaloptera; family Corydalidae; genus Acanthacorydalis; species Acanthacorydalis orientalis. The sequence continues at coordinate 21,821,222 of CM068314.1, read as the reverse complement.
AATATGTACGGTATGAATTTAAATTTTTAGAACATCGAAATGATATTCTTTTATCGTTTGTAGGATTTTTATATTCAATATTTTTATTATTATTGTTTTACAACATAATATTATATATCCAAATCAAAAAGGACCGTTTTATGGTTTCAAAATAAAAATATTTTTTTTTGCTGCAACAGGTCTCTAAATATATTTTAGAACATTTTCAATTAAAAGTTCTGAAACTTCAACTTTTATTTTATACGCATTATTTGTTCACTCAGTATAATGTTTCATGCAAAATACTTTTTAATTTAATTTTACACACAAACACACACACACACACACACACACATATATATATATATATATATATATATATATGAATGTGTGTGCCTGCGTGTGTGTATAAAGATAAATATTTCGAATAACATTCCATTTTATTTTTATTTTAAAGCGAAACGTAGTTCGAATTACAATTAATATAACTGTAAGAGAATGTTATATCAGTGAATATGTATGCATCTGATTATATATGAAATGAATATTTTATATGTACATACATATATATATATATATATATATATATATATATATATATATATATATATATATATATATATATATATATGAATATGTGTATAAATATTATTTTTAGTTAATTTTAATGAAACAGGATGTTAAATCAACATCTCTTAAAAAGAAAGGAAATATTTGATTGCAGGACCGAAATATGAGCATGATTATAAAATGTATTTAATAAGGGAATTTAATTTGTTTTTTATTAATTTTTTATAAATATGCATTTTATTATTGAAAATAACATTTTTTTTCCAAAGGAGCAGATTTCATAAAATACGAATATTTGATAATTTTTTTGATTGTATTATTTTTTAACTTTTTCATATTATCATTCGTTTTAAGTTGCAGTGGAATCTGAACTAATCGATACCCTGAAACTTTTTTGCTTACATGCGAGAAATGTGGAGCAAACTCTGTCAAAATAGGTCGCATCACTAAATTTTCCATTGAAATCATATGACATGTTTTTTTTTGTTGTTTAAATGTTTTGCACTACTTATTTACATTCTTTAAATCGTAAATATTTTTACTAATCTAATTTTCTAAATAATACTTGAAGTTTTCAGTAACGATCGTTTTCGGAAATCATCTTAAATAAGTTCTAATATTTATTTTAAAGACTATGATCTAACTTATCTATTATTTTCGTCGATTATTACTTTTTTGCAATATATTTAGAAATATAGATTAGAATACTTTTTAGAATGTACTTTGATTTTGTTGGAAAAGATTTTTATTGTTGTTTTGTAAATATGACTTATTAAACTATAAAAATATATTCAATTAAGATATAATATTAGATTTTTAAACACAATACAGTTATTTAAAAAAAGTAATACTTTATATGAATAAAAAGTACTTATTCACTTAAAAATACATTGTACTTAAAACTTACAAGAACATAAAAGACATTTTTTAAGAATTTTTCTCCGAATGACATAAGAATTCTGTCATTAATGGGCATATTTTGAGATGTTATTGTATAGCTAAATTAAATATGTGAAAATCATATTTTTTTTACAAATCAATTTTCCATTTCTCTACAAAGAATACAAATTTTATTGTTCAAAAATATTCAATAACACTGGTCAACAAATTGGATTTACGAAATTACTTGAACTGATTTTAAAAGAGGTCCTCTTTAGAAGAATTTCTATCAAACTCATGTGTTAAAGTTGGTTCGGGTTTCTTAAATACTAATAAATATTTTTTTTGAACTTTTTAAGTAATTGACATTATACATATTCATGAACAAAAATATTTTTGAATTTGAGATTGTCTTTTATAAATAATATCTACTGATTCCCTCTTTAAAGTTCAACAATAATTCACCAGCATTATAGGATTCCATTTGTCTTGGTAACGCAATTTCATTTCCGAAATCTGTTGATGGAACCGTTCTCCATGAAATCACCCATGTTTTCTGAAAAACAATCCAAATGAGTGTGCATCATGTGAACTTTCAATGACATATAGCAGCCCGCTATTCTAAATGCCTCCATCATGCCTTCCACTAGTGGTTTGTAATTTTCGTTCTTTCTGTTTCTCAAGAAATTTTTAAAAAACCGCAACCATTGATCTTATACTCTCTTTTCTGTTACATTTAATTTATCTTCAAAATTTGAATTCCGTATTAATTCCTTGATTTGAAAACTAACAATTATTCCCTATTTTCATTGGTCTCAGTTATTTAAGTAACTTTTTCCGAAGATAATGGAATTATTCTTCACTATTTAATGCCTTCATAAAGTTTTTCATCAAGCATAACTTGTTGTTGAGAGGAGATATTATGTTAGTTTGTTTGTTCATTAAAGGAGGACATTATATGTTTTGAGTTTCTGACATGAATGATTTTCTTTTCATCCAATCTCGTTGAAGATAATGGTTCGCTTTATCGCGACTATCCCATGTACACAAGAAGCAACAGTATTTGGTGTAACCTTGTTGAACCCCCATAACTACTGCAATCACTTTAAAACTAGCACAAATTCTCCAAGAATATTGATTGTAATTAATTTTGTCCAGCAACGTTTTCAGATTTTTGTACGAATTGCGAACCAACTGGGAATTTTTAATATTAGTAAAACATATTATGCTACCGGAGCTATTTAATCCCATTGTTGCTATTTCGGAGGCAAGATTTGTGTTGGCCGGTGTAATTGATTATTAATAACTTTGATTGTAGCTTACGAACATTTGAATGGCTATACTATATCCTAAAACGTGATTGACTTTATATACTTTATATAGAGTACTTTTTTTTAAAAAAAACATTAGTTTTTTCTATTTTCCGGTTCTTAAAATAATAGCGTCTCTATTAAAATTTTAAAATGTTATTATATAAACATAGATCAATATTAATAGAGACTTATATTTAAGAATTTCTAATGAACAAATCCATAATTTAAATTTAATGCTGTAACGATGCACTGTTTATAAAATATTTCAGTATCTTACTTTGAATATAATACAAAACTATAAATTATGTATTGTATATAAATTGACATTTGTAGCAATATAATGTTTATTTAAGATTTTAAGCTTTCAGCAAACAGTATAGGTTACAGCTTCAAATATATAATTTTAAATGTCACATTTCATTAATATAAGATATATCAAATTTCTAATAATAGTTAGGTACATATCAATCTAACAAGATTATTCAATTTATTTACATTAACTATTATATATTCTGATCTCTTTAATTATATATATATATATATATATATATATATATATATATATATATATATATATATATATATATATATGTGTGTGTGTGTATATAAATATAAACATATATAAATAATGTTTTTGTTACCTAAATAGAATTCAAGACAGAAGATCAAATTCTGTTAAGAAAATAAATCTTAACTAGTAAGATTATTTCAGATATATGATAGTATATACTTTTGGTAGTATTAATGGAGTAATTTATTTTTAAAGGTAAGTTTTAAGTACATACATTCACTAAATACAATTATATTTCCTTTTAACCAAAGGATAACTACAATTTTGATAATTACTCAGTGTTATAAAAGGCTTTCATTTCATTCTATTGACAATACTGTTATTTAATTACTGATACATTCGTTGGATCAAGTAAATAAGTTTATTTTATTCTTAATTTTTCTAGATAAGCACTTATGAATAACTATTGAACTATATATATTTCTTTTTTGTCGTTTATTTTGAAATATTTTTTAATACTCTTTGAACACTTTAAAATAATATGATCTTAAATAATGCTCAACTGCATTTAAGAGTAGTTGTATTACTTATTGATTTAAAGTGAGGGTACATTAATATTAAAGTTATAATTGTTTATTTATTGCTTTCTTTTCGCGATCTTTGTCAGAAACTCAAGTGATCCTTTCACTTAAGTTTCTGTTGTCCATTACTAGTTTTAGAACATGTGCTATTATTAAGTAAATTTTAGATAAGTGATGTTAATTATTTTTCAACTTGGTTTATAGATATTTTAGTTAGGATTTGGTTTGTAATTAAAAGGTACAAGGTGCCTTTCAATTTTCTACTCGTTTAATAGATATATTTTCATGTCTGGATCCCATTGAAATATTGTCATGATAGTAAATCACACAAGTTTTGGTTTCAATAAATCGCACAAGATTTTTATGAGTAATATGATTAGTTTCTGTCTCTGAAATATATTTAGGTTATGGTAAATAACAAGGAGATATTTACAGCCATTTGAGAAGAACCTAAAATTTGAAACTAATTTTGGTAAATTAAAACTAGTGTAATTTATGATGACTAAGTTCATCAGGACAACTCACAGATGTTACTGCTTCGGCAAAGTAATTATTTTTTTTGTAAGTTAATTAAGGAATAAAATATTAGTTAAATATGTTTTTAAACATAATGTTTGAACTTTAAACGATATTTTCAATATATTTCAATAATTCTTAAAATCATGTCGGAACTTATTAATTGTTGATTAAATATAACACTATAAAGGGATATAGATATAACGAGAGTTGTCTTTTTATATTTAAAATTTGAAATTTGTTGACATCTTTTATATATATATATATATATATATATATATATATATATAAGTATATATATATATATATATCAGGAAAGTTCCTAAACTATAAGCAATTTTCTATTTAATAGTGTTATTAGATACTCATCATTATTAATTGATTTCTTAGAACAAGTTTAATATAATAATGATAGGGTTATTTATATGAAGTAATATGAAGCTTGTTATTAGAGAATAACTTCCAACACAAGAAACTTGGAAACTTTATAGAACTATAGAGCACTAACGATTTAGATCACACAATTTGATCATGTATATGAGCTTTCAGTAAATAAATGTTATATGAATAATAAATTTTATAATAAATTAAAATTTTCTCTCCTCTGTTCTTTGTTTTTTTCTTCGTATCATTTTTTTAAATTGAATTTTAATAAAATAATATACATTTCCTTTTTTTCGACAATACATTTAAAAAATAAATTTTCTGAAAAAGAATTTCAATTTAAGAGAGTTAATTTATTGATTGATTCAATATTCTTTTTGCAATTTGAAACAGATTTTATATTGATATAAACATTATTATCATTTTTAATGAAAATTGTATTTTTATGATAACAAGTAAGTGGCTAAATAAAGAATTTAGAATTATATTAATAGTAATGAGAGTTGAAAAAGGTAATTAAAAAGTATATAAAAGTTTCTGATTTATATAAAAAGTTTTTATTGTATTTTATAACTTCTCTTTCTGGAAGAAAATAAGTATATAAATCTGAATTGTACGTTAGATTAATGATAAAAAGGATAACTATGAATGATGTTTTTAAAAAATGTAGTAAAAAGAGATTCAGAAATATTTTTTTCCTTTGTATTAAAATAAATTAGATGTAGATTGACCATACAAGTATTCAATTTTTAACAGGATCGAATACTAAGGAAATTATACTGCTCACATTTTGAATATAGTCATTTAATAAAAAAATATCAAAATAAAAAATATTACTATTGTAAGCTGGCTTTTAGAAAAATAGCAGAGCCAGACTCTTTCTTTGATTAACATCTAATATAAATTTAAAAAAATATATTAATAATAATTATATATTACGTTTTTATTTTGTGTTTATATACGTTTAATTTTATATACTTCATGTTCATTTCTTTGTATAAATTATAATTTGTTTCATTATAACAGAAAATAATTACATAAATATAATTAAAAAGAGAAATAGGTATACATTTTTAAAATTATCTATTATTAGTTAAATGTCAAATAACGTATTAAACAAAACAATTAAATGAAACGAGATGCATATTTCAAATATGAGAATATATAATCAACAAATGTAAATCTGTTGGTTTTCAGAGTGAATAAATTTGTGTAACTTAATTGAGTTGAAGAAAATTAGTTTTAGTACGAACATGGTTTTTGAAATAAATGTATCATGCTAATATGGAAAGCTGTAATTAAACAAAATGTTATGAGTTGAAATTTATTTTATATGTGATGAAATTACATTAAAAACGTTAATAGAAATGCTTTATTTTCAATAATGGAATCAGAATAATTTTTTAATTCCTTCAGAAAAAATAACTATTTTTTTAAAAAATTATTGTTTAACAGCAGGTGATTTATTATAAAAAATTACGTTCACATTTTTGTGAATATAAATTGTTGTATTTTATAAAGACTTGTATAGGTCGAAAATGATTTTCGATAATTTTATCATCTTTTACAATATTGGATTGTTTTTCAATTGAAATATGTTTGATGGAATTAAAAATAGGTATTTTATCTGTTATTTTTATTTAATTTATATAATCATAAATATTATTAAAAATTATAATATTACAATTATGAATATTTTACTTACAAAATTAATTAGTGTGATAAAAATCTTATCAATTATACAAAGTTAATATTACGAAAATCACACATAATAATTTCTACCGAAAATAACTTGATTTTGAAAATAAAGTTAAGAAAAACAGAATTGTTTCGATGTTAACAATGGATTGAATTTTCATTTTAATTCAATAAAAGTTAAAAATGGTTGACAAATCCCAATAAGTTTTGGCAGGTTTAATTTTATTTATGTATAATTATATATATATATATATATATATATATATAATTTTACTATTCAAATATTCACCGATATCAAAGACAGTAAAGTATACAGTTGCAGATAGTCGTACTTGTACACAAGAATTGATATTACAAAAGACAAGAAAAAGTTGATAAAAGATGATTGAATAGCATAAATGGTTTTGCAGTCTACTGTGTATACTGACTGATATGGCATTGCATTTTTCAAAGAAAAAATGGATTTTTTTATATTTATAATAAAAATGGTGCAACAAGGTAAAATTATGTGCAAGTTCTGCGACATACAATTAGAAGAGCATTAAGAAGATATGACTAAAAGACAGACTTAAACTCTTAGTAGTATTAACAGAAAGAAGTTTCTAGAATTTGCTAAAAAGCATATAAGCAAGAATATGGAGTTTTAGAATAAAATGATTCTCAACCAGGAAAGAAAATGTTGTATTTTCGGTTGTGATGGAAAGCAAAAAGTATGGCGAAAATCAAATAAAAACCTGCACAAAGAAATTTTAATTCAGACGATCGAACACGGTGAACGATCACTTATAGTTTGGAGATGTTTTTCGGTTTCTGGAGATGGAAAACTACACTTTATTAACGAAATCATGAACACAGCAATATATATTGACCTTTTAAAGAACAATTTAAGAAATAGTGGTGAAAATTTAGGGCTGGCAGATAGGTACGTGTTTTTATCAAGATAATGACCTAAAATACCAATCGTTCAATTCTCGATTGTGGCTCCTCTACAATTGTCCGCAAGTTCTAGATACACTTTTAAAATCGCCTGACCTCAATAGTATTTAGCATTTATGGTCAATTTTGTAAAAAAATATTCGAAAACATAAAATATGTTACATGGACATTTCAGGTCAGGTCTGTTATCCGAATGAGAAAATATTACACCAGATATTAAAAGGAAGTTAGTGCAATCTGTTCTAAATAGATTGAAAGAAGTAATTAAATAGAAAGGTCACGCGACTCGATATTATATATTGTATTTTTAATTAATTTTCTTACAAAATACTTTTACAAATACCGCTGTCAAGCACGTATACTGTCAATACGGTGTACAAATACGGCTGTCCTATGTTTTTTGAAAAAGTTTTTAATTTTATTTGTTAGTTTTTTTCATTTGTGAATTGAATAGATTCTTTTATAAGAAATTAAAAATACACACACACACACACACACACATATATATATATATATATATATATATACACGAGTCGTATATAATATATATGTCGTATATATATATATATATGTGTATATAATATTTATTAATAAAGTGAATTTAATATTTCATCAAAATTTGTTTTTTTTCACAATTGATAATAATACTGTACGAATATTGTATACTGTTTAACAAATATATACATTCAAAAAATATAAAAAAATTCACAGACGATATATTTATAAATAAATAAATATTTGATTTCGAACGTTTTGAAATTGGAAATATCGAAACTGTAATGTTGATCTATTTGTGCGTATAAAGAATGGATTAAACTTCTGTATGCGAATTGAAAGATAACATTCGCTCGAGTGATCCACAAACATCTCAACTTGCTTGGAAGACTTTGATAAACATATTAATTGAAGTGTCATGTAACATGGAAAATTGTGTTTTTCAGGCTTTTTTGCTGTATCAAATATATTGATGTTTGCGTTACTATCAAGAAGAACAAATATAATGGAAAAGAAATGTTAGCCGAGAAGTTATTCGTTATTAATATTTCAGTATATATATATATATGTATATATATATATATATATATATATATATATATATATATATATATATATATATATATATATGGGTTTGAAGTAATTATAATATCAATTTCTGATTTTTCATGTCTCTACTTTAAAGGATATTTTAATAAAATATAAAATGAATACGAGTATTTGTGTAATATATATATATATATATATATATATATATATATATATATGTAAAGAGAAAAGTCCAAAATAAACATTATTTAGTACTTTTCATAAAAAATCATCAAAAGCAGATTACCGATAATAAAATGTTATTCCCATTAGAAAATCTTTTTAGAGTCAAAATATTAATATTTCTTGTCGTTTATTTATAAAAATGGCGGTTTATAAAGTTGTATTTTAAACAAATTACTTTTAGGAGAATATTAGACGATTTCATAATGCTAATATAGTGTAGTAAATGTGTAGTATATGTGTAGTAAATCGAATTTAAAATAGAAAATAATTAGTTCAATAGTGGAAAATAAATGTCAGTAACCATTATAATGTATTAAAGATGATTTATGGGTTATTTCAACCTATTTATCTAAAAACTGTCAGCGATTGCGGTCAAATTCTAAATGAGTTCCTTGAGATTAATTGAAATTAATTATTCTGTGGGTGTCGATTAAAAGCTTATAGCTATAAATTATTTTTGATTAATGTTATGCAGAAATTTTGCTGTTATAAAGCTCTGCTGAAATGAATGACGATTTTAGTAATATTAATATACTATTCATTTCTCTCTCTCTCTCTGTCTCTCTATATATATGTATGCATATGTAAGTATATATATATATATATATATATATATATATATATATATATATATATATATATATAGGAAGAGAGAGGGTGATGCAACTTAGGCTTCCACAAGAAAGTATTAAAGAAAACGAAAAAACTAAAAAAATGTTATCCTTTATTTAGTATTTCAGTATTGAATTCAACTAAAATAATAAATAAAAAATGACATGACTTTTTCTAACCCCTGCGCTCTCTTTTAATTATTTCTTGTAGAAGCCTAAATTGAATTATTATATATATATATATATATATATATATGTGTGTGTGTGTGTGGTAATTTTTAATTAGATTAGTGTAGTTTTATTTATTTCATTTTGTTTTTGTCACGAACAAGTTAAAATTTTTATTTAATAGCAAAGAGATGAACTATTTTGAAAAGGATACATTGACGTTTAGAATTCTCTAGTTATGTTTTATGTACTCATAAGATTTTTCTTCTTAAATTAGCATTCTGTTTGAATAAAAATAAATTTATAGTTGGTAAATAAATATTCGTTGATATTCACTTTCTTATTTAAATTTTACATTCAGCTATCTATTTTTGTTGAAGGTAAAATAATTATTCATACTTAAATAAATTTTATTTTCTTTCTGATATCGTACTTTAATTGTTTATTTCTTGACGGTATATATCTGGATTAATATTAAAAATCACGCACATACACAACCACATACACACACACACATATATATATATATATATATATATATATATTAAATGAATAATAATTATTTATGGAAATATACAGATACTATTATACTGATAATACAATTTTTAATTTATGTTACTAAAAGAATTATAGATATATTAAAAGTATACGGCAAACTGTAATGTCTACATAATCAGCCAAATGAAATGTATTGAAAACTATATTGACGGGAACCATTTAATTAATAATTAAAAAAATAAATCAAAGGAAAATGTTCTTTGAATTGTTCTTATATATCATTATCTTCTTTACACTGTTATTTTAAACAAACATCAAAAGAAAAAAATAAGATATTTATATTCAAAAGACTACGACATAAAAAATGTATACTTTTATCGGAAAAAGAATTTGTACATTTCGACTATTTCAAATACGTTTCATGAAAAATGCTCTAAATTCAGCTCCAATGAATTATAAATACATTTAAAGATTTTTTTATTTTGTTGATAAGAATGCACGGCTGTTCTTATGTTTAGTATCTTTAATTTTTTTAATAACATTTTTAATATTCAGTACATTACAATTACGAAATAAAATCATTTAAAATACAATTTTCATATAATTCAATTTCTTAACAATGAGTAATATATAATATTAATATTTTTTCCGTTATTATTATCAAATTATTATTTTGGTAGTGTTATCAATATTATTTTTTAAGTTTTATTGTGCTTAAATGTTATTTAAATATGTCTGCAAAAAAATCCGAGTGAGAGAAACTTTTTAGTCATTTAATAAATTGAAATACAGTCGAAATTTGATTATATTAGTTATTTCTTATATCGATTCTTAATTAAATCTAGTTATTTTATTTTTTTTCTAAACCCTTATAATAATGATATGAAATAAAATATTTTAGAAAGCAATCCTTTCATTAAATAATAACAAAATGTAAAATTTAAATTGAATATCGGTTTACTCCTTAAACAATATTAATATATTTATGAATTCATTTAACATACAAACATAAATTGAGTTTTATCACAAGGTTTTAATTAAAATAATAATAATATAGTTAGAGAATTTGGTAATTTGCAATTTGTGACTCCGTGAAATAGTTACCTTCTATGTTTCTTTAAAAAAAATGATTCATCGCCAAATAAACAAAGAATAAAGTTCTAAGAGAAAACCAAATTTGCTCGGTGTATCTATGGAACGATCTCATTTTAAAATTTAATATTTGTATGGATATATGCATGAACGAAAATCAGTGTGAATATTTTCTTGGTATAGCTGTGAACTCATTATATACTTGTTTGTTATAACAGAGTATGATAGTATTATGTAAATGTATAACAAATCTCTCAATCCGTGGTACGTTAAAGTGTATTTTTAAATAGATTCATAATACAGAGAATTGAGTTTTGATTACTTTTCAAAAAAAAATATTAATTTATGATAATTTAGAGAAAAATATTTTCGTTACATATTTAATAGTATATGTTTTATAAAACAAAATATACACAATGTATTTAAATAAAGTTCTTGAAAACATATAAAGTTTATTAATATTTTTAATAAATTTTTCTGTTTTATAACGTACATACACAAACAGATATAAAACTTGACTTTTAAAAGTGTATTTAAAATACAACAGATTGTCGTCAGCTGCACATTGTTTTATGAGTGCAATTTGAGTAGTGGAAAGAATACAAATATCATTAATTTTCTGTTTCCCTTCACAGTTATAGCTAGCAGAGTACTATGTCGAGGTCAACATGTAAATGTGTACAAAATATTTATATGTTGTACTGAGCTATATCAATGGTAAATAAATATAATGTTTCACAAGCAAAACAATTTTAACAATATATGTTTGTACATTATTCAAATGAATTGAACACATAAATATATGTACACAGTAAAAGTATGCTTTTATTGATAAATTTGTAATATTGCCAATAAAGGCGAAAAGGTATAAACATGAATGTATTTATACTGAGTATAATTCAGAGTAGTACGAAAAAAAGATTTATTTCAATAAAATACTAATTAAAGGTGTTAAATTAAGGAAAATTTTTGTGTATTTAAATTAGTTAGTAATAAAATTGTGTATTTAAATTAGAAATAGGTAGAAAGAATATTTTAGGTTTATTATTTTTTATTTACAAACTAAATGAGATAATTAACAGAAAAAACTAAAAAAGGATTTTTTCTGACATAGTGATACACGTATATATATATATATATATATATATATATATATATATATATATATATATATATATATATATGAATGTGTGTATGTATTCACGTATATATATGTGATGTAAAGATAGTAAATCAAATTCTGAAAATATATTTTCTGGAGAATACTCTAGGAGATTGAAAAAGAAATGACTAGATATTAAGGGAAATAAACATCTGAGTGATATCATTAAAAGAATGAGGAGTTTGAAATAGTAACAAGAGGGTCACATTACAAAAAGAATTGATCTGCGTTGAATGTCAAAGATAATCGAATGGTTCCCGTGAGACATTAAAAGGGCTTGATCGAAATCAAAGGATAAGTGAGATAGTAATATTATGAAAATCGGTTGATGAAGTTTGCGAACTATCTTATAAAAGAAAAAAGTAGAAAAGGTTTTTTTATTTAGAAAGGTCAATAATTGACAAAATATTACAGACAAGTGTATCGTATGGAATAATAATTAAGAATTTGAGAATATAACAAATATTTGTGAAAGAGAGGTATTGTTTTTTTATGGTTTTCATGTAAGTTTTTCCAATCTTTTTGTTTAATAATTCAGTTTTATCATTTAGTTTTAAATAATTTATGATTTTTTGAAAAAAAATATTATTTGTTAGGAATAAAAATGAAACGAAATAAATGGAATAAATGATATTTATGTCTTAATAAAAAATTCCAGAATTGAACTTTATTGTATTTATTATTGGGTGAGCTATTAAATAATCTATTCGTAACTATGTTTTCAAATTTGAATTTTTTATAATATCGTAGTATCTTTTCTATTATATTATTTCAATATTTTTCTAATATCTTATAATCGGTTTCATTGTAATAAGAATTATATATTTCAGATTAAAAAGTCTCTATAAAATAATGAAATAGTTAATACTTAACTTTCATAATAAATTATTCATTCACTGTGCAAACCACAAAACACACCGCTAAGGTGTAGAAAAATGTAATGAAAATTTTAAAAGATTTTTTTAGCTTACTGTCTTAAAAATGATAGCATCGTTAAAAAAATGTGTGTATACAAAAATCTAAAATGATCAATAATTAATTATTTAATATTTTTGATTAGAATATTTTTTTGTAGTTTGTGAGGTGAATGAAAAATTCATTTGTGAAAATGATTATAGCCACAGTGTTAACTAACACTAACACTAAAATTATTTTGTGATTAAGACTTAATTTTAAGAGATTATGTTTATTAAAAAAGAGAAGAAAATAAAGAAAATAAATTGAATATTAATAACAGTTTTTGAAAATTTATACAACTATAGTATATACAGAAAAATCAATTCAATACAGTAACCGATTCTTCTTTTTTTAGAGTGTACTAAAAACCCGGATGTCATCAGATACGCAAATCTTTTTTATGATGGTCATTCGAGCTTCAGAAAATATAAAAATATACATTAATTCCGTACTTTAAACGGAAATCGGCAAACATCAGTTATATAATGTGTCGAACATGTTTTTATAAAGGTTAAAAAAAGCAGTCAGATTCATTCATCTGCAATATCTGGTCATAAAATCAACGCCTTTTTCATGTCGTGCATTGCAATTTTTCATCCTGCACCGGCTGTACTCTGGTAAATGCACACAGTTAGCACATTTAATAGCTACTATATTATAGAATTTTAAAATTATTTCGACTTTGAGTACAATTGAAAATATATATTTATTTAATATAAAGTTACATTATTTTTTAATATTCAGAATTGTATTTTGTGATGTTTATAATAATTATATCTATTTTTATGAATACTAGACCAATTAATTTTCTCTCTTTACATTATATATATATATATATATATATATATATATATATATATATATATATTATATTTGAAAATTTAGATTTTCTATATATCTTCTTTTTAATATAAATTATACTAATTAATTACTCAAATGCTAAGAACATGTATTTACAATTTATTGTCTATATTTAAATTGAGTGATAAAGTTCTCAGTTTATTTATAAGAAAGAAACGTATTTCTTCTGTACGTGACCACAATAATCAATGAGGACGTTTATCACATAACAATGGATTTCCGTTACAAAGTGCGAAAAAATTCGTTAAAAATTTCTTATTCTGATAGCAAAACTGTGAACAGTATTTATTACTTAAACGAGTGACCCTATAGAAAAAACATTATTGCCTTGATATACGAAAATGAACACCACTTTAAGTGATTTAAAAGATTTTTAAAAAGCAAGTATAGTTTTTATGTTTCAGTTTTTTTGGATTAATTACAATGGAACAGGTCCGTATTTAAATAAATATTTAAATTTATTATATATATATATATATATATATACATTTGTATATATATATATAATTATTATTATTATTTGCAATTTCATATAGATGATTCTACATAGATTTCAGGGTCTAGTCACTGTATCTAAATTCAAATTCGAATTTCTAATATATATATATATATATATATATATATATATATATATATATATATCACCTTTTATTCAGTGAACGATTATCTCGATACATTAATGTGATTTATTTGAAGAGAACTCTTACTTAATTAACAATTACAAAAAAGATAAAAGTATATATGTTACACCACAAAAAGTTATATGTAAAAATGGAAATTTATAAGTAATTATTAAGGAATGGTGAAATATTATTTACAAGATAAATTGTATGTTTTTACATTTGTGATCTTGGTGATTTATCTTGGTTCTTGAACCAGTTTCGAGAGAAGCTTTAAAGAAACAAATGACCCTCGCATCGAAAATATTCTGATAGTTTTTTGGGCTGGGGATTTTCGTAAAGATATGTAATATTTCTTCTATATTTCTTTCAAGTTAGGAAGTGTAGTACCAAAGTACCCATGAAAGTAGCCTCTTGACTGAGAGGTCTTTGTTCTGGTGAGATATTAGTTTCAGTTTTTGATTCATTCTCAAATAGTTAGTGAAGAAAGTAATTTTAATCCCATTTTGTTTGATTAGAACGATTTTGAGCATCTTTTTAGAGCGAGTGCCGAGCAAATGTCGTTATCAGTTCCTGTATTTATTATAACTAATAAAATATAATACATTTTTTTATTTACTCTTAAGTTAACTGTACTTTAACTTGAGGAATATTTACATATTTATAAAAAGATTATATTTTTTAATAAAAGAATATATTTATTTTTATAAAAATAATATAGTTTTATATATTTGTTATTTGAGATTTTTATCCACGTGTGTATTTCAATCAAAAGAATTATTTTTGTACTCTCTAATTTCAATTTATATTAATCAGTAGCGCTTGATATATTTACTTCGTGGTTCTAATAAATTAGATATTATATTATAAAAAAATTCTACTGACAAATATATATTTGTACTAGATCTAAATCTTATTCATTATAATTTACTCTGAAAAAAATTCAATAAAAATTTCATTTTATTTTAGAGTAGATTTTTCTGATTGCAACAATTTAAAAACAATCTTAAAACGTTTTAATATGTAATTATTGAATTTAAATATTCTAAAATATAATAGTAAAAAAATACTTTTTAAATTCTCGATGATTAACAAACAAACTATATTTAAGAATTGTATGTATTAGTTCAGACAAATATGCAGAAAAAAAGAATAATCTTTATTTAAGTACAGAATTCAATTTTCAAATTTGATTTCAATATTTCACTTTGAAAGATTGACTGTAATAAATTTAAGGGAATTGAAAAGATTTGTGAAGGAAGCAGATGGTATATAAGCACTGGAAATGATAACTATTAGTTTGAAATGTATATGAGTAATTTGTACTTGAGCTTTCAACCTGCACTAAAGTTTTGAACTTTATGAAACCTTAAAATTTCGCTGTGGTGTACTATTATCGTTCAGTCGTACGAGTTACATTTATGAAATTACATTTTGCAGCATTGGACTAGTCCTTTCTATATAATCAATGAACTATAAATTTAAAAATATTTCTATTTAAATAAATGTGTATTTAAATGTGCAGATGTACAGATATACATGCCTACATGTACGTATTCAACCATCCATCAACCCACACACACACCAATATATATATATATATATATATAATAATTAATTTTTTGTATGCCATTAAAAAATATATTTTTTATATTATACAGACATTTAATTAAAATATTAAGCTGTGAAATTTTTCTATAACGATCGGTAAAACATTTCCTAGTCAGCTAAAAATTGCCATCGTTTAAGTTTAAGATAACTGAGGTTGAGAGGATAAAAGGAGATAAAAATGGTTAAGTGTTCTCATCTTTATTCGTTTTAATATTAAATAATAGTTTATATTCACCTTATGCAGGTGAATTATTATTCATTCAAGAGTACATTTATTGCGTGAAAACTTGTTCAAAAATGAAATATGTAAAATAGAAGTCTAGATCTCTGCTAGCAGATGACCACTTTTATCAGGTGTAAAGGACTTCTGGTATCTAACATTACAAACTTAACGGGGTTATCAAAAAAACATTTAGTTAAGTATTCTCATTATTTGCGTGCGTAAAATATATCATCTTTAAAATTGGTGCGAATTTTCATATGCTTAGAACTTGCTGTATGGCACTTATTTATTAAAAAAAATGATGCTACTGATATAAATGTCGAAGATAAGAACGGAAACCTATTTTTTTAATTATTTAATTACTAAACTCAATAAAACACATGTTTATTTGATTATAGCTTGTTATTATAAATGGATGAGAATATATTCAATTAAACACTTAAGATTAACAATACAGATGAAGATGTTGAACAGGTTCATTTTTTCAATCAATAATACATTTTTGGTAAATTGTTGAATAAGTAATTGTCTTCGAATTTGATCATGATATATAAATATACATATATATATATATATATATATATATATATATATATATTTATATATATTTATAGGGAGAGAGAGGGAGAATGTGGTAAAATGTTTAGATCATTTTTCTTGAGAACGGTTAGAGAATGAAGGATGTAACTATTATAAAAAAAATAAGGACATATGTAGACATGTTTTGGCTTTCTATAATTATTTTGAATGATTTTGGTTTTTGATATAAATATGAAAGTTCTGTTTTTTTAAAATGGGCTTTTTTTAATTTGTTTTTTTAATTTGGGCTAAGTGGGCTTTTTGCTCATTTCGTGACATGCACTACTCGCGCGTTGTTACAAAACACTAAACAGCTGGCGAAGAAATGATCGTACGAAGGTGGTCAAGGTCTCAATCGAGAGAGTAGGGATCTGCTATTACGGTGGCGGAGTTACAGGTTCGCAGTGTTACCACAGGCCGAGAAAAAAAATCGGTCGCATTACTTAATTGTCTGACCTCGTATATTGTAATATTTGAGATTAAACAAGAAACATATAAAAAGAAAATTCAGAACGATATAAAAAAGAGATGTTTTCGTAAAAAAAACTGTACATACAATGGCGAAATATAATATACTCAGTAGTATGTACTCAGATATCTCATTAAAGACCCCTCCTCAGTACAACACTCACGCAATACGAAGATTGAACAAAAAAATCGATTATTTTCTACAATTAGTAGATCGATTTTTTTTGGTTTGAAACGAAAAAAAGCAATTGAAAATAACGACTCATATAACGATTCATGCATTAAGCTAAAGTGCTAGTCTTTATCGTAACCACCTAAAACCCAACAATCGGCTTTAAATAAAATCAGATTACAAATTCCTGCATACATACAATACAGTGTAACGCATAGCGAAAAAACGTGACCGTGCACTCGAGTCATGAATAATACATTAGGTGTATATCTAGTTACTTTTCTCTGAAACAGAGTCTTCTTTTTTAAATGGGGGGACCCTTTGAAATTGATTATATATATATATATATATATGTATATATATATATATATATATATATATATATATATATATATATATATATATTATTAAAAGAAACAAACTTTAACTGACAAACGATACTTAAATATAATTTTTAAACTAATTTTACAATGTTTTGCAATAAAATTCAAAATCATTGATTTTCATTCAGAATTTTTCGAATAGAAATATTTTCTAAATGAATATAAACCAAAATAACTTACAGGGAATTAAAATTTCTCTAAAGAACTGTATAAAAGTAATATAACTACTGTTTGACAAAGTTCAAATGTTCATTAACGATTGTGAAATTTATAATCGTTGAAAAAAATTCTGCATAAGTAAAGAAATAAGAAGAGTAAATAGAATTAAACGATAGAACAGAAATAGAAAAAATGAGAGTAGGTATTAGGTTGGCAGAAAAACAATTGCGGTTTTTGTTTTCTGAATTTTAACCTTCATTGTTCTAATCTTAATTCTAACCTTAATAATTTTTAAACAATAAAATGAAATATATTACAGAAATATTGGATAGGATGATATAGGATTATATTTTTACCTTTTCTTATTTATCAAGAAATATTAGGCTGGTAGAAAAATAATTTCAGTTTATGACCTTCAAATTCTTATTGATTTTTTAATTTAAGTGGTTTCAAGTGGTTTAGAACTGTAAGATGACTGATGCCTAACTTTTGTGCAAGCTCTCCAATTGGTATACGTGGTTCTGATCCAACTAACGTCTTCAGTTGGTTGTTATGAACTGAAGAAGGACGTCCACGATATTTTTCATCTTCGAAGAACTCGTCACCAGCACTAATTTTTTGGAACCAACATTGCACTGTACGTTCTTTTATTGTACTGACACCAAAAGCATTGTTTAGTTTACGATCAGTTTCTGCTGCTTTACCAGCCATTTTAAACTCGTTCAAAAAAATTGGTCTTATTTTCTTCTTTTCCATCTTTAATACAACAGCATAATTTGAAGCAGAATTAATAATAAAACTAAAGCACTCGTTACCAAAATATAGATCAAAAAATTCACTTTAAATGATATTAACATGAACACGATGAAATTTTATTTTCATTGAAAAAAATTAAAAATGAAAAAAATCCTACCAATTCAATAATTTCAATAAGAGAAAAAAATTAAAATTCTTAGGTGAACCATTTTGAATAAAAACAACTCAAATATTCTAACTCTAGAGGTATGAGTAGAGACCGGAAAGAAAATCAATCTAGTAAATTATTAACCTGTACAAAAAATATTTGAGAAAAGGAATGATAAACAGTAATTTATGTACAAAATCTGTATGTAAGTTATACAGTAGCAATATATATTTATGCGACTTAATGTAGAATAAATATAATTCTATTGAAATCTAAATATAAATTCTTTTTGCATTATGAAGAAAAGTTAACTAAATTGAAATACGGTGTTGACTTTAAATCATATCTTTCAAACAACTTGTTATATAGATTCAAAGAGAAGTTCTTATAATGTTTCAAAACAAATAAAACAGTTATATTGCTTGTTTCGTTCAATTCAAACTTCCATTATTATCTTAGTTATTTTCAAAATAACCTTAACAAACAATATAATAAATTCTATAATTGCTACAGTAATTGAAAGGAAATAAGAATATTATATAATATATTTCTATTAATATAAAATATTTACGGCTGTTCTTTTAATTTTCACATCATTTGTCATTTTTGTTAACAAAAATACTTATTTTAATTGACGTACAAAAAAATATATATCATTGAACTGTATTTAATACACAACTATTTTTAATATCAAGAAAAACTTTTTTTCGTGCAGGTACACGGTTTTTATTTTTAATATCGTACGTGCATTTTTTCAGAAGAATGATAATAACTGACCTATATACAGAATACAATGTATTTTCATTATGTTTTTTAATCTAACCAAAGAGGATTTTCGTACAATGATTATACACATTAATATATATATATATATATATATATATATATATATATATATATATATATATATATATATATAGATATAAACACATACAAGATACAACTGAATATTGACCATGAAAACCATGTTAGTATAAAAAGTAAATTTTTAAATTTGCTTATGTATATCGAAAATAATTATTAAATTTTGTGTATACATATAAATGAATGAATTTGAAACTTAAAGAGTTATTTTCTTTTTGTAAAAAAGGGTCATGTAAAATATTGCTGAGGTCAACACTGAATTGCAAATTGAGGCACTAACGTTACAGTATGAATTATTGGTACAGGAAAATAAATGATTATTGACTTAGGTTTGACCTCTTACACTTCATTTCTCCTATTCAATACACATTTTATTTGAATAGATTTGATAATATAAATTTATGATTTATATTAATTTCATTGATGAATTATATAATATATTTATATATATATATATATATATATATATATATATATTTGTATGTATAATGTATGTAAAGTAAATGTTCGGATAATCTGTTGAAAACCTTTTCTAAAATATATTCAATTTTCAGATATATAGATATTAATTTTTTCAATAATAAAAAAATATATACTTTGTAGTGAAATATACGTTATAGTGAAATAAAATTAATAATATTAGGTTGGTAGAAAAATAATTGCGGTTTATGACCTTCAGATTCATATACATTTTTCCCTTTTTTTGATTTTCCTAGCTGTTTTAAGTGACCCAGAACTGTTGGATGACTAACGCCTAATTTTTGTGCAAGTTCTTGAATGGCTGTTCGTGGTTTTGATTCAAGTAATGCCTTAAGTTGATCATTATGAGTTGCAGAAGGACGCCTGCGACCTCCTTCATCTTTAAAGCTCTCGTTCTCAGTATGAAATTTTTGGAACCACCATTGCACCGTATGTTTCTTAACAGTATCAATAACGAAAGCATCGTTTAGTTACGAATAGTTTCTGCTGCTTTACCATCCATTATGTACTTATACAAAAAAAATGGTCTTATTTGCTTCTTTCCCATCTTTAATGCAATAGCCCAATTTGAAACAAAATTAATAATAAAATCAAAGTCAGTGTTACCAAATTACAGACTGAAAATTCACTTTTAATGATATTAACATGAACACGATGAAATTGCATTTTCATTGAAAAAAATGAGGTCAGAATTCAGAAAACAAACACTGCAATGATTTTCCTAATAGTATATTCATTAAAATTCTAAAAATTTTTAAACGATTTTTTTCTTTAAGTGGCGGTATGTGTTTAAAATTAAAACTTAAGTATATTTTTGTGTATTATAAAAATCACATGCCTTAGACTTTACAATAATAATAATTAATTTGTCGAGAATAAATAATAATAAAAAGTCTTTTTATGGTTTCAGATAGCGAATGTGCACGTTTCTATATTCTATTTTACAATGTTGTGATAGTTATATACTATATTTTAGAGAAAAGTGTTGCTTGCAACAGTCCTACATTTCTTTAATAGTGTCCCCCGATATCATCAAGGTTTTTCCAATCATGATTAAACTGTAAATGCACGATACGTATCGTTAACTCGAGATAGGACGTTAGTATGTTATTGTTCAATGGATCCGGAACAAATTGATACACGATACTCATCTGACACAATTTCCTCGTAGATTGTTTTAAAGATTGATGTGATTTCTTTTATTTTATCAAGTAAAAAATAGAATCGTTTTATTATCACGAAATGTCAATGTATATCTCATTATTATTTTATTGTAAATACATATCTATTCAAAGACAAAGATATTATTTCCCTTTGGGTAATGCTTTATATATTTCACAAACCAAATATTAGTTTTGTATATTTACAATTAATTTACTAATATTTTTAAAATGTTCATTTTAAATAATAAATAAAATACTTATTTAATAATTAATATTAAGATTCTTTATATTGAAATATCAGTTAATTTTTATTTATTGTATGATAAGAAATACTCGATTAAAATAATTTTTGTAAATGGCATGTCAGGACTTTGAATTGCTGATTGATGTAATCGAGTTTTTGCTTAAGTTTTTAATATATCGTTTCTTTTCTTAATGAAAATGCTTGAATTTTCATTTCGATACCGTTTTAAAATATGTGAAAATGTTAAATAATATGCTATGAGTTTATTATGAATATGTATTTTATACACTTTAGTTAGTTTTTTTTTATTTAAATCGTTTTAAAAAGTTACTAAACATAAATATGTTTGGAAAACCGAAAAGCGAAAGAAATCGGAGACTTTAACTCAATGTGCTTTTTGCACTAACCGGTCAATTATGATTATTTTGCATTAATTGCTTTTTGATATACTTTTCAGTTGATAAATCTTAATTTTGATAAAGGTTAAAATGTGATATTATTTGTGTATCCAATGTATGTATATTTAAAAGTATGCTGAATTATTATTTGGTGCAAACCTTTTATATAGTGTTCTAATAAATTGTCCATTCTTAGATGTTCATATACAGCAGTAAAAGCGTCCAGAACTTTACAGAAAAAAGAGTCTTGCAACAGTATTGTTGTAACGCAAGGTTGACGCAATTTGAGGAATAACCGTATGTAATATAAATAATTCAACATTGAATGAACAGGAGTTGCTCCAGATACTTAAATTCAGGAAAAAAAAATTGTTTTTTGCAAAATACTTTTAAATTTTAAATTAATAATTTAATATATGATGTAAGTATATGCTACAATTATTTGTTTCACTAAAAATGGTGTTCTATATTTAATCGGAATTGAATTGTTTACAAAGTGAAAACTTTGTAAAACTTTATCGATGTAATCGAGCTAAGTGGTTATCACGATTGGTTGTCCATCAATGTGCCATTAATTTTAGTTCTAACACACAGGATATATTGTATGACATATCTCATACATCCAAAAAGCAATTACCCTAAATTATAATTAAATTGTAATCTGAAATAAAGTTAAAAACGGAAATTATATCTGTTTTTATTAAAAGACAATTATCAAATTCTTGAATATCTTTTAAATGTTTAAAAATATTTTTTTTTATTAAATAATAGATTTATTTAAATAATTTATTAAAATTAATGCTTTCACTTTTTCATAAATATCTATTTTTATTATACTGTTTCTCTATGTACACAATTTAAATTTTGAATGAACAATTTTAAAAACCTCGAAAAGCATTTTTGATGTTCAGGTAGTAACTTGTATTTTTTTTAGAAATATATAATTATTATTATATCTTTTATCCAAAACTTTTCTTTCGTTTTAATATACACTAACTAACAGAAATACGTGGTAATAATCTAATATATTTTATTAGTAAGTTTTCTGTACCGATCATTAAATTTATTATTTAACAAAAATTCCTTTTTTAGAAATCTATCAAACATTTTCATAGCATTATAATAAACACTCGATGTATAATATTGAATTTATCCAAGAATTTGACGAGAATATTCGATTCAATTTATTTTTCTCAGATATCAAAATAAAATGACAGACAGTTATAAAATTGACAAGATAAGAGACCCGAATATATCAAGATGTTCCATGAAAGTAACGGTAGCGAATGCCTTAGTAGTGAATGCATTTATTCATTTATTTTTAGATAGACTTCTTTGATAGATACATGTGTTGGTTAATAGAACTGTTACGGAAATGTGGAAATATGCTTCTATTTTTGGTGAATATTAGTTATTAACTTATATATATATATATATATATATATCATTTATACAACTATAATAATTAATACAAAAAAATATTATAAATACATTAAAAGATTGCATAGGCCTGGAACTATCGACTAGCATCAATGAATTTATGGAATCAGTAATTGTGGCTAATTTATTAAAATTTTAAAACATTACTTCAAAAGGCTGTAAATTAAAATGTACTTTAAGAATAGAATACAAGAAATAAATAAATATGCAGATATAGTAAACTATAATAAGTGAATTATAATTAAAATGTACTAAAATAGCTAAGTTTTGTATTTATCACGTTTAAATTTTGTTACTAATCTGTGAAAGTGGTGAGAAATGTGACATGTATACGAGATTAACAAAGTATGTATATCTCAATAAAGACTATGATAATATATATATATATATATATATATATATATATATATATATATATATATATATTGTGTGTATGTTGCTGATGCTATGAAAAGCGAAATTATTATATTTGATTTAATAGATATAATGAACAAATAAAGCGGACAAATATTTGGTATAGAAAATACGACCGCAATTAAACATTGAGTTATCAAATATATAAATGGAGTTCTAATGCTGAGTCAATAGTTGTAAATTAGTAATTGTCTTCTGGGATATCATATGAATTGATTATTAATAATAAGTGAGTTTTAATTGAAATATGTATATATATATATATATATATATATATATATATATATATATGAATGTGTGAATATATGTACTTATTAACTATAATTTCATAAACTTACTTTAAAATCGAACTTAAATTATTTTGATTTCAATTCATACTTTTTATTGAAAATGCTGGTTTATATAAAAGAGAACAAAAGCATAATACATTTGTGTGTATACATACATATATATATATATATATATACATTTTTACAGAGATGATACAGAGTAAAATTAATAAGTTTTGTTATTAAAAAACATTAGAAATTTTTCTTTGCATGTCTAGATAATTACTTAGAAATACAGCAAAATAAAGTGTAAAATTAGTGTCTAATTTTTTGTTGAATATTTAGTTTGAAAATAGATTTTTTTTCGATTCGTGTCATACTTTCTATTTTAACGCTATTTTTTATTTCATATCACAAAATTTAAGAATTAATTTTAGATATTTAAGTATTTTCTACCAGTTTCTAGATTTAAATGTAGCCTTTTTATAGATAAAATTGGATTATATCTTCTTAAAGAACAAACTAATTTTTATAATTGAATACCTAAACGTATATATATATATATATATATATATATATGAATATATATATATTTATTATTTCAATGTGTATGTATTTATTTACATTAAAAGTACTGTAATATGAAAGTTAGTAGAATTTTTCGCTTTAAAAACTTTTTTTTATTTTATAAAGACACATGTTTAAATATAAACATTACTGCAAAATTTCATTCATTAATGTACATAATAGCATATGTGTAAGAAATGTCTGTGTTTGTGTAGACCATATTTTGTCAGTTTAATTAAATGAGACAAGTTCTCTGAAAAAATATTTTTGATTCGAATTATTCGTTGCTTATTCTTAAAATTTATAATGACTTTTTTTGCGAATTTTAAAAATAAATTACTGCGGCAGCTATGTCTCAACGAAGTGCTGTTTTACAGAGGTGAGTTGGTGTAATACCAACAGAAATGTTATTAAAAAAGAAAAAGACTTTTTCATTCTCTCTCTCTCTCTCTATATATATATAGTACATTAAATAGTAATACGTGAGTGGTTTGAAGAGTAATTTGTTTCGATATTAGAGACAACAGCTTCAATTTCTAAGTGAAGTTTATTTTTTGACATAACCCCCTCGAATTTCAACGTACTTGCCCCAACGTTTCTCCGGTTTCGTGAGTCCCTTCCCGAAGTAAGTTTCTTCGAAATTCTGAAAATAGTTGTTTGCGGCCTCTATTACTTTTTAGTTCGATCCAAATTGCTTTCCAGTCTGAACATTTTGAATTTTGTGAACAGATAGAAGTCCCAGGGAACGAAATCAGATGAATACGATAAATGCGGAAGAATTTCAAACTTAAATTTGAACAATTTTTGCTAAGTGACAATGTTTAAATAAGTCGGTGAATTTTTATGGCGAAACAACACTGTTTTTCCACAAGTTTTTACTTCTGAAGATAGTCGATTAAGACAATTCCTTTCACATCGAAGAAAACTGATGCCTCACCTTTCCAGCTGAGTGAACCATTTCTGGCTTCTTCGGAGCCGTTTCACCGGGTTCAGTCCACTGTTTTAATTTCGTTTTCGACTCTGGCATGTAATGATGAATAAAGTATCATCCATGGTCACAAAACTTTATCGATGATTTCTGGCGTGACAGTTGTTCTCGGACCTCTTGAGCGTGGTGTATCTTCGATGCTCGTTTTTCCACGTTTTAATTCACTCATCCAAAGCCGAACGGTTTCGTAAAAAGAACAAGGTTCACCCAATTTAGGAAATATCCTTTCATGGGGTTCCTTCGCTCTTTTAGAAAAAAAAGAACTCAATCACAACTCGAATTCCGATTTTATTCATTTCGCACGAAACGCTTGTATTAAAACAACAATCAATATATATATATATATATATATGCGATTTTTTCAATTATACTGTTTATTAATAAAAAAAAGATCCTTGTAGATCATTACAATAATAGATACAATTGTTAAAGAAATGTCTATATCTATTTTTGTTAAATAAATACATGAATGTTATATATTATATATCAAATAGAATTTATTTTTGACTGTTTATCCGAAAAGTTTTATTTAACAAAACATACTGAAGGTACAAAAATAATTTAGCAAGTTAAAAACTATGATTGATTACATAAAATGGACTATTAAACAATATACTGAACTTTCAAATTATGTGAGGTTTATAATGTGATCCCATTTACAACCAGTGTAATCTATCTTCTATATTCATTGTCATAGTTGTTCATTTCATCAAAGTTTCTGTAGATTTTACTAAGATTTCGGTTGTCAATATATAATTTGAAAAGTTTTGAAGGTACAAGATTATGTTTCGTGTGGTTTGGAGATTCCATTTAAAAAATATGTATGTTTAGTTTCAATATTATTTGATCATTGTTTGGATTCTATATATATATATATATATATATATTAAAAGCAATATTATATTATATTTTATTATATATATATATATATATATATATATATATATATATATATATATATATATAGTGTGTATAATTAGATTGAATAAATGATTAGCAGTTATGGTTTCGTAAACAGATTTAAAAGTTTATTTCATTATAACAGATATTGAGTTTCATATTGTAATTAATTTGCTCTAAATTGAAACTTAATACAAAACAATATATCTATTTATCAATTTATAGAGTTTCTGACATGTGTGTACACGTACAAGTTTTCTCTCACAAATATACCTACGCCTACAGACATATCATTTATTTATATATATATATATATATATATATATATATATATTGTATAAAAAAGACATTTTCTCATTTTATAGTTTTTGATAGTGTGGTCTAGGCAGGGATGTACGGTGTCGTGGAGCAATGGAGCGATCACTCCAGGCGCCTCAGGTATGAAGGTGCTTGTTCGATGTTTCGCAATTATTTTATTATTTGGTTGGTTTTTGTTTATTTATAACGAATAATAAAATTTAAATAATATTTAGATAAACTTATAAAAATAAAATAAAAATAAAAATGAATTTTATTAATCTGAATCTTAATACAGGGCCGGGTTTGGCCTTATGATAATGGTTTCGTGCGGTGCCCTACCTCTCGGTATAGATCCGCATTTGTGGTGTGTGGATTGTGTGTAATGTTTTGTGTGGTTTTTATTAATGTCTCGTGCTTTGGTTCCGGGAAAAATTTTCAAAAAACCGGGAAGATAAACTTAAATGACAAGATACATTTATCGCTGTCCACAGCATTTGCACCTAGAGCCATCCACACGTGAACAGCGGCCTTCAATCCAATCTCCTAATATATCATATGTTAGTATTGTTAAATTTATATATAAACATGTTTAAAATCGAGCAAATAATTGTATTTCATGTTTTTATACACCGAAACCTAATATATTTCTCATTAATATATTTATTTTCATTCAATCTGTATGTACTTATATTCGAGCACTCCTTGTACGACGAGGATACTGCATGTCGTTATGCGTGAGACTGACTGATACTCGTTCATTAAATTATTAGATTTTTCTATTTACGTAATTAGGCACCTCAGTATAGAATAAAGGCAGTTTTTAAGAATGTCTGTTTCTGGCGCTAAAATACCACCGCACGGCTCTGAGACTAAGTTATATTTACAAATGAACGTTTCGTTACCTCCATGCCTTTTCATAACAAATACCGATTGTTTTTTTTCTGATCAAGGTTCAGTAATTGATTATTTATTATTTAATCGTTTTTTATGCGCATTTTGGTTCCATCATTCATAGAATGGTAAAGTACAGAATAATTAAAAAAAAATATAATCTGTGAAACATATTTTTGTATTCTCTAGAGATCTGAAGATCAGAGTATCGTTATTAAAATGAGCACAATATAATAAAATATCTTTAATAATCAATTATTGTGAATGTTTGATCAGAAAACAATTTAGTGGGTTGTGGGCCAGTGAAAAATTTATTAGTGAAAACATGTTTGATATGAATTTTGATAATAAATATATATTTTTTACTAGAAATGTTATGCAAATTTAGAGTTGATGAAAATTTCATGAAGATTGATAGATTTTCTGAAAAGTAATATTATATTCAAATTATGTTTTAAATATATGTATTGTGTGTTATAACAGATTTTAGTATAATTATTTAATTATTATTTTTAATATTTACTATTTATTACTTTTTGAAATGAATATTTTATTCGATTTTCTACTATTTAGTTTTTTTTAAATATTTTTTTTTATAAGAAATTGCATTTAAATACTTGGCTTATAACATATTTCATTTTTGACATCCTTATATACAATTATTTTTTTTACACCTTTAAAAATGTGTTTACGTCGGACTAGTTTAAGTCCGAATCTGGTTAGGTATAAGTAAGTAAATTACATATTGAATAGACGTTTTGAGTGTAAATGTGGAATTTTTCCTTAAATTTTTGATAGAATAACGATTAATTTTTCATAGATTTATAAAAAAAACACAAAAATATATAATAATATCCGACTACATATCAAATTACATTGTCTTTTATCTCCTAGGGTCATTTTATTTTTTTCATATTCCATACTTTATCTCAAAATTGTTTAATTATTTTATTTTCATTGTTTCATCTATCCCATATTTTTTTTAACAACTTTATTTCCTTCTTTCTGCTGAAATTTAAATAATTATTTAAATCGATGGTCTAGACTTTTTATACTTTTAATCTTCAGTAATCATTCCAAATTCAACGTTTTTTTCTATTTCATGTAAATGTATGTTAACTAAGGTTTTATATTGAAAAAAAAACGAATTAATTGAACTTTAGCAAAAAAAGTTATTTGTAAAAGAAATGTACATATAAATAATGATTTTCAAAAATTAATTTATAAGAACAATAAATCTAGTAATAATAATTTTTATATGAAATACGGTGTTAATTTTTAGTGAAAACTTTCTTTTAAATTTATTTGGTTTAAAAGTATAAAAAATAATAAACTTCAAAGTGGCAATTAAGATATAGAAATCTGGTTAAATAAAAAATAAAACAATAATCAATGAAATGTGTATATAAAGAATAATTTACAAACAATTATTTTTACAAAATATCCTTTTTTTTCAAATTTTACATATATCTAAAGGTTTCTATTTGAGTAAGTTCCATTCATTATTATTCATTCGAATGCGTTTGTGTTTCCACATAAGCAAATATTTTTTTTGCATTCAATGAAATTGGTGAATTATGAACATTTTTGATAAAAAGTAAATTTTATGCTCAAAAAGATTCTTTACTTGTACAAAAATCATGTTCTATTATTTAAATATCTGTATTTTTATAATACGTATGAATTTATATATATATATATATATATATATATATATATATATATAAATTATATGTATTATAAAAGTCTGTAAATTATATTAGTGACAATTCTACAATTCGTATGAATAATAATTCCATCAGTTGTACAAATAAAATCGTATATTTCAATTTGAAGACCTTTAGTAAAAATAAAATATTTGTTAACATTTTATATGTATTTATATATTTTTTTTATTATCTTGTATTATGTTTTTGTATCATATTTATGTTATTTTATGTAGAAATAAATTTGAATGATAGATACTTTTTATTAATTTATGAATATATTTTTAATAATTAATTTTTCAAATTCAGAAATTCATCCATATATTATTAGTAAAAAATAAATTTTATGAAATAATATTTTCGTTGAATATGTATATATATATATATATAAATTTATATATTATATAATTTATCTACTTGTATGTATTCCGTAAATCGATAGTAATGTCTAGTTGTATATATGTAAGGCAAATGAGATAAAAAAATCGTTACACTTCTTCAAATACAATATATACTTTGGTTTCATTTTATGGCTGTTACTTAAAATAAAAAAAACTCATTTATATTAACATGTTCCATTTTCTTTAATAATATATAGACGGAAAATATGACAGGAAGATGAAATATTATAAGGAAGTTAATTTGTCACAATTTGCATGTCGTTTATTTATTAAGAGATTGAATTGAAAATCGCTGTTTTTTGTGTTCATCATTTATTTCAATAACACGTACTCTATCTGTGTTTGTTTCACGGCTATAGCAACATTGTCATGGGCCCAGCTTTGTCATGGAGAAGAATCACTTTTCGCCGATTTTTTACAATTGATGGTCGTTTTTGCATGAAATTAACATTCAAACGCTCTTATTGTTGTCGATAACGTTCGGCGGTAATTGTTTCTTTCGGTTTCATCATCCCATAATATATGACACCCTTCATATCCCACAAAATAGTGAATATTGTTTTGTCACCGTGGATGTTTCGTTTTGGTGTCGACGTTGATAGTTGATCAGGATCAACCCATGATCATGCGAATGGTACAAATTCCAAAACTAGAGGCGGACAACTGAAAAGTACATAAAAAGTGCTGTATAAAAAGTATGTTTATTGTTTATTTAGTATTTATTATCATGAATAAAAAAGTATACGTGAAAAACTACTTTTTTAAAATGAAATTCATTTGTTCTTAATTAAGGGGTTTTCTGACAAATATATATAGAAAAAATTTTGAAAGTGAAGAAAAATTATATTTCTATGTGTATATTTTTAATTCATTTTTTATTGTTAATCAATTTTTATCTTAAACATTTCCAAGAATTTTAGATTCGAAAGAACGATACATTGATATATATATATATATATATATATATATATATATATATATATATATATGTATATATATATGTACATATTGAAATATACATAAATTATTATAAAATTTAGTTTTATATTGTAGGAAAATGTTAGTATAGAGATAATTTATAAAATCTATATTTCAATTTATTAAAAAATACATGTTCGTTTATATATATATTTATATATATATATATATATATATATATATATATATACATATATATGTAGAGAGAGAGAGAGGGAAATTCAATTTAGTCTTTTACATGAAATTATTAAAAAAAATCTCAAATTTTAAAAATGTGTTATTTTTGCGATTTACTTAATATTTTCATGTGGAAGTCTAAATTGAATCATTTTATATACGAATTAAATAATAGATTATAAATTAAATAAACCAATAATTCATTTGAACAGACAAGAATCAAGTTAAAGGTGAATTTTAATTATACATTTCTATATTTTGTTAATTATTTTTCTGAAATATATATTTACATGTTTTTTTATAGCTGAAAGCTTCACTAAATACCTATTAAAGTATCTTTCTCTCTATGTATACGTAAATATATATATACATATATATATATATATATATATATATATTTATACGTGTGTTTATATATATATATACATGTATATGGAGGAGTATTGGGTGTATGGGTGTATTTTTTTTATAAACGAAATATCGACATTTTTAACAATAATTGGCAATTTCATTTCCAATATACAGAAAAACGATTCCAAGAAAAATATAATTTGACTCGCATATATTGTGCAAGTATTTTAAAAATCTTTAAAAGTAATAAGTAATCTTTCTGTATTTTTCATTTCTATATGCAGTGTATATAAATATTTATCTATCTATTGATCTACTTACATTTATTTATCTTTAATTTATCTCTCTCTCTCTCTTTATATATATATATATATATATATATATATATATATATATTGTTATATCCATATGTTTGTGATCTATAAATTGTATATAATATTTATTAATATTAATATTATGACATGCTACTTACAGTTTTCAGTATTAATTTTGAAGAAAAAACGTCTTAGTATTTTAATATTGTATTTAGACAATGTTCTATTTTCTAATAAAAGGTTAAGGAACTCTTGTTTCTGATATTACACTGACATGGTGTTTTATATTTAGCAAAAGTGAATTTTTAATTATTATATTTATTTTGTAATTATGCTGACATTCTAATAATTTTCAGGTAATTTAATTTTAAATAACATAATTTATACTTAGAAAATTAAAATAATATAACTTTTTCTGATGATATTTTTGATAATGTCTTGTTATTAGACTGATAGAATAATAATTGCTGTTTATGACCTTCAAATTCATATACCTTTTCCTCTTTTGATTTTCCTAGCTGTTTTAAGTGGTCCAGAACTCTTGGACGATTAACGCATAAACTCTTGTGCACGCTCTCGAATTGTTGTTCGTGATTCTGATTCAATCAACCCCCTCATTTGGTCGTTGTGAACTAAAGGACACCCGAGACCTTCTTTATCTTCAAGGCTCTCGTCCCCAGTATGAAAATTTTAGAACCACCAATGCACCGTACGTTCCTTGAGAGTACCTACATGTAAAGCATAGTTTAGTTTACGTGCAGTTTCTGTTGCTTTACTAATCATTTTGAACTCATACAAAAAATTTGCTGTTATTTAGTTCATTTCCATATTTAATCCAATAGCCCAGTTTGAAGCAAAATTGATTATAAAACTAAACTCGATGTTACCCCTAATACAGAACGAAAAATGAAATTTAAAAGGATATTAACATGAACACGATGAAATGACACTTTCATTGAAAAAATTAACGGTTAGAATTCAGAAAAAAACCCATAATTATTTTCCTACCAACCTATTAATTCGCACAACAGATTTTCTCTGAACAGAAATGTCTAACGAATAATATTTGATCATTTATGATTAGTCTTTATGTACATTTCAATTTTGATTTTAACATTCCCATCTATAACTAAGCACTTTGAGAATGATAACATCGTTATCCAAATACCCATAAACAGCAATTAAAAATTATCAATCGTAAATTATTGAACATTTTCGACCAAAAAAAAATTATAGTTTGTGGAATGAGAGAAAAATTAATTTTTCAAAGTGAATTTAGTCAGAGTGCCAAAACGGTATTGAAACAGTGTGAAAATTTGTTTTAAATTGAAAAATTATATTATGAAAATTTATCGAAATTTAAACACATGTATTCAATTAGCAGAATTGACTGTTACTGCGTTATTAATTTTGTCGTAGATAATTAAAGTAAAAAAAATAATTAAATTCGGTCGTACTAAAAATGTTAATAAAAAAATGAACAGTTTATTAAAAAATATTTTTCATTTAATATTTTTACGTACAAAATAATAATACGTTGTTCCACGTTATTATTTTTACAACGATGAACGTGTTTCTGTAAAAAATATTTGTCAGCAGCTCTGTGCTTGTATTAATTTGCTGTAAGTTAACATAAACAAGAATATTATATGTTTTTATTAATAATGGTGTTGTATCGTTTTTAATAAAATCATAAAAAAAGTATTATGTAGTTGTATATCCATATTTAATGTGCATTAAAGGGCATTAAAGTAAATGTTATTAAACTTTTTTTACCATCTTTTCATTATATTTATTTCTTAATGTCGTTCATGAGTATCGTTTAGTGTGAAATTATTGTCTACCCTTGTCCAGTCGAGCGTATCAGTAAGCGTCACAACGACAAAAAAATGATAGGCGATAAATTTTAATATCATGTGAGTTACATCTTACAAAGCTTAACCCAACATGCGGTCGTGTAGTGTAGACTTTATTGTAGAATAGGTTATGTAATAAAAAAATATACTAATAAAATGTCACAATGTATTCGTGTTAATATCTGTTATTGTGTAAACAATCTAAATAAAACATTTACCTTCAGGCATTTTTATTTTGAAAAAATAAAAGATAAATGTAAAATAAACTATTATTTCTATGATAGAAAAATGCAAGTACAGTGTAAAAAAATACTGAAACAATACATGTAATGTTTAAAGAAGCTCAGATTGTTTCAACACCGTCGGGTAAAAAAATACGGAGAGATAAAAGGAAAATATGTATTGAAACGTACAATACAGATGTAAACCTTAGAAAACATTGAAGACTATTTTTTTTTAGCTTTGTATAGTATTGCGTTTGGAACAAGAATGAAAATTGTGTAAATACCAAGGGAATAAATATACAACATGTTATGTAATATTATTTTTATGAAAATAAAAATCGAGAAAAATAAAAAGAATTTAACTAAATTTTAACTAATAATCAATATAAATAATAAGACAGTTATGATTTTTCAATAATATATTTTTTCTGAAATATTTTGTATGATATAATAGAGTTTTCATTTCACTTGTAAATTCATTTTCATAAATGATTTTTCACTCACCTCCCAGTCGACAAAGTTTCAATTTAATGTTCTTTTCTGTTCGATAATGTTAACTATTTGATTATTGATCGTTGTTTTAACTCATTTAAATGTACTAAAATTCTGAAAAATCTTATGTTTTGTAACATTTTTCAGTAATTTAGAGTTCTAACTAACTTGATTTTTGTTTATGCATAGTTAGATGAAGATTTCATTATCATTAGAGTGTTAACTTAAGGTTCAGTTTTGAAACTATTGACATTGCTATCGAAGTATGATTCTAGGGCTATTACCCCCTAGACAACCCCCCAAAGAGTAATCCCCCATCAATAATCCCTCAGACAGTAACCCCCAATTAAAAACTTCACGGACAGTAACCTCCCTTCAATAATCCCCCGGACAGTAACCCCCCATCAATAACCCCTCGAACAATAACCTCAGTGTAAAAAACTCCCGGGAACATTAAACCCTCGTGTAAAACTCCCCCGGACATTAGTTCCCGTATAAAAATGAACACTTTTTTAAAAAAATTTCCTTGACACAAACAATGGACACAAAAAACTATTATAATATTTATATATTTTAAGACCGTTCAGTATATTTTAAAATCACATTATTAACATGGTAATTCCAGTTTTTAAAATTAATTACTATACCAGAAAATCAAAGGTATGGGAAAACTCTACCGTTATTTAAAAGGGTCAGTGTCAAGTATTAATACGTAATTAATAATAATAAACTACATTTCCTGTAAAAGATTTCAATATTTTAAATGAATTAATTTTTTTCTCTATCTATCCTAAAATGTGTATATTAGGTTTTAGTATATTTTTAAATAATAATATTTAAAAAGTAATTAATTTTTCTCCCCCTCTTTATCTCAAAATGTGGTGTTATTTCCTCTCCCTATGTCAAATGTGGAGTATAATTTTAAATTTGTGTCCACATTTTGTTGTCAAATAATTTTTTGTTAAACTTTTATTTTGACAATTTTACTTTAAAACATTTATTTTGTCAAATAAAATTTTGTTTCCATTGCTTGTTGTGTCGATGAAATTTTTTTAAAGAGTTTTTATTCGTATACGGGGGGTTAATATCTAGGTTTTTTTTACACGGGAGGTTAATGTCCGGATTTTTTTACACGGGGGTTATTGAGCAGGGTAATGTCCGGGGGGTTTTTGTCCAGGAGGTGTTAACAGAACAATTGTCCTGTTATGTCGAAATATATATGAACAATGCTCAAAAAAATCAATAATCAATAATTAAAGTTTTTTGATAATACAACTTGTGGGAGATTTTGCAATTTGTGGAAGAGGAAAAATTCTTTTGTGTTTTTTATATATAATGAGAAATAGTTCAATAATCTTGTAGTTTCGTTTCGATTTTTATAAAAAAAGGATGTATTGCTACAAATTCCAGTTGATTACTAAAAGCATAACTGTAATGTCGGAATATACAATTAAAACAAAACTATATGATATTTTTTTGTTCTTTTTGAAATGAAAAAGTTCTTATATAAATTCCTTTTCAGTTTATTAAAAAAAATACACGAAAAAGTCGCAAAGTTGTTGTTTTTATAAGTTCACTTTTAAATACGCTTTGAGACTTAAAAAGTTTGTACAGAGCAGTGTTTAATTCCGTATGAAAATAACTTTTAATATGACAAGTACATAGAGAGATTTTATAATTCAATTAGAATATTCTTATACTTATTAATTACAGTTAACATTTGAAAATTATAATTAATGACGATTTATGTGACTTGTCGTTCTTTAAAATTAAATAAATAAGAAAAAGTAATTTTGTTAAGAGGATATACTCGTATATAATGATCATTTTTGACGTTTATTTATATTAAAGTAATAATAAAAATCTTTTACTCAGACATTTTGAGTTTGTGTCGCGATAACGTCTCGCGCAATGCAATTTTAAGATAAAAATGTATTTCCCATAATGTCAACTCGACTACTTCATGTAAGTCTTGACGAAACATTATCCATACATTCTACTACTTTCTTTCGAGACCGGAGTGCTTTTTGAAGTCTTATATATTATTGTGTGCAGAGATGCTTAGAAAGAAATTTGTTCAGACATACATCTGAGTGAAAAAAATGAATTTCAAATATAGAAAAGTCTCCGTGTGTTATATACGATCGTATAAAACATTCGATTTTTTCTTTCTTTATAAAAAATTTATCGGTACAAGAAACTTCGGTATAGGAAAAGTTTTCGTTGAAAATTTTATTGACAATACTTTCGGTTATGATTGCAGACGTTATGTTTTAAATATGATATATTTTTTTATATTTGTTATCAGTTTGTTGCTGCGAATATATCTCTGCGAAAATATTCAATTTATTGCAAAAAATAATATTTGATAACATTTTTCTTAATTTGAAATTCAGATATAAAATGATTTTAACATTAGTATTATCGATGTATACCTACTTCTATTGGATGGGTTAAAATGACTTGTTTTTGAAAGAACAAAACCATTTAAAAAAAGAAGTGGAATTTTATGCTCTTTTATATATTTTTTCTGTTTTGTTTAACGAAAATTGAATGACTATAATCAATTATAAAACATTTTTAATCTGAACATTTTTTTGTAATTAGAGAGGACTAAAAAATTCATTTGTGAAATGTATCACAATAATGGAAACTAATTAATAAATTGTTTATTAAATTCTTCAATAAGTATTACACATTGGGATAAAGAAAATTATATAGTGTTTGGGATATTAGAACATTAAAAAACAATTTATCCATAGTGTCAAATAATAATTAGCTGTTTTATAAATAATATCTAAATTTATGTTTACATGAATTTATAATCAATACATGTCTTTTGCTCCAGATTGTTCAAATTTACATTATTTCATATTTATAAGTAATAAATTTGTAATGCATATAATGTAAAAAAACAATTATTCAATTATCCAATCTACATAAGATAATTAAAAGTACATATACAACAAACCACTTATTTTTTTATACACGCTATTGTGAGTTGGATTAAAATAATCTTAGTTCAAATCTGTTTACTGTAGTTACATTAATAGCCAGTCATTGCATGACTATTGTGTTTAATCAACTTGCCTTAAGTGAAAATACTGGAAAATATAAATTAACCGGAAATACTACCTTTTCCGGAAGACAAATTGGAATTATTTACTGTTTTTTTCTTAAATTTTTTTTATATGTTAATTTTCCGAGTGTGTATAAGGAGTTTACAAGAAACATGTCACACTCAATAATGAATATAAAAAGTGAAATAAAAAAACATTGAAGAAATAGTTTGAGTAATTTATCTAATATTGGTATAATGTAAACTTTATTCTCATATTTTTTTTATGAAACATTAAATTAAATCTGTTTTATATTAAGTAAAGTCAGTATTAAAAAAAATGATGAATATTTTTAAAATGTATGATATAATTTATTAAATTCCCTTAGAACAATAAAATGTTAAACATTTAGTTTTCGACAAAGTTGATTTTTTAATAAAAGATAATGTTTGCATACGGTTGAAGGAAGAACAGATTAATTTGTTACTACAATAATTCATATTAATAAATTGAAGATATTTAATAATTTTCCAATGAAAAAATACATTATATTAATTAGCTGTTGATACTGGAAAATAATGTTCCAAAAAATGTTCAGAAATTAAGATTATAACTTACAATCTACTTAAATAAAATTCATCTGATGATTTATCTTTATGTAAATACCACAATAACTTTATTGTTAAAATCAGAAATATGATTGATTAATAGTCATTTAGTATTTGATGCTGATAACGAATTTAATCGATTTTATGTCAGACTATGTACAGAAAAAATACCTTTTTCAATGCATCCACTCATTTTTTACTCTGAACTACGTATTATCATTTATATAATGGATACTAATTTAAAATTCATTGTCTACAAAAAGTTTAAGTAATTTATTCATATATAAAATTGAAAATACTAAAAAATATCAAAAACATGCTTTTATTTAATAATAGTTTCGAAAAAGTTTTCATTAAATATTTAACTGTATGTAAATAATAACTGTATTAAAAAAAAGAAATATTTTTTATTAATTTTTTTTATTTCACTATAAATATTTATTCTGAAAGCATATTCTGAGAAATTTGTTTCATTATGAACTTTTTTCACGAACAAATTAAATGATGAAAATAAAATACGTTCTTCTATTTTAATCACTTATTTTAAAGATTTTAATTGGAAAGTTAATCGTTATTTCTAATTGATTCGTTAAAATTTATATTTTTTAATTTTAAATGACTTAATTAATCAAATATGAAAATACAAATTTTACTTGCTTTATTTTTATAATGTATAGATATGTATAATGATTAAATATATAAGCATCGAATTATATGTTGTTTTTTAAAATATAAGATTTTAATTTCTTGTTTTTCGTTTGAATATAAGAAATATAAAGATAAATATAGAGAATGATATTAAGAAAATTGTTATTCGAAAAAAACACTGAAATAAATTTAAGATTTTCGTTCCTCTTTGAATACAAGACTGGTTGTTGATATTAAAACTGTGACCAGGCAGATGTACGAGTACTTACTTTTAGATTCTTTAACCGTAGTATGTATGTAAGAACTATTGAAAATATTTTTTAGGTGATGAATATTTTTATTATGTAAGGATGCTTTACTGATTTAGTTACATTCTTTTTTGATTTTTTTTTGCAGACTAATTGAATTATTTTAGATTTTATTTAATATTATAATAAAACTAAATAAGAATTGGGTACAGGAAACATATTAGAACAAAAATATTGATTGGGTTTTCTACTTAAATTATTAGCGTGGGAATTTTTATCATATTCAAATGTCTTAAAATTGACGAAAGTGGCGAAAGTTTTACACATGGGCTCATAACTCTAGAATGATTTGAGATATTGCAATGACAGAAAAAAGGAAAAAATCTTAGAATATAATCTTTTCAATATTTCTTTATTGCA
Source organism: Acanthacorydalis orientalis (assembly GCA_034766995.1). Taxonomy (NCBI): domain Eukaryota; kingdom Metazoa; phylum Arthropoda; class Insecta; order Megaloptera; family Corydalidae; genus Acanthacorydalis; species Acanthacorydalis orientalis. The sequence continues at coordinate 21,781,718 of CM068314.1, read as the reverse complement.
ATATTTCAATGACTGTCATTTTTGACTGTGAAATGATACATTTAAGATTATTCTCGGTGACTATAGTTAGAAAAAAAATGATCATTTTCAGTGGCCGTAACTGTTTTCCTGGAAATTTTGAAATCGTTTAACTTTTATTTATAGGGCCAATATTTGTAGCAACATAACTTTTTCTACAATCAAAAATGTGTAAAATGTGGTCTAATATTTTTTTGAAAATTCCAAGTTTTATAACAGTAGCAGCACTGGTTTTTGCAAAGTTGCTTTGAGCGGACTGTCTGTTTATAATTTTATATTTACTGAGTTTGTTCCTGTTAAATTAATTAATGCAAGTTATCAAAGTTATACGCAATTACTCAAAATTTCTTTATTTTTTTTTGTAATATATTAATATCTCAACCCACTGAAGAATTATAATGTTGTCTGAAAAACTTTTCAGCTACTATTCATATTTCAATGAATGTTTGAATTGTAAACTTTATTATTACTAGAGATAACTTTAAATAAATTGTTGCTTATATGAATATGAAAACTGTAATGATTTCAGTTTGGTTAAAATGTACAATGAGACAAGATACGTTCAAAAATAAAATTACTAATAACTATGTACAGAGTTAATAAAATTCGTTTAATATTAGCATCATTTAAAATATTTTCACACTTATATTCTCAAAAAATGCAACATATTCATGCGTTGAAAGATGCTGATCGAACAGAGAGTTAAGTATGTAAATTTTATGTAACATCAATTCCGTGAAGATAAATCTGTGGGAGTAAATTGCTACGACGTTCGAGACAATCGTTTGAGACATACTTTGAGATGAATTTGAATACTATTTCGATATCTGAATCGTTAAAGACAATACTCTCACCGAGTTGTGAATCTAAGCAATTTTCTCGATTTTCCAAAAAAAGTATTTCATTTCGTGTTTGTCGAAATTTTATGTCTCTTTTACAAATCGTTTCTAAACAAATGTTCTTTTCAAAAAAATCTTTACAATTCAATAGTAATATTTTATTTGTACTACTATTGATAAATTTTCAATTTAAAAATTTTTATTATTTGTGTTTTATACTTTTGTGTGATATGCACATTATTTACATTGTTTTAATCTTAATAAATATAAGAAATGTAATTAACAAATTTTAATGGATATAATGAAAGTAAAGAATAAAATAAAGAAGAATTGCAGGGGAAAACATAATTTCGATTAGAAAATATTTACACAAAGAATCAATATTAAAATAATACACAAATTTCTGAGAAAAATGCTTTTATAATTGAAACGATTTCATAATAGGCTGGGAAATGAAAAGGGAGAAATATATTTTGTATTTAAATCATTATTTTTGTCGAAAATTAATGTTTGTGAAGGGGGTGGAGGTTACGTTTATTTTTACGCAAATAAAATGTAAGTAGCATTGTTATCATAATTAATTATTCAAAAAAATCTTCATATATATTTAATTTTTTAATAAAATATATTAGGAATCTTTTTCTGTTTGCTTTCAATTAACAGTTATTATTGATTTAAAAGTAAATAAATGAAAATAAAATATGATGTCGAAAAATTCATTTTTAATTCATAATTAACACGAAAAATATTATTCGTTTATTGGAAAAATGAAATAAAATTATTACTTATGAATAATTGTGATTTTTTTAAAATATTTATGTAAAAAGTGAATATATTTTTTTCATAAAAATAAATTATTAATAAATATTATTTTTTGTTCACTATATGAATTTATACGAATTATAATTATTATTCTAAGAAAAAGGAAAACTGTTTGTTTTTCTCAGTTGATAAATGTTGTCTTAAAAAAGATTTTTCTAAAAAATAATATTTTTTCCTGAAACAGTTTTGATTTTGGCTAAATCCGATGAACTGACGATTTCTACAAAGAAATTTCTAATTAGGCTGATTATTATGAATATATATATATATATATATATATATATATATATATATATATATATATATATATATATATATATATATATATGGTAAAATTAAAAAATATTTTTTTAAAAGAAACATATTCGTATAACGACAAAATTATTACACAATAAATAACATATTATTAATTTTTCCTTTAAATTTATTGTAATATGTATCTTTAAATTAGTAAATCTAAATTTTATATTTTTTTAAATAATAACATGTTGAAATTATTTGACCTAAAACTAATAGAATCTGATTTGATTAACGAACTAAACAGAGGAATGTTTGTTGATGTAATGTAAATATTTGTATGCTTTCATTGTTTCAACGATTGATTAAATGTTATCATGATTGTAGGTGGTATTGAATGAACAATGATATAGTGAAACGGTTGTGTAATCTGCAAAGTTTGTTTTATTTAATGCTTTAAACAGAACTTTCTCTACAAGCCTCGATTTTTATCATTTACCAGAGATGGTTTGTTTTGACCTTTATTTACAAATTTATCAATAAAGTATCTTTTATATCTATTGATAGTATCTATTTATAGATTCAATCTACTATCATGATGTTTTTTGTTAGCAAAAAACAAGAATAGTGTTTTTTGTAGTTCCATTTTTTGCTTTTTAACAAAATATTTTTTAAATAAATTGGTTTTCAGTTGAAAAGTTTTTTACTGAAATGCATATATTTGATTATCTGTTGTCGGTCAATATTTTAATGAAATGGTGTGAATTTTCTTTAGTATAAACCATTGTTATATAAAAAAGATTTTGAGTCAGCAAATTGTTATTTATTATAGACATTTTATAAGACGAAGAGAAAATATTACTATTTATTTTGTTTTATTTTATATATTTCCGTATAAAAATCATTTTTTCCTTATTTTTCTGTTTATTGAACGACAAATCATTGTAAAATAAATAGAGATAAAAGATTCGTATTGTGAAATCATAACATTTTACAATAATGATATTCGAATGAAATATAAAAATATGAAATTAATTTATAACAAACGTTGCTCTACTCATCTTTCTGTCAAATAATTCAACAAGCTGTCAATTAAATATTTTGCGTGTTATATCGATTGATATTTATATATACCTGAAAATATTAAAACTTGAATTATTCATAAGAAAGTAATATCAATTTATTACATATATGACGTAGACTGAAACTCTTTGAAATCGACTCACATGTTTTTTCCTTCTAAATTTACAGTGACATATTATATTTGTTTGTACAATATCTAAGAAATTGTGTTTTATGTTCGATAAAAGATTTTTTTTGATAATATTTTATTTGTTGACTTATTGTATCCTAACATATTTGTTATATAGGTATTTTATATGCGTACTTGTTTTATTGTATTTTATGAAGAAGTGGGGCATAGAATAAGAAAAAAATATTTTTTTATAAAAAATTACTTGATGTGGTATTATATTAAATTTTTATATCAATATACATACATACATACATATATATATATATATATATATATATATATATATATATATATATTAAAATTTCGAATTAAATTACCCTAACAGATTGATTTACATGCGTCGATTATAAATGAATGACATATAAAAATTAAAATAAAATATTTCATGAAGAAGTAGGGCATAGAATAAGAAAAAAATATTTTTTTCATGAAAAATTACTTGATGTGATATTATATTAAATTTTTATATCAATATACATATACATATATATATATATATATATATTAAAATTTCGAATTAAATTTCCCTAACAGATTGATTTACATGCGTCGATTATAAAATAAAAAATTAATAAAAATGTTTTCTAGTTTCTAGCTACTATTGCGAAATTTCGATATTAAATCAGATATTTGTTAAAAATGCATGACTGTGTATTTAAAAATATCATTTCAAATATGGATTTTAATTCCAATGTTTTATTAAATTGAGCTGAAAAAATAGATGTGTGATTTATATCTACAATTTGTGACTGGTACAGAAAAAAATTAGATTAATAGTATATTATTCTTACACATTTTACAGTTTCTAAATAATTATTGAAACTAATTGTTTTATTAGTCCTTACAGGCACTTTCATACAGATCGCATTAACGTTAAACTGAAAATAATCAGGATATTTGGTAAGAAATCATAATGCATTTTTAATATATCACTTTAGAATATTTTCTATTTTGTTATAATATTGAAGAAATATTTGTGGTCGCACTGTAAAAGTAGTATCTTTATTTACGATAAGACACATTGAGTGTGATAGATGGGAGCTGGATTGTGATAACTGGTCATGGCACAGTACCCAACATTTATTTATGGCTCCACGTGCCACATCACAGATAACTGCATTAACCTGTAGGCTAATGAATGGTCATGTACGGTCACGCATGATAAACGATAGTAGGCTTATCATTAATAGATACCGGCCGAGATCAGATGATACGGTGATGTTTCTTATAAACTTATAAAGACATAGCTAATGTTAAAAATACTTATTGATTCAATATTTCGGTGAATAATATAGACGAAATAAATTTAAATTAATAATTTAATTTTAAAATGTCTGTGTAGAACAGTGGTGTCAAACTCATATATGAACACGAGTAACCAAATTCAGTTTCAGAGTCTGCGGGCTGCAGACAAAAAAAGTCATCAAAAAAAAATTTAACAAGTGAAAAAAGATGTTTTATTTATATTCGAAAATAACTGATTTAAATTTTACATTTATTTTTTCTTTAATGAATTTATAAAAATTAAAAAAATATATTATTATTGGCATTGTTATCAAATGTTACAACAAAAATTTAAATTAGAGAAATTAAAAAAAATATTATGTTTTGCTAGAAACTTGGTATCTTTTGGTAGAAACTATTTTATCAAAGTCGGGTGTAATTTTTTGTGATAAAGATATTTTTATTATAGATGTTAAATGTTTATTTGTCAATGTGAAATCTTATTAGTATTTAAAAGGGAACATAATTGTTCACATAGGTATGTACTACCAAACATTGGTAAGTTTCTTGCTACAAACATACGCACTTCAATAAATTTTTTTAACTAATCCAAATAAAAATCTGGAATACAAACTTCATTATACTTTTCTTTTAGCACCGTGTTGCACTGAATTTCAGTTAATTACATTTGGATGTTACTATCTTCTTCTTCGGTGTTAAAAGAGAACGAAGTACTAAATAGCAAAAAATCATTTTCACATGCCTTGAATCATTCAAATCGGTTTTCAAATTCAAATAATAATTCTTCAATATTTGAAGCATATTTTCTAAAATCACAACCGTAATATATTCCCTAACATCGAAATAATTCTTGATAATTTTTGCATGTAGGAAAATAAACTAAATCGGAAATGACCATAAAACGGTATTCATTATATACTTCTATAATTTGAAAAGTATTCAAAATGTATTTTATATTTTTTTTAAATTTCGTTTTATTATTTTAATAAAATCAACTTCAATCTTTGGCCTGAGGGTGCATTCTAAAGTCTTTCGGGCCGCGTGTTTGACACTATTGGTATAAGAGAAATGATAATATTTTTTTACTTATATATATATATATATATATATATATATATATATATATACTTTAGAATATAAACAAGTAAACAAATATGGTAATAAGAGATTGAATGTTTATGAATAATTGATTATTCATATCAGAAGTTTATTGAAACGTTTACTTGTATATGTAAGGTAGACGTATACAAATTAAAAAGATTTTATTGTATTGTAATAGTACAGAATACAACGGCGAAAAAATATACTCTATGCTGATAGCGATATGGAGATTTAATATTTATTCGATAGTCTGATCTCATTTTCTGTTATAAGTAAATAATTTGTTTCTGTAATATTAAAATATTTCAATTGTTTACTAGTAAAGATATTCACATAAATGCCCAATGAAAATAGGTAGAAATATTCTTAATAATGGGAACACATAAAACTGTCTATTACAATTAATTACGTATGCACTAAAACCTCCGAATGAAAGTTGTTAGATTAAAAATGTGTTTATGTCATGCGATTTTGTTAACACCTGGCATTAAGGCAAAGTACAAATAATGTTCGCTTCGGCTAAGTTAGTATTTTAATTCTTATAAAACATATTTTAAATAGTGTTATTTACAGTAGAAGAATATCGAATCCATTTTCGAAAAACTATTTAATAACTACTTCAATTATTAACTAATATTATTGCTCATATTTTCATACTTCCACAGTATCCAGAATGCCAACTGATTCATTTTTCGTTGACAATTATTAACAGTCATTTGGATAAGAGTATTCAATTTTAACATTAATAATGATTTACCTTATTTTTTTTAATTGTTTTATTTACAAAGTAAATATTAATCATTGCATTATTGAAATGAATGTGAATGTGGGTTACTTTATATTGAGGCGAAGAGTATATTTCTAAAATTCTGTTATCAGGATATGTACATTTTTTATGTTTATATATAATACTATAGATACTATAACGAGCATCATACTATATAATAAAATAGTTATCAATATATTTACATATATATATATATATACATACATACATACATGTATATATATATATATATATATATATATATATATATGCAATATAATATAATTTATTTTAAATGAAAATTAAAAAAAATAATGCGTGTGCAGTAGTGTGTTTCACGATTTGTGTAATGTAAATTCCGTACTGTATAAACATTTCTGTGAATGTTTGGTTTTTACAACGTAATAGAAGTATTAGAATATATATATTTTTTCTTTTTTGATTTCGTTAATCATTATTTTCTTTCATGTGATAACGTACTATAGCTCAGTATGACTAACAATAAATTTTATATATAATAGTATTTATAGCAATGTTTAAAATTAATTGTACCAAAATTGTACATGTACACCAAGTTACAATATAAATTAAAATTTTATATCTTCTTCTATAAATATAATATATAATAAAGTAATAGAATTGACAATACTTCAAAAATGCATATCTGTAGAAATGAAATATTATATAATTTATTTGTAATTGTATAGCGTATAGTTTCATATAAAACTGAATATAGAAGTACTGAAGATTATTTATTATTGGTTGTAAAAATTACGTCACATATTTCTAACTGTACTTTATACATTTATTGGTATGAATTAAATTGTATTGTTAACAACATACTAAAAAGGTAATATGTTAGTTCGTAGCTAGTAGCAGTTTGTATCAGTTCGGTCAATCTTCAATCTTAAACGACAGTTTGTACTTTTAGTTTTCAAACTTTTAAATCCCAAAATAGTCGTGAGGACTCTTTGTATTTTCTTTAGAGATTTACGATTGGTGATAAATATTCGAGTTGACAAAAGTGTTCCGAATGCAATTATATTTTCAAAATAGCGTTTTTTATTCAACAAGTAATTGTATTTTAATATTTCTATCTCTTTCTCGCTTTCATATATATATATATATATATATATATATATATATATATATATATATAATAAGACATAAATGTGGTTATTTGTGTGCTGTAAAGAAATGAAATGTGGTTCGATAACTTGTTAGAAGGTTTGAAATATTGAGTGTACTAATCGAAAAAAGTGGAATTATTTATAGAATCTATAACTTTTTAATATATTTATTATAAACATACTGTTACAGAATATTTTGATATATTATAGTTAGTGGGTTTTTCGGTTTATTCTTTACGATTTATTCGGTTTCTTTGAATTTTTAGTGAACGGTTTTCTTAACACTAGATAAGTGAATTCAAGTGCTTTTTATTAGTGTTTCAGGTCGAGACTTGTATGGATATATCCACAAAGAGGTAAATCACGAAATATTTAGTATTATTCATTCTATACATATATACATATATACATATATACATATATACATATATATATATATATATATATATATATATATATATATACATATATTTATATATATAAACATATATATATATATTTTTATATATATATACATATATTTTTATATATATATATATATATATATATATATATATATACATATATTTATATATATAAACATATATTTATATATATAAACATATATTTATATATATATATATATACATATATATACATATATAATGTATGTATATTCAATCGCGGTTAAATAACGATCATACTCTCAGATGGATTTTGGTTCATGCATATTTCGGTACCAGTCCACAGTTCTATATTGAGTTAGTTTTAAAGATGTACTGAGCAAAATAGATCTTCTACGAAACTGTTCTTTATGTAATCATGATAAACCTCATTCTTAAGAATATGTTCTGGATAAATATTCCTAAATGACTTGAAAAATTGAGTATATATATATATAGGTCTGTATATATGAATCTTCAATGTAGTTTTAATGATAAAGTAGAATGGTTTTCAATTCAGAAAAATGAACTGACAAAATATTTTGTACAGAGTAAGAATATGTGAAAGAAATAGGTGTAAAAAGATTTATTGTATGAGTGAATTATTAAATAAAACTAAAAATACGACTGCTTTTTTTTAAAAAAAACAATTGAAGCTCATTGAATGCTATCATTTTAAAAAAATAATCTTTTCTCCAATTAGTCGATAGTGTTTAATTATTAATTAATGCAACGAAATTATATGTAAAAATACAAAATTAATAGACTTTAATTTTAAAATAATTTGTACCGAAAAGTAATGAAATAAATATCAGTACTTCTATTAGTAATGCGTTTAGATCCATTCAAAATATATATATATCAGAAATCTTACTCTGTTTTAAAATTATTTATCGATGTAAAACTGAAACATTATATTTATAATAGGAGTTCTACATAAATCAAACAAATGTCATCCATTGATTAAAACTAATATTTGTATATTAATGTATGACTATAAATCATACATTATTTGTAACTAGAAACAAAAAATAAATAAATCGAATGTTGTACATAAAGTGATCACTAATTTTTATTTGACTATTTATTACATAATTATCTAATTTTTCTATTTAATTATAATATTTAATAAATCATAATTTTACATCATCATATATCATAATCTATAAGTATTTTATATAAATAAATGTATATATATATATATATATATATATATATTTATATCATGAAATATATGAGGATTAATTAAAACTCATACCGAGTTTGTAATTATTAATGGATTTTTGATTATTTTTTTTTGTATGTTTACTAATATATATTTATAATATGTTTATAAATATGTATGTTAATTATATTTAATACTTGTTCATTTTGAAAATAAATTTATTATTAAATCACAAAATTGTGACGGCTCTAACAGTTTTCGTTAAAGTAGTATTATAAACAATACAATTTAATAAATTGTAAAAAATAAGTGAAGTTCAGTAATTTTTTTTACCAAATCCTTATCTCAAACAGTCAACTCTCATTTTTTTGAAAATGATGAATGAGAGGCTATTATTAAAAGTGGAAAACGATTTCGGGAGATTATTTAGAATATATTTTCGTGTCTTCCTTTACAAGAATGAAATAAAAGAGACATGGTTTCTGTAAGATGTTACAATGTCTTTTACAGAACAAGAAACAATAGTGCTTTCAAATCACTTATTGTCAACCTGATTTAAACTGCGGTTTCGTGCTGTCTATTGATTTGTACTTTTTAAATCGAATCCATTTTTGCAGTTTAATTTAAAGGAATGAACGGTTTAATATAAATATCAAACAGTAATGATATTCTAAATAGAATTTGAGAAGATACAGATGAATTAAATTGTAAAGGTACTTTAATATATGCATATGTATTTGTATTAAACATTTTTCTGTATTGCATAAAAATAATAATTTCATTAAAATTGTTCATGACGCATGAAAAAAGTACACAAATATAATAAAGAATGTATAACGAAAATATGTATCAAAACACATTCTGTGACATTTTCATGAAAGGAAACATATTATTCACTTTAATATAAAACAAGTTTTCTTAGTAATATTACATCCATCTTTACATGACGTCATACATTCGAGGTTGACATGTTAAAATCACAGTGATTTTTCTGCAAACATTTTCCCCGACAACATAAAATACATTACGTTTTTGTAACACGCGATGTCTATATTGGTTGTTGTATGCTATTGTTAACATTGTCTTCGACATAGACATTTTTATATTTTATACATTGGCATGGATGCGTTATACACTTCTTACGGTTTAAACGATTTACATCTTTGACAATATTTTCAATCAATTCATAACGTAAAACATTGATGTATAGACATTTCGGAACGGTGAATAGTTTTCATAATGTAATACTTTATATATATATATATATATATATATTTGCACAAAATTTTTCAATGTTGATTTTCAGAAATGCTGTTTTTGTTAATAAAATTAAAATTGATTCGTACTCAACATTAATTATTTACAATATTTTTTTATATATTGTAAATTTTGTTTGTTTCACTTCAAAGAAAGTAACGAAAGTAATAACTGGAATTGTGGAACAGTCATATTGATGAACGTAGTGACACAGTTAATTAAACTGTCGCTCGCTTCTGCTCTCTACGCATGAGCCATCATCTATCTCTACTCACCCACTCCACACGTCATAACTTCCGTAACACTTTTCCTTCTCGGCCATGAAAATTTACTTTTAACGCGACTAAAGAAGTTTCACTACTATATAACTTGTTAATAAGAAAATGATTTTGCTTCTGATTAGAATATATATATATATATATATATATATATATATATATATATATATATATATATGTTATATGTATACACATATTAGGTATAAAAATTAATTTGTACCTTTAAATTGAATTAATCATAACTTTGTTTTAAATTAAAGTATTTTCTCACCGTTTTAGCATTTTGTTGTGCAAAACTTACCATTTAAAAGCACACATACACACACATATATATATATATATATATATATATATTCAAGCTGTTGGTATAATGTCACAAAAGAGTAGTGAACACGCTGGCGAACAAAAAGCATCATATTAGACATTGCATATTTTTTGCATTTCAGTTGAAAAAAATGCTGCCAAGCCGCGACAATGTTCAGCTTTGGGGGTAGGTGTTGTGTTGCATGAAAAATGTAAAAAATACTAAAACAGTGGAAAAGATCAGAAAATGCATTACAACTTCGTCGACTCGAAGCCGCCATCTTTTTAATCATAATTGAAATATCATAAAAACTAATCATAAATTGAAAAATCTGATATTTTCTTATTATTATATTTATAAATAAAATTATTTCTTTCTATTCATATCGAAAATAGGTACTTAACTTCATATTTATTATTATATTTAATATGTTATAATATATTAATTCTTTACTATATTTGATAAAAAAAAGCTACAATTTGGTAAAAAATGCTAAATATTCATTATAAAATTTAGTCAAAATTATACAACAAAATAAATGATATTCGTTCTATACATAAAAAAAGTTAAAAAATATGTCGTACAACAAACAAACACGCAATTTATATAAATTTCATAATCTTTAGTCGAATTCATCGTACTTGATCGAAACGTTATAACATCTGAGTTTTAAATTTGTTATAAGAGTCGAAAACGAAGTCACGCGCATAAAATTCTAACCCAGTGTGCCGATTAAATATTCAACGCATAGCACGACGCTGCTCTCTTGAAGGGAAGGTCGGTTGTACGGTGTAAGCGAAAATAGAATTTGCTTAGTGGGTTTCAGGTTATACTCAATGAAATTATAGTGACGGAAATTGCAGCCATATTTGACATGCCTTAAATCTAGATATATTGTGGTTGTTGTTACGATCAATTTGTAGTTCATTCTATATATATATATATATACTTCATTGTATTCTATATATATATTTAAGTAAACGACTGATGAATGTTTAAATTTGTTACATAATTCGAAGAGACAAAACACTAATTCTACAAGAATCGACGTTCAATGTTCACTTTCCCCTGATAACGTGATTGCTATTTTAATCAAATTCGATAAGTTCAGAATACATACCATTTATTATTCGAATATAACGCACTGTTTGGCTGTTTAGCAGCATTATTATAGTAATCATATATGTACATATATATATATATACATACATACATTATATATACGCATGTGACTTCTTATAACGATAAATTTCGTATGAAATAAAAACATTGCAATTGATTGACATTTAATTTTTTTTTAATTATTATTATTCTTTGGATATTGAAATTTTATTGAGATAATGAACCTCGTTCTTTAGTTTAAACATGCATAGTTAATTCAAGTATTAACAGCCTAGAAGCGAAAAATAATAAATATTTTTTTAATATGTATGCATTTGTAACCACATATTTGGCACTTAACCCCTAGTCTTATAAATAAAATATTAGGTTGGAAGAAAAATATTTGCGGTTGATGATTTTAAAATTCCAATACATTTTTTTCGTGATCCAGAACTGTTGGATGACTAACACTTAACTCTTGTGCAAGCTTTCGAATTTTTATGCATGGTTCTGATTCAACTAATGCCTTCAGTTCGTTATGAATTGAATAAGCACGCCCACGACCTTCTTTATCGTCAAGGCTCTCGTCCTCAGCACGAAATTTTTGGAACCACCATTCACCATTGCACCGTACGTTCCTTAACAGTACCCACACTAAAAGCATCGTATAGTTTACGAGCAGTATAGTTTCTGCTGCTTTACTACCCGTTTTAAACTCACAAAAATCCTCTTATTAACTTCTTTTCCATCTTTAATTCAATAGTCCAATTTAAAGCAAAATTATTAATAAAACTAAAATCAATGTTACCAAAATACAGACCGAAAAATGCATTTTAAAATCATATTAACATGAATACAATGAAATGACACTTTCATTAAAAAATTAAGGTTAGAATTTAGAAAACAAAAACCGCAATTATTTTCCTACCAACCTTATATATATATATATATATATATATGTATGTATGGATAAAAGACTGCTTATATAAAATGAAAGAATCAATGCTGTGATCACATTATTATGATAAAACTAGTACTAAGCATTATTTACGTTCGTGACGATTTGCAAACTGGAAAATATTATAATATCACAACATTCTTCGCAACAAGTACAACTCTACGATCATAAAATTTTCCGTATGGGAGCTTTAAAGCGACAACTGTGCATTAAACCCGGCACTTTTCCTCGCCGTACAGTATAAATATTTTTGAATAAATAGAACATTTTTGAAATAATTGTATCAGCGAAACGGCTAGCATTTATCCCAAGGGTGCGATGAAGAACCACGGGACGGTTCATTGTTCGGAACAAGAAGCCTCGACCGCTTGTCAGATAGTACAACGCTCGAGGGTCGTAGTTCCGTAGCATCTCTACTAATGTATTGTGGCTCTCATTGTACAGAATGCAACCGTTCCTTTGACAAACTTATCGATAATGGTGGAAGTAGATAGCCGTAGGTTTTGGGCAGAATCGTATTTCTTGTACAAAAGTGCAAGTTTACTGTTGACCTAGAAATAGCTTGTTTTGGTGCGTGCATATTGTATTATTTTGAATCGGATTGTTTACAAACTTACGTTCAATAGATAATGTATAACATATTGAATTTTTTTCAGAAGTATTCAAAAGGAAATATGGTTTTGTTTTTCCATAAAGTTATAGTTTTATTATTGAAAATGTGTTATTTATTAAATTATTACAACTCGAAGACGATCATTTTTTAAATAGGTTTATTAATTATTTTTTAAAATGTGTTATTTTTTCAAAAACAATTCAACAAGAAATAAATTTACAAAAATAAATTTATTTTTTTACTTTAGAATATTGGAAAACAAAGAAACTGCATGAGTATTTTTTTTTTTAAAATAAAGCAACTTACAAGATACTTTTGTTTTAATACTACAGTTTCATAATAAAGTGCTGCGTATCATAAATTTAAATTATAATTTTTTAGTTTCTTTAAATTCAAACATACAACAATAAATAAAAAAGGTAGTCAATATTTTTGCCAAAAGTTTAATTTATAGTCAATTATACAAAATATGGTATTCATATTTTTTTAATAAATTAAAAACACATGAAGTTGTAAATAAATGTACGAGTATGCATGATAATTAATTTTTAAAAAAAATACTCGAACTTTTTTATATTATTTTCACAATTACTTCATGAATTATGCATTGAATTAAATTCAATACATATCTTAATTTCATGAATTTGAGTATGCTATAAATTGATGTCTGTGTTGTAAAAAAATATTATTGAGAAAGTAAATGCCTTTCGGATAAAAAATATTTAATTAATTTTAATTCCGCCATTGTCGAAAAAGAAATATTTAAAAATTTATTTGAAAGAGTTATTAATAAAATAAAGGAACAAATTTTTGTATAGTTGAAAACAATTATAAATTACATTTTAATATTTTATATTTCTTGTTAGAATATTTTTTATTTTCATTCCTTTATATTTTAAAGGACTTTTTACAACTAAAACAAGTATATGTGTAAAAATATAACAAAATGCTTGATTTCTGTACACTAAAAGGACAAGTATTTTCATATTGAAATACTGACACAAAATACTTTGTGTATTTAATGTTGCATTTTTATATTGTATTTGTCTGAACGGATTGACATTTTATATCCAAGTTCGTTCAGCCCAGTGGCTTCATTCTGCATTTGACCGGTATTATAAGTCCATGAATCGAATAATGTTTAGTCAATGTTACATATTTGTTTATAAATAAGTTCTTTCCAAAACAATTTAAAAAAATATTATATTTTATTTTCGAAATTTCAATAAAGCATATATTTCATGCCGTAAGAATTTTAGGTAGACAATTCGTTTATAGAAACTCATATTTTGTGTTCAAATATATGCGTGTAGAAAAGTTGAAAAGATAAATTGAATTTTTTTACGAAAGGAACTATTTTCTTTTTAATTTCAGATCAATTATTAGTCTGTCAATCATTTTTTATTCAATGAAAAAATGTTTTCTAAATTTTTTTTATGTATAACATTCTGTTATAGACACATTTTTTTATAAATCACGAAGATAATAAGTATTTATATTGTAGGTTCTATGAATAAGAACATGCTGTTAGTTTTTTTTATTCGTTATGTATTTAATAAATTGAAAAATATGTCAAATTTAATACACTCTTAATACTTTGATATAAATATATAATAACTTAAAATAAGAATTGAACTTTCAATAATCAGTTTAATGTAAATATTTTTGTGATTTTTATATTTTTTATTATCTGTATCAATATTTATATTAATAAATAAAAATGAATAGTCTCTGCTCGTTAGTCATGTAAAGACTGTTTTATTAATGGAAATGAAATATGGATGTAGTTGAGATAACTCATAAATTCACATACTTATTTGGCCTACTGCCCCCTTTTCAGAAGAAAATACTCGATTTTCCATTGGAAATCTACTTTCTTTAAGGGAAAGAACAAAAAGATGCAGTGACGAATTTGCATTCTTTTATGCATCTATATTTTATCTACGGAACGTAGTAAAGAAAGATGTTGTTGTATACTCGTATAAGACGCATTGACAGTTAAATTATAAAATTATTTATTAATATAAAGTCAACCATAGTAACATTAAAAGTGCACACAGAAAATTAAGATAACGAACCATAATTAAAATAAAAATTACGAAGAGCATTAAAAATAATCCTAAAAAGAAAGATGAACCAGGTGTGCTGCTATCAATTTATTAATGTTCAGCTCTATTTTTATCAGCAGCATTCTTAAATCACCGCGATTAGTTATCTGCAATCGGTTTATTTTTTTCAGTTAACAGATTTGTGACTGCACATAATTCACGTTCTACTAAATATGATGAAGGAAATGTGATTTAAAACACTTGTACTATAACCTACAATTCAGGATTAAGTGTAGGAATCTGCTATTTCAGGCATAACTATTGGTAGCCGTCTTTGAATTTAAATTTGAATTCCCCATTTGTTGTTACTTCTATCAGTTCTTCTTGTAATTTTGGACATGAACACACACAGTAGATGAAACATATACGAACGATGTTCAAAATTTTATTCTTTTTTTTATGCTTTCACCGCCCCTTTGTTTTTATTCAAAGCCTCTAATTTCTTTCGAGGCTACTACCGTTCTTCTAAATTACTCCAAAGCCTCCAGGGGGCGGTAGCACTCACTTTGAGAAACACTGGGATAACTGATTAACATATTATCCAATAATATTGAGGAAATTTGTCTAAAATAGTTATGACACCTGGTTAACATATAGGTAAATAATTTAATTGGTAGAATCATATTATGTATAATATATAAATTTCTTATTTTATTGCACATCATTAGAATGTAAGGGATTATTATACTTTATATTGAAGTAAAATATAATATTTCATCAGGATTATTTTTATAAAATTGAATATTAATTCATTAGTTATATAAAATATAATTAAATATTTAATTGTGCTCTTGTTAGATACATTTTTTTAATATATAATTATAATATTATATTTTTATTACAAACATAAAAGACATATAAAAACTAAATATTAAGCGAAAAGGGGTTTTCATTCTACTACTTTTCAGTTAATACAATATATGTCAAAAAAATTATAATCTTTCTTATTATTGAAGTATTTTCATTTTCATAGAGTAATCTAATACATGTTATTTTAAAATAATCAGATTTTAGATATTTTATAAAATGAAACAATCTACTTATAAGTTGACAGAGATTGAAGAAAAGGACTCAAAAAGAGTATCAAGGATTTAAAAAGAAAAAATATATTTTTTTATTTTAATAAATGGATTTTTTACATAAAATAATTCTGCCTTAACTTGTTTAATAATTGATTGATGATATTTTTTTTAAAAAAATGTCCGTATAAAAGATCTCTTCACTGTTCTAAAGAAGATACAATTGTCATCAACAAAAGTAAGTAGTCTGTAGGAAAGTGAAAATTCGTTGACGATAGTAAATATATCCTCTTTTTTGTTATTTTTTTTAGAGGCGATATTCTCGATTTCTCGTTTTCTATGATCAGTTTTCATTTGACATTTTTAAGTAACTTATTTGATCTGATAAAATATTTTTAAAATTAAGTTCACCCCTGAATCAACCACAAAATTTTCTTGATTAAAAATGTCCAAAAATTGATTATTTATCCTTCTTTATTATTTTATTAAAATGTCGATGTCATCAATCTATACATCATTCGAACTGAACAATCTTTAAAAATTGATTGTTTTCAGATAAAATGTAAGAGTTTATATATTTTTTTTCGCATTAATTTGTTTATAATAATTTTAAATTTATTATTTAAAAATGTTAAATAAAGATTAGAAAATTTCATAGAAAATATTAAATTTATATTTTTGTATAAAATTGTTGCATCAACTTGTGCAATATTTCTCTGAGTGAAAATTTGTCATCGCACGTTATCCTACGATGTGGACCCTTGAGAAATTGTACTATTTCACGTTTCATATGACACGATCCTCTCTATGTTATAAGTGTTCTTTGATGGATAACGCTTCGAGAATAAAATCACATTGCAATTTACATTATATAATGTGTTTAGATGCGTATATATATATATATATATATATATATATATATATATATATTCACAAATAATCAAAATATGAACAAGAATTTGACTAAAAAATTATATTTATTGACCGTAGGGAAATTTCACATAATCAAAAAAAGAATTAATTTTGTATTGAAATGTGAAAATAAAAAATAGCAATACAAATATGAATAATTTATTTTCTAGTATTCGTTTGAAATTTTGAAGAATGTTTATAATTTTATATAATAATAATATTTGTGCAAATTAAAATAATCAGAATATCTTAGTAATATTTTAATTTTTATGTTCTGAATTGGTTGTATTTGAGAATATAAAATAAATTGGGATTGAAACATAAATTCAAGGTATTCAAAACTTTACTGTTTTTCATGTCGTATAACTTTTTTAATTTCGAAAAATATCTCGTATTTTTTAACATGTTTTTTATTATATATCGAGAGTTATAGCTACTAAAAGTATAAGAACTTAAAAAGTTAAATTGGTAATGTTAATAAATGATATTTTTTTCATACATATACAAACAAAATCAAACATCTTGCTGTTGAGATAGATAATAAATGGGAATTTATCACCAAATATATATATATATATATATATATATATATATATATATATATATATGTATGTGTAATTAAATGTGTATGACCTCAGCAATGTTTTAAAAAGTGTATCAAGATTTACATTATTAACTAATGTATGTGTGTATCATTAACAATATGATAGATGGCCAAAAGATTTTTTTTTGTAGGTTCAGACCAAAAATATTTCAGAAGAATAAAAATCAAAGTAGGTAAAATAATTTAAAAGATTTTCAAATTATTTTCTCATTTCAATTATCGTTTATATTATTTCTCGTTTAAATAAAATATATTAATATACTAAAACAAACAAAAAGTATATTTAAAACAATATTATAAATAGAAAAAAATATAATGATTAACATTTATAAAAACAACTGTATATTCGTGATAACTGAAAACATTCGAAATGAAGTTGAAAACAAGTTATATCATAATATCGAAGTAGATAATTGAGAGATTTAACAACAAAAAGAATCGAATATAAATTTATGAACTTTCCAGTCATCATATTCCCATGGATATCGTAAATCTTTATGAATGTATCGTAAATATCAGCAGAAATACGAGATTCCACTTTGTACACAATGAAGCTTATCGTTTTTGGATACACGTTTTAGTGATCGCAGACGCGCAAGAAGCCTCATTAATTCACGATGAAAATGTATGAGTCACACAATGAAAATTTATGTATGTAGGATGTTGTCTTATAATAATACGCACATATTGGAGAAAAAATATTATTTGCGTATTATATATATATATATATATATATATATATAAGCATTCAGTATTATTTATGAATATTTACTCCATAAACTGATCTTTTAATTTATATATTAAAAAGTATTTAATTTATGTTTAATTGATTTCTAAAATTTTAAATTTTTAATGAACATTCAGAGATATAAATGATAACTAGTATGATTTATTTTTTACAAATAAATTTTATAAAAACCAGGGGGCTCCGCCCGCTGGTTTATGCCATTGTCTACCCCCGGAAGAGCTTCGTGCCCCGCTCTCTGGTGCTTGCTCTTCTCTATCAAATAACAGAAATTAGCAAATTATACGCACAAATAATGTGTATAAAATGTAAGTCGTATTTTTTTTATTCGAAAAGTTTACAAAAATTAACAACAAAATACAATTTTAAAATGTAACAAGTTTTTTACTCTAAAGCTTCAGTAAATACAATATTTTGAATAAATTTCTTATCAGTTTTACATTGAAATTGTATATCCTCTCTTTCTGTATACCTCAAGAGAACTATATACATATGACTGATGTCAAACAATCAGAACAGAGACCATCGATGTCCATCAAACAATCAGAACATGAATAAAAATCATTTGAAGACAAAATGTATATTTTTATTAATAGAGATATAATTAGATATTGAAACAAAATTGTTTCAATACTGCAACATATAGGGTATTATATTTTTTTTAATTCAGTATCTACGAGTAAGTAAAATATATTTAATTTTTATATAATTATAAACTTAAATATTAAATTTTGTAACATTGTTTTTAATTTACATTTCTTACAACATAATATTTGACTCTGACTAAATTCAATAATGAATTGATCACTTTCCCACAGCTAGAAAAAAATTATTCAAAAATGTTCAAAATTTGATTGCTACTAAGAGAACTAAACTTCAGGAAATCTGTTACAAAAAATATTTTTTTAAAAAAAGCAAAGAAAATTTTAAATGTTTTTGTTGTCTACATATTTTACATCAATTTAGCAATGTTAATGCATCTTAATACTTTTACTATCATTTTTAACTTTTTTTTCTGAGAGAGAAAGAGAGAGATTAAATTATTTTCTAAAAAAAACTGAACAGATAGTGGATTTTTAAAGATTAATTTGTAGGAATTTTAAACGATACAAACTTAAAAGTCTTGAAATAATGAAAATAAATGTAAACGACTACATTTTTCAACCACGCTTTGTTGAATTCCATACAACTTGTTAACATTATTAACGATACATTAAGCATTCGAACAATACATACATTACCAGACTGGAAACATAACTCTATTGATATTTTAAATTAGGTGAAAACAGTTTCG
This sequence comes from Acanthacorydalis orientalis, assembly GCA_034766995.1. NCBI lineage: Eukaryota > Metazoa > Arthropoda > Insecta > Megaloptera > Corydalidae > Acanthacorydalis > Acanthacorydalis orientalis. Next base: position 21,761,525 of record CM068314.1, on the reverse strand, counting down.
TTATTTGAATACAGGTTTTGAGTTTTTCCCAGTCTTTTTCAGTATTTATTTAACAGTGATTTGTGAACATTTACAGCAAGAAATAAAAATAAAAAGAGATAGATACTAACATTATATATACACACACACACACACATATATATATATATATATATATATATATATATATATTAAGTGTAAAGATTAATTCTTTGTCTTTAAATTGAATTAATCATAATTCTGTTTTAAATTGAAATATTTGCTACACGTTTTAGGATTATGAAATTCCAACATGAATATTTAAAAACACTATATATTTTGCCCAATCAGTTGGCATGACCTAATAAAACAGTAGTAACACGATGGGATCCGAAAAACAGCATATTAAGCATTGGATAATTTTCAGTTGAAAAAAATGCTGCCTAAGCTGCGGGAATGATATGTTCAGTTTTTGAGGGAAGGTGTTGTGATGCATAAAACTTATAAAAAATGGTAAAACAATGAAAGATTTATTGTGCAAGTCTATTCATTTATCTAAGTCTCTTATCATTTTCTATAAAAAAGGCAACCAATTAATTTGTATAAATTATTTATACGTATATACATATGTGTGTATATATATATATATATGCACATAAATAAACATTTTTCTCTTTGATTTTAGATTTTAAAAATTAATATTTTTATTGTACGATGGAAATTCTCATAGATTTTTCAGTACATTATTTTTATTTAAATATTAAGTATTTTTTATTTCACTTTCCTTGTCTCTCTTTCTTTCTATATATATGAAAGTTATGGCAATTGAATAACGATTATTTCTTTGAAAATTCTTTACTAAATTAAAATATATAAATCTATACCTTTCTTACAACTTATACCTTCTTGTGAAAGTATGTTATACCTTCACAAACATACCTTCACGTCTCTCCCGAACATGAATACTTGCGCCGTCACTTCTCCCATTTCTGGAAATAGTCGCGAAAATCATTTGAAGTGAACGCCTTTAAAATCTGCTCCGTGTGCCTTTGAATGTCCTGAATGCAATCAAAACTCTAACCTTTCGTCGAAGAATTCATCACACGAAATAAAAAAAGTCTCAATAAAACCACCAATAATGTTGTGTGCACGGAACTGAAAAACAAAACGTGTGCACGGAACTGATTTTTAATTATAGAGAGAAATGTCAAATACAAACGTTGATATTTCACTACTTACAAAAGTGTAACAATTCATAATGTTATTCTACAAGTATTAAATATGATGAAACTTAATGTTTAATAAGATAAATCATTAATTCTTTTAAGATGTCGAAAAGTCTTTAAATCAACTTTTCCAATTTAACAACGTATAATAACATGCTTCTCAGCTACAAATAAATCCTATTCAGGTAACAGAACCAACTTTTCTCATAAAAGTTATTGTATAGTAATAGCTATAAATTATGCAATATTATGTTAATATTTCGACTGAAGACTTATTTGAAAAAGAGGCTATAAATTATACATGATACGGTAGATGTTCCTGAATATAAACCAATAAAACTGTTAAAAACTTATCATTTCTCATTCTTTTTAAATTGTTCTGTTATAGTTTTAGTTTCTTTCTCAAGTTGTTGTGTTCATAATTTATAGATATATTTTTTTTAGTACGAAAACAGTTTCTAACATATGATGTACGTTTTTATATGAAAGTTAGCTTTAACTATAAATTATATACGTGTGTACATACGTATATATATATATATATATATATATATATATATATATATATATATATTACTTATTTTACTTTTTTAATAATAGTGTCAAGATTACATTTTTTTTATTTATTATGATACGCATTTATTTTTTTAAAGTTAATATCTAATGTCAAAATACTAAATTTTTAATTATGACTTACAGGATTTTCCACTCTAAAATCAAAATACGTTCATTATGATTTATTCGGAATGTCTTTCTAATAAAACATAATATATCGCCCGTTTTATTAATAAAATATTTCACAGTAGAATTAATCATATATTATTCACAACCAAAACGACACGAATATTCTAATCGTATTATTTTTTTTAAAAAAAACAAGAGAATATTGAGTCAGTGTAAAAGTTCATTTACGGTTTTGAATTGAAACTCAGGCGATTAATTTTCAGAGGAAATGCTTTTATTAGTCAGTTATGTATTCATGATCGTTTTCTGCAATTATTGTCCAACACTCAGGCAGGATGCAAGTCAGCTTTGGCAACTGGGTCTGCCCTTTGTTCGCTCTTTTTCACGTTCCTCTGTGTCAAGCGTTGTTGTACAGGATCCATTTCTTATCACTAGTCACCAACCGATCCAAAAAGTGATCTCTATTGAGGCGTCCAAGCAAGCAAACTGCCGAAGAGATGCGATCAAACTGATTTTTTCGGACGCGTAGGGCATCCACGTATCGAGCTTCAACGTGAACCTCAGCTTCTTTAAATGCCGAAATACAGTCGATCTGTCAACGTTGAGTGTCTCAGCAGCCTCTTTCGTCGAAATTCGCGAGTTATTGTCAACTAAAATGCACACAACATCGTCGTCGATCTCTGTAAGCCGTCCAGAGCGGGGTTAATCTTTGAGGTTAAAATCATCAAGTCGAAATTTAGTAAATCATTTTTTAATAGTTGGAAGTGATGGTATATGGTCGAAATAAACCACCCGAATATTTTTTGTTGTCACGCAAACGGTTACTCATTTCTAAAACTCGTAGGGCATAATGTGACGACAGTGTACCTTCTTGTTCCATTTTCCAAAAATTTTTCTTACACACAAACCGTATCGAAACAAATGCATCTGATATTCAAATAACAGCTGTGACTACCACCTTTCAAACGATATATAACATGAATACATTTCAATCACGAGCGCCATCATGCGGCACTCTTAACACCACCTATTGAATCGTATACAAACGTTTACACTGATCATACATTTTGTAATAAATAAATATATATTCTCTTGAAATCATAATTATACTCGTATTATAACAATTTTTAATAATTTTATTGCAAATTCAAATAGGCATTTTTTTATTATATTACAAGTACATAAAAAATACTATACGAAAATTTAGATTTTCAGTTAATATAATATAAGGTTTTTCCTTTAATGATTAATACTGGTGATTTATAGAGAAATTTATTTATATCAAGAGAAAATGACATATATTTTCAAATATCATATATATATATATATATATATTACAAATAAGAACTAAAATATTTAATTCTAAATTGAACGAATATCTAATAGAAAACGGTTAGATTTTCAATAAAAAATGTAATAAAAAGTTACAGTACAAAAAATATTTCCTTGTAATTAGAGTAATAGCAGAATGAACATTATCCTTTTGCTTCTATATAAAAAACATCTCTGGTTTGAGGATATTTTTTTTGAAAAAAAATACTATAATTCTTTTCCACTCGTGAACACACGCGTATATGAAATTGATAAAGGCATAGGAAGATTTTTATAGAAATATTACATTATTTCATGATTGTTCACGTCAGATGTATTTTTTTCACATCAGTTTTTATAGAAAATTTGCTTTCTGTTCACGTACAGTTCAAGTTTGTGCACGTTATTTCATTTATATATGAAACTATATTTTGTCTTGTTGTTTTTTTTTTTGTTCGTTTTTAGAACTTATCTTCATTAGAAATGTTTATCATAAAATACAGATACATTTTGTAAAAAAACAGATCAGTTTCGTTTATTATTAGTACACGAAAAATTAATATTTTGTTGAATTTATATTTTCGATTTTTTTTTTATTTCATATATAAATATATTATTTCGTTCGTATATAAATTAAAAAAGTCCGTTGTTAAGGAGAAAATTAAATTCGCTGAAATTCAATACTTCACTTCTCTTTATTTTTCACTTCTTTTAATATGATAGATAATATGGTATAATATATCATTCACCCATGGAATCATTCATATTAAATATAAATATGAAAAAATTCATATAAATTTATTATTATAAATTATAGACATTGCAAAATATTAACATCAAATTTTTCTACTTGCATAAAGGATATTAAAAATAAGTTTACCAATAATGAAAGTTTAATAATTTATTTTAAAGGAAATCATTGAAATTCTGATTAAATTTATTTTATACAGATTTTTTCAGTCAGTTTAGAGATATTTAATATTTTAATTTAGACAACTCTATATTGAAATCAGGTAATAAGTAACAAAATACTCATTTTCAATTGATAATACATTAATAACTTTTTCATTTATTACATATCTAGCCATTATATCCACAAAAGTATATATATATATATATATATATACAGTGCGCTGAGATGTAGAAAAATCGCATGAATATTTCAATCATTTACTTATCTAAAAAAAGAAACCAGATATTTTAACTGCAGGTCATGGTCTCGTTGAGTCATTTGTGAAGTAATATCTACTACAAATAGATTTAGATCTTAAGTAATCTTCAGGTAGCTTGTTGAATTATCAGGATTAGTTGTAGACTTTTATCTAACAACTTTAATAATCAAGAACAATAGAACAGTATTATTTGGTTGATAAGAAAATAATTGCGGCAATGTATTTAAGTTCGAAGGTCAAACCGCAATTATTTCTTTATCATTCTAATAGAACAGTTGCAAATTATAATAATAAATAATCAAATATCGCCGTATAATATTCGTGATTTAATAATGTAGAGTAACAGTTAGTGACACAAAAAAAATCTAATTTGTTTAAATCGAGAGAAAAAAGGTAATCTCAATCGTTATGATATTATTTCATTTAAATATTGATATTTTTATCAAAGTAAGTAGATACTAGTTATATCAATGAAATTATTTTTTTTTTGATTTAATGCACTGAATTAACGAAAATCATAGAGTAAAAACAGACTAATGAGAGAGTATCTAAATAAAACATGGCTTAATATGGTCCATTAAAGGACAGATAGGTAGCCTCAAATAATTTAATGTTTGAATCACCTGATTATGATTATATGTTTTACTGCAATGAACTCAATTATTAACATCCCTATATATGCAGTTTATGATATGCGTATCCATTAACATATATACAATTTATCACATAAACATATATGATGTATAATATGTTAGTATTCGATCAGTACTGTGTACAGTATATTAATATGAAATTTAAGCATAGTCACAATTAGAATGCGATACTGATCAAGAATGGTTTAGTGCGAGATAGTTACTTTAGTTGTACTTTTCTATTCAGTTTCAATATATAAATGTACCCTATGTACTATTCTTACTCTATGAAAAAGACATCCTCATATACAGTAATGTTACGGTTGCTGAATATGAATAACCTTGAGTACAAGTTAAAGTTTGTGCTTACTCATCTTTTACTAATGAAAGAATTGTCTAGAATACTTAATGACCTTATTTTATAAAGATTATAAACGAACAAATATATTGACAAGAACTGCGACTTACTGACCTAGGCACGTAATAACTGATATGTCTTTTTCATAATTAACGTTGTGTTTGGGTGCTAATGATCACAGCTGTCGAAGCGCCCTAAAACCCCAATAAACAAGCAGCTTTCATAATGAAACCTTAATCTTTTTATTTTAATATAACTAAATATATCCACGTGTTTCTGTATGTTTATATACGCATGCTTTTTATATTTATTTTTTGACAATATTAAAAAAGAAGACAAGTTATTTCGTAAAATCGTATTTATTTTGAAAGTAAATGTCTGAATACGCGAGGAAAAATATTCAAAACACTTATTTTCACTATATTTATTTGTACAAATATTCAGATCAATCATTATATTTTATCAATATTTGAAATACGTTTACGGTAAACAGGAAAACGCAACAACATCATTATAAAAATTGGTTATCAATCAGTCCCACGGACCAGAGTAAATATTTGAAAAGGTTTAATTTATTTGCACAAATATACGAATAAAATAAATCATACGTATAGAGTATGGTAAACTCGACACAAGTGCTTTCGTTCGTGTATTTGTGTACTTATCCATCGTTTTCTCTCTTAAATATATATATATACACAAACGAGGGTAACGCCAAATATTCTCGGCCTAGATACGAAGGAATATAAATAAAAAAACAAGATTTTGCTATTTTTTTTATATAAACTCCTTTAACTTCAATACATTTTTTACAGAGATTACTTATCAATTCTATACTATTGTAAAATTAATGTTATAGTGGCCAGTTACTGCTGTTTTTAGCTCATTGTCATCATTAAAACGCTGACCACGTATATATTTTTGCAAATTATCATAAAAAGGTAATAACCGTTAGTCATGTTTGGATTGTAAGGGTGATTAAGTTCTTGGAAGCCATACTTCTGAATAGCGCCTTAACGAACAGTAACGGTGTGAATTAGTGCATTGTCTTGTAACAAAATCACTCCTTTTGAAAGTTTTTCGTCCCATTTTTCACGAACATCATCCCGCAATTTGTGCAACAATATTCCATAAAATAGGCCACTATCAGTGAAATTGCGCTCCTAAAAAACTATTAATAAAATACGCTGGAAATCCCAAAAAATGGTGGCCATGATCTTTTTTGCGGATTGATGCGCCTTGATTTTTCTTGGGGGCGATTCATCTACTCATCACTATTCTATGGGTTATCTTTTAGACAAAAGATCATAATAAAGGATTATTGTTTCACCTCCTGTTAAAATGGACTCAATTAGTGCATTTGGATCTGGCTTGCAGAGCTCTAAAAATGAACTTATATTTAATTAGTTTAATGCTAGCTTTATACGGAATCATTTCATCGAAGAATAATTACTTATTTTAAATTGGTTATAGTTATACTTGTAAAATGAAAGATACAAATTTTAATTAGGAAAGAATATTATTAAAAAAATAATTCGAATAGAAAGTTTAAACTGTACACATAACTGATATTTTCCAATCCACAAGTATTCTTTTATGTCTTGCACATTTTTGAAGATGTAAGAAACGACTTAATTAGAACAGTTTTTAGACTCGTAATCTAAAATAATAAAACTTAATGATTGTTTTACTTATAAAGAACACGTGTGTTATAATTATAGATTCAAAGAAATAATCAAATTTCTACCAAAAATACAACATTATTGCAGATAAAATAATATGTAATTAATTAATGTTTCGAAACTTGTTTAAATATACAGAAACAATATAATTACATAGAAGAAATTTCATTTCGAATAGAAAAGTTACTTTAAGTGGAGGAACGAAATTAACATGTCATTTTGTGAATATTAGAAATGGAAATAACTTAATTAAAAAATTACAGCGACTGCACAGCATATTCTAATTAAATGACGAACGCTAATGAGCTCACATTTTAAATGGACTGACGAGTAATTACTAAATAAAAATCAAATTACAGAATCTACATTTCAGCACTCTGAAAATTCACATATTTGTAACATACACTTTTGCCATAATAAAAAATAACCATTAAGCTGCATAATCTGATTAAATACATACAGGAATTTGATTACATTCATTATTTCATCTTATATTATTATAATTAATAAATAAATAGTATTTTAAATTATTAGAATTTTCAAATTGGACTTTTATACACTAAAGTATAATTTTCTTATTGAATTTTGCAGAGTATTTTTTTTAAAAAAATGGCTAATTAAAATCGTTGTAATTTGTTGATGCAAATGAAAGTATTTTAGTAAACAATTAAAATTAAGAATTGAAACCATGTATCTGTGGTAATTTTCGTTTCTAAAAACCGGAAATGTCATTAGAATGTTAAAATATTATGTCAGATAATTTGTTTTTTACTTGTTACAATGTATCTTTCATACAAATTCTGATTTATGACCAGTTGAAAAATGAGCAATAATTTTTTCAAACACTATTTGATGTTTTTTTATACTACAATAAAATACGATTTTAACTCTGATAAGATTTATGAAATTTTCTTTGATTTTCTCTCTCTTTCCCATCCTCTCTCTCTCTCTATATAAATTAGATTTATAAATTAATTCGGTACCTTTTTTTATGGAAAATGAATATTTACGGAAACATGGAATACATTTCAAATCTCAAAATATCTCCCATTATTTTATATAATTTCGATCCATCTGTCAGGTAACTGACGAATTCCTTATCGAAAAAGAATGGCAGCTTTCAGTCGATGAAGTCGTAATTCATTTCTGGATCTCTTCCACGGTTTTAGCAACTTTTACATGTTTCATGGAACACAACACTTACCCCCAAAGTTGAACATTACCGTGGCTTCGATAGCATTTTTTTCAACTGGAATGCAAAAGTATGCAATACCTAACATGCTACTTTTCGGATGCTATTGTGTTAAAAACTGTTTTGTGTGGTTATGACAACTGCTTGGACAAGATATATAGTGTTTAAATTTTAAAGTTACTCCTCCAAAATCTTTAAAAGGCGAGAAAATATTTTAATTAAAACAAAGTTATGATTGATTCAATTTAAAGGCACAGAATTAATTTTTCTACCTAATATATATATATATATATATATATATATATATATATATATACATATATATGTGTGTGTGTGATTTTAGGATGTTTAAAATGTTCAATATCGTATATTTTTCTATATAAATTTGTTAAAATTTGCATTATTCAATTATTCGTAGATTAAATACAGTTCGGCAACATTATTTTCATAAAGTTCATTAAATACATTCTAATTAATTAGAAACATCGTTCAAGTCAAGCCAAAAAAATATACAATTGAACGTAAGAACATTATGTTTTACTTAATTAAGTGTTGAAATGTCATAGTCATTCCAATCGAATTGCAACAAACTAGACATGAAGTTAAATAAATTGTTATATACATTTTGCTAACAACTTTTACACTTGATACGAAATAAAAGCAATGCTGCTTCTTTTTAAAATACTAATGATTCAAAAACTGATTTAAGTGGTGCTCATAATTATTATAATTACGTGTGGTTACATCTAAATTTTATATATAGGAAATCAATAGAGTTTGAAATCTACTATTAAAAATGAATTACTTGAGAGTGATAAATTATGAAAGGAATCAATGAATTAAAAGCATCGAAGGAATATACATTTTGTACAAATTGATACTGAAGAGAATTCCGTTTTAAAACACACGAATGTAAAATACAGACCTGATTTAGTGTAAAGTGGCATCCTCTCTAAGGGACTTTGTGAGAATAACGGTAAAGACCGTAATTAGGTGAGACACGACCGCAGACACTGATCTTTAAGGCTAACACGATTACATTTAAAGTTCACCGGAGCGGAAATGGCGATATATTTCAAAGTAATCAATGTGTTTTCTTTAAATAATCGTTAGAAATGTGTTTGAAAAGTCGAAATCGTATATAAAAATAAACAAAATTTTAATATTGAGGTGTTGTAAAACTTATAGATTTTATTACCAAAATAAATAATCTATTAATGTTTACATATATAAGGATGTTTACAGGACATAAACTTACGTATGTATGAAAGTGTTTACTTTTCCATTAAATAAGTAATTATTTTTCGAAAAATTTACATTAAAAGTTTTATGTACGTTAGAGTTAAGAAATCCAATATAGGTTTATTTATTATTACTGAAGCAATTACTTAATATTGAATGTTTAATAGAAGCGCTTTTAGCATTTTTCCTTAGTCAAGAAACGTAAAATTGGCCGTTATAAAAGTATGAAAGCTATTTTATTGCGCAAAAATAAACTTTAAATAGATACATAAACACATATATACACAAGTATTCACACATATATATATATATATATATATATATATATATATATATATATATATGTATATATGTTGATTCAATTTAGACTTCCACATAGAAGTATTAAAAGGGAGCGCAGGGGTTAAGAAAAGTCATCTTTTTTATTTAGTATTTGAGTTTAATTCAAGACTAGAATATAATTGAACTAAAATACTAAATAGAGATAACATGTTTTCTTTTTAATTTGTGCATTTCTTTTAATACTGTCGTGTGGAAGACTAAGTTGAATCACCCTATATATATATATAAATACTGGCATATAGATATTTTGCTTAGAAATTAATTTTTATTATTTTATTTTTATAATATTTGATGTATATATAAAATATGGTTTATTTAATATATAAATATATGTAATATAAAATCATATTTTTTAATAAGGTCTGACGAAATTTGACTAACAATCGACTTGAAAAAATGCATGAATATTTTTTTTTCTGTTAGTATACTGCAACCAGAAAAGTTATTCATTCTTGAAATTGATTATCTACAACATAGGAACAATTTGTACTAACTGAAATTGTTCTGTATATTTATTCGATAGAGTTGTACAAGCGAACGAATTGTTTCTAGAGTTTCGATCTGTTTCTAATTTATTGCATACTGCGAGTATGCAGGAATTTATGTAATGCACCTGAAATGGTTTATGTTTAGATTTTAGGTCAAGTGCTTATTTACCGATTTATATTTACATAAAAGCGTTTTACTGGTTTGATAATGATATTCAAGAAAATGTATGATAGAAAATTAAATGGAATTGATTTTTTTTTATCTTTAAGAACGATTTGTAATAATAAATATGAAATATTTCACTATTAGATACATCTATATGTATATTTTTTATAACAAATATAATAGTGTGAAATGGGTTGTTATTTTAAGGACAGGTGTATATATATATATATATATATATACTAGTATGTATTGATATTGTTTTATGTTTTACATACATCGTCTATTATATATGATTTACCGTTCTAAATTAACGATGTATTTATGGGTACATATATATATATATATATATATATATATATATATATATATATATATTAGTAGTTTCATGCATATTTAGTGTGTTAGTTTAGATACTAAGTGTATGTTCAAGGACGTTTGAAGTTATTTTCATTTACAGAGTAAATACAGCATCGTGTTCCAATTTATATTTGGTACTACGATGAACAAATATTGTTCACTAATTTGCTATCGAATCTTAAGTAAATCATATTGAGGCGTTGACATATTTTAATTTCACTGAATCTAATCACTCACTCTTTAAACTGATATATCTTTTTGTTTTTATATATCTATTTTAAACATTTTGATACATTTTTTTCTATAATAATAAATAAAATACTGGTTATAAGAATGTATGAAATATATACAATTTAAATATTTTTTTCATTAAATATGTAAGCATTTTTAATAAAAAAATTGTTATTTTATGTGTAAATAATTTTCTTGATATGTTTGGTATATATCAACTGAATTTACTTTTATATATGAAACAATTAAGTTATTGAATAAACTATAGCTAAAGATACTTTCACAAATGAATTATTATCATCTAGCTTTACAAACGATAAGATTTATTTCTTAATAAAAATGTTCAATAAATAATTATTGATTATTTTTAATCGTTATTTTTTGCATTTCTATACACAGCGCACACGAGATTTCGATACACACAAGATTGAGACGCTTTGAGAATGATTGCATTTCTATTGAAAGGAGAAAATGATAATTAATTCATAAATGATTATCATTTTCTTAACATTTGATCAAAAAAAAATATTTTGACGTTTATTGTGTGGATGAAAAAATCATTTATGAAAATAAAAATATATTCTTAATAAAATCAAATGAGTGACTTATTTATGAGAAAGAATTGAAGAGTAAAGTTTAATTTATATAAATATCAAATATTTTTTTAATGTATGGACATCTTAACTATTGCAAAAAATTGAAGTTGCCTTTTCCGTCTAAAAACAAACAATAATTAATAATTGTTGAGTTATTGTCTGGTTTTAATTAGATGCAATGTTACAAAAATACAAATTAAAAAAAATGTACGTGGGGTGTTAATTGAAACAGTATGGCGAGTTATTTGTAAATCCTCTTGTACTGCTGGTTAGATAAAACTAATTTAAATAGTACTAGAGTTGATTTAAGGTCATTATTTTGACATAATTATTAAATAATGAATAAGAAAACAAATCATTCTTAAAGTTATATTCCTTAATTCAAAATAAATTTTAGAAAATATAAATTGAAACCATAGAATTTTTCATTCCCTATTTTTTAACCTAAGAAGAAAATCGTTATTGATAAAAGTAAATTTAAAAAAACGTAAACTTTTTATAGAAAACACTGTTTAATTTAAAAAAAAGTGTTTTAAGATGTTATTTTATTTTTTTGCACTTCTACTTCAGTTATATTAGTCATAATGAATTATAATTATTATTTTCGAAATTATTCTCAAGCTGTTTCGAAACATCTTAAATCTTTTAAAATCTATATGTTATCTTAATATGTTTTTTTTAATAATTTATTTCTGTCATTCTTCTGACATGACAATATATAACAAAAAAATATTTTTTTTGTGTTCAAATAGAACAAAGACTAAAACTCTTAGTTGAACGAGGTAGTACTTAATCTTACTTTAGATTGTGATCCATAATCTTGCTTAGCGGAAGTGAAAAAACATGGATGAGATAGCGGAAATTGAAACGTGAAAATAAATATATACAATGCGTTTTTCGTGATTCTGACAATAGTCATAGATAAATTTGAAATGTTTACGTGCCCGGAAAATTGATATAACTTTACAGAGATGCAATAAAACCAGAGGAGTGAAATTAACTACAAAAATATATGCGAAGAATAGAAAATAACAATTTAGAAAAATGGATAGATAGCTATTTAATATGATATGGTCATTTTCAATTGAAATGTTATAATGAAAAAAAATTAAAAACGATATAAATATTTATTAAATACTTAAATATTTACAAAAAAAGCATACATACAAGCAAATGTACAAGAATAAAACCGGTTTAAACCGTTTATAATGAATAATTTTACATATTTTTCATGGCTTAAATAATGTTAACAGGTTTTTACATATTAATGTCTGTCGACTATCAGCTAAACCCTTTTATTTTATTTTCGCCTATATCACTTTCATTTAAAAACTCCATGTAAGAAGTTTAATTATTCAAAATAATTTAAGAGTGGAAAACGTTGATAAAAACGTTGTTTTTAACATACGATTTTCAAGAAATTAATGAATGTCAATTTAAGAGATTTTATAAAAAAATATTTATTGGTTATATTGATTAAAATTCACTGTTAAAAATACATTTCATCCTTTTTGAATTCATACAAAAAATTGCTCTTAATTGTTTCTCTTCTATCTTTAATTCAACAGCTGAATTTGAAGCAAAATTAATAATAAAACCAAAGTCGATATTACCAAAATACAGACCGAAAAATGAACTTTAAAATGATATTAACATGAACACTATGAAATGACACTTTAATTGAAAGTAATTAAGGTTAGAATTCAGAAAACAAACACCGTAATAATTTTCTTACCATCCTAATAATTCCTTTTTCATACATATGATCTGTATTTTGTATGTTTAAAGTATGAAGGTAAATATAAAAGATATGTTTATAATATTAAAGATAAATATATTTTTCATAAAATAAACAAGCAAATGTTAAATTTAAATTCGTCATTATTGATTACTTTTTCTAGCAAATGAGGAAAAGCTTTTAAATAAATATAAAACAAATACGTTTGTGTGTTCAAAAATTCAAATGAGATATTTGCGTACATTTTTTGAATATATTATATAATGAAATTCAGTCGCTTCCAACATAAACTTCGTGAAAATTTTCAACTATTACCAAACATACGTTGTCCGTGTCATCTTCTACACATGAAATTGTTGTGCGCAGCACGTTCACGATGCATTATTGCCCTTCAGATCACTTACCATGGAATTTTATAACATATTACTATGTGAGACGGACAGAAGGATAATATTGTTGGCTATGGATGTAAACTCAAACATAATCATTTAGTCTTGCAAGTAGGCTCATACGTCGCATCATTGTTCTTTTACTTGACAAAAGCAGTGGTATTAACCACCAAAATATACATTATATTATATTATAGATTGTATCTACCTCTCTCTGACATTTCCATTTAGAAACATGTTCTATATTTACATCATGGTCCATGTAGTAAAATTTAATTTTCTCCCTATGACTATGTAAACATATCTGGTTATATATATATATATATATATATATATATATGAGAAAATGGATTTAAGGGAAGAATGCAAATATTTAAAGCTTCCAGTTCCTGCGCGTGCATATAATCCTTAACATCGTTCATTAATCGTTATTTCAATTACATATATGACAAAATATTACATCAAATACTACTTAAATAGTTTTTATACTTAAGAAAAGTTGTTTTTGTTTATTAAAGAAAGATGTTTGATATTTATATCAGTAATTTTAAAATTTTATAAATTAATTTCTTTTTTTGGAAAACATTTATCTTTATTTTACATAAAAGGACTATTTTCTATTTACATAAATTCATATTTATATTAATACATATATATATATATATATATATATATATATATATACATATATATATGTATACATGTATATATATATATACACATATATACAGTGACCAGAAAAGTATTCAAAAAGTTAGCAATTTATTAAAAATGCTAATTTTCTCTTTAAATTGAAGGCGTTGTTTTAGAATTTTGGCTATTTTGTTTTACTTAAACCCACTAGGTTTCACTTATAATTACAAATTTAATTTTCATCACTACGCTTTTCCAGGAAATAAAAATATTTCAAACATGTCATAAATTTTCCCGAAAATAGGGGATTCACAGAATTTGTGACTTTTGATTCATTGAAACAATAATGGTTAAATACATTTTTGTTCATTCGTGTATTACAGTGGCTATTAGAAAGCCGTATATGCGAATTTAATTGAATATTATACACTAGAGCTGTATGAAAAGTTTTAGAAACTAGTGTTGAAGTACGAAAGTTAATTATAAAACAGCATGAAGAAAATAAAGTACTAAGTTAAATTGGGGTAATTGTGGGAAGAAGTCGTTATACTATTTATAGTATAATTAACCGCTATAAGACTGAATAAAACTAGAAAATAAAATTCATAACGGTAGACCAAGAAAAATAACACCCAAACAAGAAAAAAAGTTCTTCATGATGTGTACCAAAATCCCATAATTAGTGCTTCAAAGCTAGCTGCAGTTATCATTAGCACTATTAACAGTTATGTAAGTGCTGATACAATAAGAAGAACGGTTCACCGATCTGAAGCTCGAGTTGCTAGAAGAAAACCTGTATTAAGTGAATTAAATAGGAAAAATCGTCAGAAGTTTACAAAAGAGTACTTAGATGTACTTTAAAATTTTTGGGATGACGCAATTTTTTCCATCGAGAGTAAGTTCAAGATTTTTGTGTCGAATAGTCATATTCTAGTATGAAGAAAACCTGGAAAAGAACTTAATTCTAAAAATCTTCAAACTGTTAAATTCGGTGGCGGAGGAGTAATGGTGTGATGGCGTATGTCGATCAAAGGTACAGGTAACTTGGTAAGAATTGATGAAATAATAGACTCGATGATATATTTAAATATATTAAAAAATAATTTGAAAGAAAGTGCAATAAATATGGGAATAGGTCGAAGTTTTTATTTCCAACAAGATAACAATACGAAGCACACCTCTTACAATGTGCGCCAATGGATCATTTACTACAATCTCCTCCTCAATTTCCAGACATGAACCCAATAGAAAATCAGTGGACCTTTATGGAAGAGCGTATCAGAAAACATGACATTTCCAATAAAGAATGGCTAAAAAGGATACTTTTGGAAGAATGGAGTAAAATAATGTCCGAGCAAACACAAAATTTAGTTAAATCTATGCCAAAATGTCTTATAACTGTAATTAATGCTAATGGAAACCCTACAAAGTATTAATTTAAAAGTTACATTACATTTTGATGGTTATTTATCAATTGTTTGAATATTTTTGCGTTGGTTGAATAATTTTGTGTTGCATTTTTTTGGGAAAAGTGTATTAATGAAAATTAAATTTGTAATTTTAAGTAAAACATGATAGGTTTAAGTAAAACAAAATAAGAGAAATTAGCATTTTGTTTAAAATTGCCAACTGTTTGAGTACTTTTACTGGCCACTGTATATGTGTATATATATATATATATATATATATATATATATATATGTATAAGTATGTATACATGCATGTAAATTGAACTTATAAACTGAAGTATATAAAAAAATGATTAATTATACAGAATGCAGAAAATGTTCTAAACCATTTTACAATTTTTTTTTGACATGAATGTTGTACCTTTTTTTATTATTGAATACATTTCCTCTTAGTCTGTTTAACATCACTATTTAGTATCATTGTGCTTAGTTATTTTAAAGGATGAATTTGTGTTGTTGCTTCAGTAATTTATCATACAATAATAAAGTTAGACATGTTTATTTTGTTCTGGATTCCATACAAGAATGATGCATGTTATATAATTTATGAATAAACATGATTAATCGCTGTATTCTATGTATGGTCTTTTTTATAGATTGACATTGAAAAGTATGTAAGCTGTGTTAAAGTTTTGATATAATCTCTTCGTTCATTATACATATACGATAATTTTGTTTATACTTTGAATAATGAGCTCTTAGGGTAAAGTAAATCACAAACATTAATATAATGTGCAAAAAGTGACACAGTTGCGATTTACGATTGAAATTTTGACTATTTTTAAAAATATTGATGTTGTATTTCTAAACAAATAACTTATATTAGAAATTACAGTTATCCAATATTACAAATACTAAACACTGTTTAAAATTTCTGCTGATTTTGATATTGAGTTTACAATAATTCAACGAGTCAATATCAATATTTTTAATACTCTTGAAATATTAACTATACATTGGTTGTTAGTTTAGTATTTATTCTTCGTTCTAAAATTGTATGTGTAAATGTTTTATTAGTAAATAATATGTTTTTTTTTTATATACTAAATGTGACCAGTTTAATTTTATGAACTGTTTAGTCAATATTTTAAAAAAATGAAATAAATGTGCTCTCTAATGAACAAAATGAAAACTAATGCAAATAAGTTGTTTTGGATCTCATTTAATATCAGTGTGATTTCTGTAAACAGTTTAATTTTAATAAATTATTTAGTTTTTTTAAAAAAAGTAACATTAATTTTGTTATGGCTGTATAAGAAAAAATATTCTAAAATAATAGATTTTATTATTTTTCTAAATCTATTACAAGGTTACTACATCGTTCATAAATTTTTAAAAAGAATGTGTAATAACTCGTTAATTTATTTGACGAACGTCACTGTTTGATGATTACTTGATACAATGATTATTTTGTATTTTTATATATTTTTTGTTTAAAAATAAAAATCTATGAATGCAATTTTGTAAACACTTTGGCTACATAATTATGTATATATATATATATTAAAGAATATATTCATAACAAAATTAAATACAAATAAATTAAAAAAATTGCCTTAAATTTATATCAATTCAATTTTTCTACACAGAAAAACATTAAGACGTGAACCTAATTTATATATTTTTTCTAATTTCCAATATTTAGTTGGATAGCCTATTGAATTACCACTGATTCTAAACGACTTTTCATATTAAGAACTACTTTTTTCTGTATCTTCTTTCGTTATTTTTTCCTATTCAGAAAATAATGCGGTTGTAAGTGATTTCTTAGATCTTATTTGATATTTTCGGAGGCATCGACTAAGTAAATCCTATAAATTTTCTATGGGATTTAAATCGAGAGACTGTGGGAGTGTATGCGATTACTTGGGAGCTTTATAAAAATACCATTCTTTCACTATTAAAGAGCTTTGTTTTATCTAATATATATATATATATATATATATATATATATATTAGAAAATGAATTAGATGTATATGAAATATTTTAGAAAAGGATGGATTATTAAAAATTGAAGATAATATATGTATATAAATAAAGTTAAATAAATTTAATTTATATATTAAAGTATATTAATGTTTAATGCAAACATAATCTCCATTTCATGACAAATATATAACGACGATCCTCTTTAACAGCGAATATTAGTTTGATTAAAGCTCTTACGGTTTAGTGTCATCAGTATATTAGACTAGTTTAAGTAGATACTGTGTTTTAATATTCTCTCTGTGTATATATTTTTTCTTTTTTTGAGAAAACTAAACACTAACTACTGCAGATTGTTCATTCACTTTTCACTAAGCGTTTAGCGACAAGAGATGTTAATGGAAGAGGATAAACTCGAAATGAGTCTACAAAACCGCAATGAAATAATAGGATCATTCAAATTATATGAAGCGAAATATCCGAGTATGTTGAATTAAATTATTTATGATCTGTATATAATTAGTGAAAGCTACAAACGCATGCGAGTAAAAAATAAGAATAGATCAATTTGAAAAGTGTAATTTATTTTAATTAGAGTAAAAATGACTTGATAAACATATTCGCCTGTTAAAATTTCGATGACTTGTATGACTACCATTAATTTTATGTCAAATACAGTTGACCGTTTGCAGTAAAATGTTATTAATTATATTGAAAAGCGTATTCGAATTGTCGGCACTTTGCCTCTTTACAGTGATTTTTTTAATAAATTTATAGCTGAACGTTCGACACGAATTGAATTAATTGCACGTCCAGTCATTTCGAGGTACTTAGAATGACTGACATCATGTTAGGAATTGAACGCCACTGAAAAGCAGTACATCAATCACTTTTCGTTTATTTTTAGTGTTTAACTTTGTAACCATTATTGGATGTTCACTTCGAAATATTATATTTCTATGTCTGTTACGAGTTCCGTAAAAATTAAATTATTTTTTTATGTTTTTTTCAAATAAAAAATTGTAGAAAAATAAATTTTAAAATCAAGGTCAATATATTATATAATATTTCAACTACTTAAATGTAAAACGAATATTTTCGTAAATGAATATGTAAAAATAATTCGTTGTAAAATCATTTGAATATTGTTGATTATGGATTTTTTGTGTATGTTGAATTATTTTAATTGAACGTAAAATAATGGTTTTAAAGTCTAGACGTGTGTTTTAAATGTCCTGGTTTTAAACCTCGCTCAATTTATGTGGATTTTTCAATTTTCTAATTGAAGAAACATTGTGTGCTTGTGGTTTGAAACCCACGTCAAAGTGTAGGTTTAGGTTGAGTGCAAAATTGATATGTCTGTTTCATGAAAAACATTTTAAAGCAAAGTACAGGTAAAACAACAACATAGAATTTTAACTACTAAAAATATTGTTAATATCTGTTATTTGAATTCGTATTATAATAAAGTATAAGAAAATTCAAAGTTTTGATATAAAATTAACTGAATATAAAGATGAAATTTATTTATATTGTTTTATGACTTCATTTTTATAATGGTTTGAAAAGAACGACACAACTTTTATTAAGTTTAAATTCAATGACATTTTTTTAGATAAACTAAATTGCTTTTAATATAATAAAAGATGTTTTTAAAAAAATCTATTTCAATATGATGAAACCTTATTTTATTTTCGAACATTTCTTTAAACATATACAAATATGAATAATATTTTTTTCAACGCAACTACAATTTCTTTATAATGTTTCTAAACCTAGAGGAAATATATAGATACTACTTAAAAATACCAATTTGGTTTCAAGTACAAAAAGTACTTTTTCATATAATGATTTCTTGAAGTAAAACGAATGCGGAGAATAACTAATAGCAAGTTATAAAAATAAACATTTACTTGAAAATATATATATATATAAAAGTTACAATAAAAGACTATTATATAAACAACAATTATTAAAAGAAATATGCTATGATGATACTACAAAAGAAATATTTTCATTTTTCATTTATCGTCGTTATAATTTTTATAACGACTATATATATATATATATGTGTGTGTGTGTGTGTACAGTAATCTTTCGAAAAGATATATGTCCAAAAAGATAAATTTCATTTAAAATAAACCAATAAAACGTTATTACGGGAACCTTTTAAAAATTTAATGTTGGTTTATTATGATTCATACAAGGCAAACTTTCTCGTTATTAGATATTTTTTTCTAAATATTCTTTCACTATAATTTTGTTAAATTAGCTAACATAAGTCTTTTAGTTCACATAATGAATATGAGAAATGAAGACGAAGGCTATCTTTTTTTTAAATAAACGATTGGTTTACTTCAAGATGTTTAATTTTTATTTTAAATTGGTAAAGATTTTCTTCAAGTCCATTAAAAATTGAATGAAAAAATATCCGTTTTTATTGATAAATACAATTCTAAAACTTACGTTTATTATGAACAAATATGAGACAAGAAAGAGAAATAAAAACATGTTATAAACCCTAAGGGTTAATTTATACAAAATGTTCATTATTATTGAATCTCTGAGGATTTAAGAAAGTTAGTTTGCTTGATTGGAAAACAGAATATAATTAGAATAGTAAATGCGTATCCTTAAGCTTTGTTGAAGTCTGTAGATAAGTGGTTTGAAACACAAAATTTAAAGTGGATCTTTTAATTAATGCAAAACATCTAATCAAATATTTACAGTAAAATTAAAATTCAAAATGTAATATAAATAGTAAAATTGTCTGCGAAATTGTACGATTGTAGTTTAATAAAAATGTTTGGTTGTTAAAAAAATAAACGTTTTGTAGAAAAAAAATCATAATTTATATTTTGACTTTTAAAGGTAGTCTGATTATCAAAAAATGATGAATATGTTTGAAAGTTTATGTTTTGAGCCTAATATATGTCCCAATCGAGCTTTAAATATTGTCTAAATATGTTATTTTCAAATAGAATTGTTTTTAAAAAAGTATTTTAAGAAAACATGTAAAAATTTTCTCTTTAATTTTGCTTATGTGAACGTATTAGGTTGGTAGAAAAATAATTTTGTTTTTTTTTCTCTAAATTCTTACCTTAATTTTTTTATATGAAAGTGTCATTTCATCGTGTTAATGTTAGTAACATTTTAAAGTACATTTTCGGTCCGTATTTTGGTAAGATAGACTTTGGTTTTATTATTAATTTTACTTCAAGTTAGGCTATTGAATTAAAGATGGAAAAGAAGCAAATAAGATTTTTTGTACGAGTTCAAAACGGGTGGTAAAACAGTAGAAACTGCTCGAAAATTAAATGATGTTTTTGTTGTGTGTACTGTTAAGGAACAGTGAAATAAATACGGTGAAATAGTTGTTTAAAACATTCTCAGGCATCCTTTTTCAGTCCATAACGACCAAATGAAGTTAATTGAATCAAAAACACACTCAACAGTTCGAGAGCTTGCTCAAAAGTTAGGTGTTAGTCATACAATAGTCATAGACCACTTGATATAACTAGCTGAGATTATTTTGGTGTGGGTACTGTTAAGGAATGTACAGTGCAATGGTGGTTCCAAAAATTTCGTGATGGGGACGAGAGCCTTGAAGATAATGAAGGTCGCGGATGTCTTTTTTCTGTTCATAACGACCAACTGAAGGCGTTAGTTGAATCAGAACCACGCACAACAATTCGAGAGCTCGCACAGAAGTTAAACGTTAGTCATTCAACAGTTCTGGATCACTTAAAACCACAAATTAAAAAATGTGTATAAATTTGAAGGTCGTATGTCACAATTATTTTATTACCAACCTAATTACTTATTTATACATATAAATTATTAGACTAGTTGCATGGTATATGACAGATAAATATGAGATCTACTCGATCAAAAAATCGCAAATATGTCTGGTGTATAGTAACTCGTTTGAAGAAAAACTAAGTTTATAAGAAATATTTTGAAATCGTGTGAAAATTCAAATACATTAAAGCACTTGAGAATTCAGTGCATTGTAGAAAATAAAGGGTTTTAGAAAAAAATGTTAGTATTACACTATTAATTAAATATCTGATTTAAAAACAATTAATCTGAAAGAAAAGAAGTGTAATGCTTATTCTTTCAATAAAAAATAGTTTTTATCATCAAATGTTTCAGTAAAAATCAATTATTTGTTAAAGAAGTTTAACGTGTCCTTTCGTTTTCTAAGCTAAAATTCGATAACTGAAAGATGAGCTTCATGAAACAATGAATTATTTCAGATTTATTAGTTCAGCTTTATAAGACTACGTTTTATATATATATATATATAAGAAAATAAATGTGTAGTGAAACAATGTAAAAAAATCTTAAACGTTTGTAACATTGTTCTTGTCATGTTATTTATTTTTTTCAAGTTGATAAACTTTTGTTACTTATTTTATTTATTAACACTTCAATGGTTAACGAAAGGTTTTTAAGCCAAATATGGCTGTATTGGCGCGATAAAAAGTTCTGTTCAATATTGTATTTCATTTTATTTACTTATTGTGAATTTGTGAGACTCATGTCAAACCTATGTTTAGTAATAAAACAATTCTGAGGCAAGAAAATATTAATAATGTTAGGTGATAAAACATTATATATATATATATATATATACATATATAATAAATTTGGTTTGTGTAACAATTACTTTAATAATTAACGTATTTTAGTTTTTTGTAACAGTTTTCCGTGAAATTCCTTAATTTGATTTACAAAATTGTTACAATTTCTTAACAAAGATGTTATATAGAAGGATCGTTCATGTTGTCAGTACTATATTATTTTTTTGTAGATTATTTTTTTTTACTAAAGTTTAACAGAAATTCATTATTGAAATAAACAATTATAAATAACTCTTGGAGTAATAAAAGCACTTGTGTAAATAAAATATGGCGTCTGATGACTGAATTTTAGTGGGAAATGTTCACATCTCAAAATGACAAGACATCTGTCACTGCCCACAGCATACACACCTAGATCCATTTACACGTGAACAGCGACTTTCAATGTAACCTCCTATTATATATATATATATATATATATATATATATATATATATATATATATATATATTAACTATACATAAAATTAACTGAATGCGATATCAAATTTAATCTATCATCCTTAGTGAATTCTTATAATACTAATTTATCCACTCGACTTTATTAAGATTTTGCAGAATTTGTAGAATTTAATATAAATGACGAGTGCAGTAATATGATATAAATATATGTCATATGATATATGTTTGTCATACGAAATAGATAAATATCTTTGAATTTGTTTAGGAATTATATTAAATTGCAGAAATTATATCTGTATACAGAGAAATTCTGAATTTAAATGTAATTAATTTAAACACTCCCCCACCCACACACACGCATATATATATATATATATATATATATATATATATATATAAATATATATATATATATAATAATTTAAATTATATTTGCTGTATTGTATACATTTTCTTGTTAGTATTTGATATTGTAATGAATATTTGTGATACAAAAAAACCTCTTCATGTATATATTCTATACTTTACAGCTTTTTTTCTAAATATATCTGTAAATAATTATCAAATAAAAAGTACGTTATATCAAAAACATTGAAATCAAAATTTTATGTCATTATTTTGAAAAAAATTATCAAATTTAAAAGGTACGTGCTGAAGTACACGAATTATTTGTAGCTACTGCGTATTTTTAAAAATGTTTCGTTTATTAATACACAATATGCTCATTATAATATTTAAAAGCTTCTCTCCTTAATTTTATACTTTGAAACAACGTAGATTTATGATGTTTAAATACACGAAAAAAGCATATTTGAGTGCATGTTTTATATAAAAGTACATAAAAATATTTTATTTTTCGTGAAGAGTGTAAGAATGTATAAGTTTGTACGAAAAAATTGGTAATTTTTCTTCTTCAAGATTTTATTTAATCTGTAGTTTTTATTTCAATACGAATTTTATAAAATGAAAGTTTCAGAAAACTGTATATCAGAAGATATTTTCTTTATATTTAATTTATTCAGATATTCGGTATAAAATTAATATTTTCATTTTATTCATACTTCATAACAAAAGTTTCCGACTTGTTTTCAATTTATAATTTGTATTTTCTTTAGTAAATTATCAAGAATAATCGAATTAAGGAATATATTTTTATAATAAATTCATCTAAATTTATAGATTCAACTGTCTATATATATATATATATATATATATATATATATATAAAGTAACATATTATATTATTATATATTAGTAAAATATTAATATATTATTAAAAAAAATATTATACTTTCCCAATAAATTATTTTCCACCTCACAAACGGAACTGAAAATTTTTTGATTAAGAATTTTTAATAAATAATTATTATTTTCGATTGTCACTTATGCGTATTTCAGTGGAAATGCCATTATTCTCATAGCGCCAAGTTATGTAAAAGGCTTTTACGGTAACTTGATTTTTTGATAACTTAAAGCTTTGGAATTAGAGGGCATTGCCATCAAAAGTCTATATGTTGTGTACTCGTATAGTAATTTCAACTTGAATAAATTTCACGTTAATATAAAGCGATTTAATTCTTCAAATTCCTGCATCGGAATAAGAAATATAATTAAAAATATTTTTTTAAAAACACTGAGGTTCTAATTTTTTTGTTGAGAATTTAGTTTCCAGTTAATCGAACATAGAAATAAATCTCTGTAGATTTTTTAAAAGAAGTTTTATACAATTGGAAGAGAAGACTAGTTCGAACAAAACTTTACAATATTCTGTTCATAATTATATAATTTTAACACTGATAAAAATGCCAATAAATTAGAAAATAGCCCATTTTACTCATTAATGAATTAAATTAAATAATAAAGTATTTATCTTTTAGATATTCTTTTCACAATCTTATTAAAATGTATAATTCGAGTAAAACAGTAGCTGTAAAGTAAGAAAATTAATTTATTAATTCGAATTTGGATAAAATATATGTTAAAGGATAATTGCACATGTATTTTTTTCATTTAAATACTTATTCTATATTTATCCATTTATATTAACAACATAACCAGTTTTCCAGTTTTGAATTGAAATTCTTTTATTATATGTGTTTCTATATGTTACGTTTTTTGAGTTATTTTATTTGGTTCTTTATAAAAATTTTTTGTAATAGTTACATGCATAGAAGGTTTTGTCGACAGGTATTCAGCTCGTATTTATATATATGTATATATATATTCCCAACTGACTCAATACTTTTTTGAATAAGATTTGTGAACTTACTTCACAATGCTTGTATAATGCTTGGCATACAAATGCTGGAAGATTTGTATGAGATAAGATATAACGACTCACGTTTACTTCACGCAAATATATATATATATATATATATATATATATATATATATATATATATATATATAATAGCGCAGAAAGTAGGAAATGTCATCACAAACACAACACATTTGTACAAATCGTGAAACTATATAGTAAAAGCTAACATTTTTCAAAAAAAAGTCTCGTTTTATACATACAACTTTCGTATATATTTGTAACGGAGCGTTTTACAAATACGTTTCTTTCAAATTGACCAGATTTGTTCGCTGGCGCGAATATCAAAGAAATATAATAACTACAATACTGAAACAAATAATGTTCAGCTATACCTTTGTGGTCAAAATGAACATTAAACGAACCGTCGTTTTAACTTGAATGAAACAAGGGAGATAAGTGGTCGGTGTTTAGGTAAATGATCTCACGTTCATCTTGCGATCGGAAGTATGATTTTTTTTCTCGACTCGGAATACCAAATACTACTTCCTTCCTATCAGAATTTCGGTTAGTATGTATAGCTATATGCGTTGTATATGCTTTTTCGTTCAAAGATATGTATATTCGTTTTGGAGATATAAACATGTATTGGTTTCTTATGATTGCGTGTACAGATTGACAAATTTTGAATAGTAATAATACTTCCCATTTTTGTACATATATATATATATATGTATGTATGTATATATATATGTGTGTGTGTGTTTGTGTATGTATTTGCGTGTGTGTGAGTAAAATGTGTATTTAATACTGTAATTTGTAGGTTGTAACAAATATTTCCCTTTCTAACATTGATTATAAATTTACAATTTATATACATTTTAATTTACAACCAAAATATAATTTAATTTACAAATTGAATAAATTTCTTTCATAAATAAGAAATTAAATTAACAAAAAAAACTGTGAAATCATCTTTCAAACTTAAATATGAAATTAACGTAACAATAACAGTTATGCTAGTTTTCATTTGAATGCAGAAATGACGTATCTCTCTGTCAATTTATTTAATTTATAGAATTTGCTACATACCTACCTTATTAATAACAACTGTATGTTGTGTTTCTTTAATTCCTTTAATTATTAATTTTGTCATAGGTTTGGAGGATTTTCATGAAAAAATATAAAAACACTATTTTGTATTTGTTGAATTTTAAATCGATTGACTTGGATAGCTTCTAGGGTTTTTAAAATTTACCAAACTATTATCAAAATAACGAAATGTATCATACTGTTTGCGAATCATTAAATGCTCCGTAGGAGTTTGATTTTTTCTTTTATGACCGATTTAAATTTCTGTTATTGTTAGATAAATTTTTAATAATTCATACATATACACTCATCCACCCATATACTATATACATACATATACATACATATATACATATATATATATATATATATATATATATATATGTAATTATCCTCTGTCAATCCACTGCTGGATAAATTCATCAAATGATTTTCATTTTGAACGATTTAATGTCCCTCTTTTCAACTGGTTTGCTATAAAATTTTTAATTTCTTTATCCCACCTGTTTATTGGTCTCTTTCTTGGTCTTTTTATATTACTCGGTTTCCAGCTAATAATTTTAGTTGTCTGTCGATTGTCTTCTCTTCTTGCAACATGCTCCACCCATTTCCATTTCAGACTCTTCACTCTTATTATAATATCTGTGACTCCTGTCTGTTTTCACATCCATTTTATTTTTTTCATATGTACTCTTGTTATTCCTAGCATTCATCTTTTCATACTTCTCTGTGTTGTTTGAAGTTCGAACGATTTTAGCGTTAAGCACCCATGTTTCACTGCCGTACGTAAGGACTGGCAGTATACATTGATCAAATACTTTTTTCTTGGAGTATAGTGGGACTGTTGATTTACATATCGAGGCGTTATATATACATATATATATATATATATATATATATATATATATATATATGTATGCATGTATGCTTATTATCGTATTCCTTCGAAGCGTTACTTTCTTTGTGTCTGCTTGTAATGTTTCAATGTTTCTATTGTCTAGGTAGACTTGAATTGTTTTCAATTGTGATGTTGAAATTCAACATTATTATTGTTATTATTTTATATATATATATATACGAATTTCATAATATATTATACCAGATATTCTAGTGTATGGTCTTGTTGATGGTAAAGTTTATTTTTATTATTTGCTTGCTTAATATATGTTTTTACTGGATAACATGTTTTTCATTTTGTATTCGATTTCTCATTCATTGAGTTTGTTTTATTTTCTGCTTTAGATTTTCTCTTTTTTATAGTATAGTTTTATGTTATATTGTTAATATAGGTCAGGAAATGAACAAACATGTTGTGTAATGTAATTAAAGCATTTTTTTTTGTATAAAAACAGTGTTAGAACTTTTTTTGTGATAATAAGACAAATTAATTGCCTGTTTTTAAATCATTGAAATATCTTTTATTAACTAATTTATCATTAATGTTGACTTTTTATTAATCTTTATTTTTGTGTAAATAATAGATGGGAAAATATCCAATTCATCCAACTCTGCTGATAAACTTGATAGATTTAAATGAATGATAATGTATTTTAAGTAAATTCAAGAAAAAAATAACAATTAAAGTAGTTCAATATCCCTAAATAGTATTGATGATGTTTCTAAAAGATAACTGTTATTAAAATGAAATAAAAATATATTATCATTTTTATACCTTAAAATATATATTTATAACATTGATCACTAAAATAAAGAAAAATAATCACTTAAAATGTGTGGCAGTAAAAAAATAAAAATTAATCTCTAACGCTAGCTTAATTATTTCAAATATCATAAAAACATGAGACGTACCTTGAACAGTAAGAATAGTCATCATGGTTTCATTTACCCCATTGAATTCACTCTAATCTATCGATAATGGATCTAAAAATACATATTTGCATCAGTGCAATGAAGAATTTTTCTCATTTTGTTGAGATTTATTTTTATATGGCATTTATCTATAGTTTTTATATCACACTTTTTCTTTGATTGGTTTTATTTTGTGTGCTGATCAGAAATGCTCTTCCTTAGGTTCGTTATCTACGAGAATTTATTTTGTTTGTTTGTATTATTAGTATTTTTCCTATCATCCGTTAATAAGCAAGGAATTTACTAATAATACAGATTTTTCAGAAAGTTTTACTATTTGTACGTAGGTCGTTTGATAAGTTTGTTAAATTTCTTGATATG
Organism: Acanthacorydalis orientalis; assembly: GCA_034766995.1. NCBI lineage: Eukaryota > Metazoa > Arthropoda > Insecta > Megaloptera > Corydalidae > Acanthacorydalis > Acanthacorydalis orientalis. The sequence continues at coordinate 21,733,146 of CM068314.1, read as the reverse complement.
GCGTTGTTATTAATTTGGTAACGTCGCGGCTATCAATTGTTACTTTTCAAACTAGCATAGGCGACATTTTATCCAAAAGCGATACGTTGTTCACATTTTACAGATGTTTGAAGCGAGCATTGTAGTAGTTGCCACAAAAATTGAAAAAACGAGCAGAACTTTTTGCTTCGATTCATCACTGTTGATGAAACATGGATCCACCACTACACACTCGAGTCGAAGCAGCAATCAAAGCAATGGTCAATGACTGGTGAAAGTGCGCCGAAGAAGGCGAAGACAGTTTTATCGGCTGGGAAGGTGATGGCTACTGTTTTTTTTTTGGGATTCCCAAGGAATCATTCCGAGCAACTACTTAAGGAAGGGAAAAACGATAACAGAACCCTATTATACAACATGATTGGATGGTTTGAAAGAAGAGCTAAAACAAAAATGGCTAAGATTTGCGGACAAAAAAGTGTTCTTTCCTCAGGAAAACGCACCGTTCCACAAATCGATCGTCACAATGGTAAAATTACACGAATTTTGCTTCGAATTGATTGCTCATCTACCCTATTCTCCGAACTTGGCCCCATGCGACTTCTTCCTCTTCCAATCTTAAAAATTTGGCTCGGTGGGAAGAAATTTTCGTCGAATGAGGATGCCGTCAATGCTCATTTTACAGACTCACTGGACCGATTTCATAGCCCTCAATGGAGACTATGTTGAGAAATAAAATCGACTTTTTCCAAAAAACTGTATTTAACTTGACTTTTTACCATACTTATCAAACAACGCTCGTAAAATGGACACGGAACTCTTTTTCATGCGTTTTTATCTTTATAGGAAAATTTTAAAAATTACAAAATATTAAAGGAAAATGCAAAATATTAAAGGAGAAATTAACATGAAGACACGTTAAATGATCAAATACGGATTGTATATTTTTGACAAATAATAAAATTTTAGATACATTTGCAAAAATTATGATTTTCATTCTTATTAACTCCATTCAGTTTGCTAGTCTGTCCTATGAGTTTTGGTTTTATATTATACAATTATTAACGTTTGAATCGTCTGTTAAAATTATATTTATGAATGATACATGTCACGTAAACAAATACTATTTAGTAATGTTTATAAATATATATTCTCTGAAATTCAATATTATGAAGGAAAATAATCAAAAACAATCAAATTGCCTGAATATAGTCATTACATTGAAACCGTAGGAGTTACAACGAAATACATTGTTATGAAGGAACGCTACATCAAAAGTATTTATATAAAATTCATTTCAATTCATAATTATGTTCTGGAAAATGTATCATTAAATTTTTGATATATTTGTGTTTAAATATAAATATTACACAACAGACTTCTGAACTATGGGTAAGTTCATTTTCACCAATGAAATAGTTCTTTTCTTCAAAAAAAATTGTTAAAAACATGTTTTTAACTTATTTCCTTAAAGATGATTAAAATATAAATGCTTATAAGCAACAATTAAAAATAATCAGCGATCATTTATTAAACATCTTAATTAGAAGAATGTGTACTTGTTTATTAACTGAGTGAAACATCCATTTGTAAACAATATAGAAAATACAGTCTGACTGTTCAATATCAAACATTTTTATCTAGTTCTATTATTATGTTATCACATTTAACCAGATTTGTTATTTTTCTCGTTATTTAGTGTGTTGTGTTGATTTGTTGATGTTTTAAAATTGGTTATAAATTTTATCATCCTTGGGTAAATTTTGTTCTCAGTATAACATTACCTTAGGATGATATTAGCCAAAATCGGTGTAAAAGAAAAATCTTACACGTGGTCTGTAGGATTTGAAAAAATATTTCTTGTTTTTATTTTTTCTACAAGTGATTTTAAAATTAATTATTTTCAGGTTGGTTTTGCCCTCAATTTAAAATTATCTGAGGATGGCATGAGTCAAAATCATTGTAGAAGAAAAATCTGGCATGTGGCCTGTAGAATTCGTAAAGAATAGTTTTCGACTGTTCATTTCTTGTACAACTAGTTTTAAAATTTATCATTTTCTGATAGATTTTGTCTTCAGTTTAAGATTATATGAGGTTGACATGAATCAAAATCGTTGTAGAAGAAAAATCTCGCATGTGGCTTGTAGGATTTGTAAAAAATATTTTTTGTGTTTATTTCTTCTACAACTGGTTTTAAAATTCGTTATTTTCAGGTAGATTTTATCCTCAATTTAAGATTATCTAAGGACGACATGAGTCGAAATCGGCGTAAAAGAAAAATCTTGCAGGTGTCCTATAGTATTAGTAAAAAATATATATTTTTTTGATTTAATTCAAAATATATCTTACCTTTATCATGAACAAAAAAATATTTATATCTGGTTATTCAAGTAACTGCTAACAAGATTTAAAGTTTATACATGAAAAACTTTTTACTTTAACTTTAATATTTATAAAATTGGTATTTTTTGATATATCAAGCTTATGATTTACATTATAATCATTTAAAATATTTATATAAATTTTATTTATATAAATATTTTTTTTTCAAAAGAGAAAGTCGATTGTTAATAAAACTAGTTAAGTACTTTAAAATTACAAAAAATTAATAGTACACAGCGACTCTTTTGAAAGAACACGCTTCGTTAAAAGAATTAGTATAAAGTTGTGAAAAAAAGAGAATTTAGTTTAATCTAAATACATTAAAAAGAAATTTGCCAATGAGGCGATCATTAAATTATGTAAAAACGTGATGTAAATTTTAAAACAGCTTAACTAAGATTAAAACTACCGAATACAGGGTAGATTTTGTATTATTTTTTTTAGGGATGAAGAGTAATTTATTTTATTAGTACATATATATATATATATATATATATATATATATATATATGTTAATATTTTTGTATTTACAGTGACATAAGATAATTTGTTTAGTATCGTATTCATTTATAACAACGCTTTATCGGTGTAATTTAAATATTCTTTTGTTAAAATATTAATTTAAAAAGAATATAGTTATCAAGAAAAAATGTATTCAGACGAAACGGGGTTTCGCTTTTTTAAAAGTTCTTTCTTGTTTCATTGTAAATAGCAGATTCATGCAAATGATATATTCAAATTATTTTTTTTTGTAAAGTTTAGTGACGCGTTACATAAAAAGAATTCTCGTCGAGTTTCTTATTGTCGTTTTTTATATCAGTGTTGCTAATTATCTGTAATATTTATTCGCTTAAGACGTATATTAAATTTTATTTATAAATTATTCTACAAGAATATTTATTTGTAATGAGATTTAATATTACATGTAACCTTTTATATCTTAAATTTATACATATATTCAATGTAGAGACGATTTTTTGATATTTTAATCATAGATTTGTTTTTGAATATTTCATAAAATTCAGTTTTTTTCTTTGTAAATTGTACAAATAAGTAAACATTTTATTAAAGTATTTTTTATTATCTTCTCCGGCATTGAGAATAAAATTTATTTTTCATTCCAAACTGGAAATTCACTGAATAAATAATATAAATTTATGCAGATTACATATACATCTATCATTTTATATATATATATATATATATATATATATATATATACACATCATTATATCAAATCAAAATTAGTTTCTCTTCAAAGAAAAATATTTTTTTTCTCACTCAGCAAATTATCGATTAATTATTTTCATATTTTTTTTAAATAACTTTCCATTTGATATAAAAAACCAGAATAATTAATATATAAAAAAGATGTATATACTCAGAAAAAATAGATGTGTAGAAATTAATTCATTGCCTTTTTTTATAGAAATCAATCTATTCGAAAAAATGCAATTCATTTCCATCCCAAAAGTATCTCCCATTATTTTGTATTACTTTGTTCCATATGTATGGACTGACGAATCTTGTCAAAAAAAAAGATGGAGGCTTTGAGTCTATGAATTCGTAATGAACTTTCGAACTCCTTGCTCGATTTTTGTACTTTTTGTATGTTTTATACGTCACATTAATTTCCCCCAAATCTGTATAAAGCATTTCTGCGGCTTCGGCAGCATTTTTTCAGCTGGGATGTGAATATTATGCAGACCCTAATATGCTGCTTTTTAGACCCAGTAGTGGGGTCTATTGATTTATGAGGTTATGTCAACTGCTTGACGAAGATATAATGTTTTTATATATTAAGGTTGGCACTTGAATAGCTTAAAACAACGAAAAAAAATAGTTAAGTTAAAACAGAGTAATGATTGATTTGAATGAATTTCATTTTGAATTTTTCAACGTTCGACGTTTTTTTCAAAAAAATAACTATATTAAAAAAAAGTTTTTTTTCTTTTCAGATATGATTTGAACACACTAGATGAAATCATACCATATAAGTTAAATTTTAAAAATAAACTTTTTAATTCCTCAAAACTAGTACTGTTTCTGATTAAACATATTTAATAACTGATTATTGATCATTTTTTTCAAGTAATAAACTAAATTATTACTAAACTGTTGTTAAAAATGTTTGAATAGAAAATATTCTATCGCTTTTGGGAATGAATTTATGAAACTGTATTTAACTACAGTCAGATGAAATGCTGTTTTAGTAAAATTGTTTACATGATGCTGTAGGGTGTATTATAAGATATTTGCATGAAATAATACTGGGAATGAGAAAATACTTGTATATCATGTTTTATGAATGAGTAAGCATTTTTTACTAATTAATATATATATATATATATATATATATATATATATACATATGTGTAATTTTATATTCAATTTTTTAACTTCTTCGAAGAAAAAAAATACTTTGGTTTTCATTACTAGTTAAATTTTTTTTGTGCTTATAAACTTATCATGAGGTAAATCTCTGCTTAAATTTTAATAATTTCTAGAACGAAACAAATATTTATAAGGTTTATTATCAGTAATTTTAAAATTATGTTGATTATGTATGCTGGAGATAATATATTTTGAATTTAAAATCAGTGAGTTTAATAAATTATGAAAAAATCAATTTGATGAATTGAAATATTTAATATCAGATAAATTCTGTATAAATAAATAATCTAATTCCATATGAAAATTAAAACATGTTTCATAACAAACAAACATCACCTTGATCACAAATTCAATCAATTTATAAAAACCGTGTTCAATAATTACATCCGCGGGGAAAAATCATGGTATTAACTAAAATCCACAGAAGATAATTAAAAATTATGCAAATGCAACGTCACACGTTCGTAGGAAGCTTTAGTGCGCCGTTAAACCAAAAATGACGGAAACGCCCCAGTTTTCATCTAACAAGGTCAAACGAAACTTGACACTTCAAGAGCCAATTTAACAGGCGTGAAGACATTATGCATAAAATATACGAATTTTTTAAACGTGTCATATTTATTTTTGCTATTTTATTTTTCATGTTTTTTCTTAATGATACCTTTTTTACATTTATTGTACAATTTTTTCTTTGTTTCTTTTTTTTATCATACATCAATACAATATTTGAAATTTATTTAAAATTTTAAAATGATTTCAAATAAAAAATTTAAAAAATAATCAATCTAGATTTTAAATTTTGAAATATTTTTTAGCATTTTTAATCTTTAGGCTATATTCGATTGTCAATTGAAAATCAATGATTATTTTTTAATATGAATCAATTTTTGTTCTTCGAAATCATTTAAAACATAATTTTTAAAGAAAAATTAGAAATGTTAATAATAATAATCAATATAATCTATTCTTATTTTTGAGGGTTTATTTTTTATGAATAATGAACATTCATTTTTTTAAAATAGTATTTTTCAATGGGGAATATTAAAAATTTCATCTTGAATTTGTACTTAAGATGTTTTCAATATTTGTATTACTTAATGTGTTATAAATACATACAAATATATATGTATGTATATATACATACATGTATATGTATATATATATATATATATGTATATATATGTATGTATATATATATGTATATATATATGTGTGTGTGTGTACATAATAACAAAAATTGAACTTTAGAAATAGTAATTAAAATATTCAAATCAATATCTGAAATATAAAAATAGAACAGAAGCCAAAATAAATTTGAAATTCGAATATTAAAGTTTCACAACAGATACCATTCAATTTTAAATTGTTTTTCCAATATAGCGATACAATACTTTATATATGTATGAAAGTTATCTTCCATTGCTGATAACTTGCATATATTTTGTATTATTAATGTTTATTTTTAGAATGATAACGAATAAGCAGTATTTTTAGAACACATCTGAACAATGTTTCAATTTTTCGTTCGAAATATCAATACGATCAGTTTATTGTACTTTTATTGATTTTTGTTCCCTTGATGAGTTTGTGTTTTGTGGTTGAAAAATGAATCACAGATAATGCTTTACTCGGTTTAAACTTGAAATTTCATTCATTGAAACAATTTTCTGATAAAAATGTATTTTGTTTTTTGAAAAAAAAAATGGAACTTCATTTACAGTTATTGATGTATCTGAATTTTATTTTTTCATTTTGTTTATAGTGTATTTTTGGGGTTAATTATATACATATATATATATATATATATATATATATATATATATATATATATATATATATATATATATATATACAATATTTATCAAATATTAAAATAAAAGGAATCGCTACCTTTAATATTAATAAACACTACACCTTTATTATTTCAATTCATTCTTGCTATTAACATATCCATGAGTATATAAATTAATAACTAGATTTTCTGAACATATTATGTATTAATAAACTGTTGAACGAAATAGCACTTTTGTATGTGGACGCGTCCTCAAACCCAAAAATAATCAATCAATAGCGCTTTTGACGCCTTTTTATATTTTATACTCTAAATAGATGGATAATGTATTTTTCTTTAGTAATTATATTTAACGTCTTTTGATATAATTTTATTTTGAATATTTTGTTTTTTAAATATTATTTATTTGATATATAGTATGTATTAGGTTGGTAGAAAAATAATTACAGTTTATGACATTCAATTCATATACATTTTTTTCAGCTAAAAATTAACTTTATTAATCGAAATAAGCATCATTAGAATCGATACATTTCTTCCAACTAATTACAAATTTATTTATTCCACTGGTATAAAATTCTGGAGTTGATAAAATCTCTAAATGCACTTTCGACAGCAGCTTGGTTGTAGAAGACCTTACCCTGTAAGAAGTTGTCGAAATGTTTAAACAAGTGATAATTTGTCGATTTGAACTGAAGAATGGACGCCCGTTACTTTCTTCACCCTCAAGGCTCATGTTTTCAGCGTGAAATTTTTGGAAATACCATTCTACTGTACGTTTCTTAACAGTACTCACACCAAAAGTATCCTTTATTTTACGAGTAGTTTCTGCTGCTCTACCAACCGCTTTGAACTCATACAAAAAATTGCTCTTATTTACTTCTTTCCAATCTTTAATTCAATAGCTCAATTTAAAGTAAAATTAATAATAAAACCAAAGTCGACGTTAACAAAATACAGATCGAAAAATGCTCTTTAAAATGATATTAACATGAACACGATGAAATGACACTTTCATTAAAAAAGATTAAGGTTAGAATTGAAAACACCAAAACCGCAATTGTTTTCCTACCAACCTACTTATCACAAAATTGACAAATTTAGTGGTGAATATTTTAATAAATCAACTTTTTTTCTCGAATGTAGAATGTTAATAATTAAAGATACTGAAAAGTAAGGAATAGCATAACTGGGTATTAACAAATCAATATTTATTCTGTACGAATTCTTTGGGTTATGTTCGAGTTTTAATCCTCTATGAGCGGTTTAGAATTTCTTGTCCTTAAAAATGTATTAAAGTCTGGTTCAAGGTTTGGATTTCTAGATCAATCTAGAGTTTAATATTTACCTGAAATATGGAAGCCAAAATCAATAGTATAAGAGAAGACCTGACACATTTTCGTGCAAAACAACAAACAACATGTTTACAAGAAAACAATCGAGATAATATATGACTATTTATTTTTATATCATTTTTACTAGATAATTATGTTCAGCGTCGCATAAAAAAATCTACCATTAAAATATAATATATTAATAATTTTAAAGAATGTTTTTTATACATTTTTTGCAAAAATTACTTTATTTCATACTGATTAAAATATATACTTTAAAATAATATTTTTATTTTATTTTAGGATGTTTTCGAAGCAGATGACTTTAACGTCCTGTGTAAAAAAAGGTAATATGTTTTTTATATTTTGTTCGTAATTATTAAATTGGAATGTAATATAATCGGGTATTTCAGAAAAGTTGAAAATTAAAAAAAAAACAACAGAAAATGTATTTTAAGATTTGATGAAAAATTAAAGTTCATTAAATGGAAGAAACCTTTTATATATTAAAAATAATTAATTTTGAAGACAGAGTTCAAATACCTAAGTTCAAGAATTATTTTATTTATTTTTATAAAAGTTTATCTTAAACATTTTTATAGAATTTAAAAATAATTGAATAATATTTAATTTTTATTTATTACATAATTTAAATTCTGAAATGTGTCTTAATGAAGTGATTATCGAATAAATTACCATGAAAAATATTTGAGTTCAATTTCGAATTTTCGTCATGAGCTATTTTTTCTTACAGTGAATACATAATGAGCTTATCATTTTTTTCCTGCTGTGAATATTTAATAAGTTCCGAAATTGACAGCCCTTCAATATAAATAAACGTATTTCAATATTCTTTAATAAAATTAAGAATAAATATTTATTCAGTGGGTAAACTTTTATCTGTAACTTTTTTTACAAATATTCGTAACAAAAAATTCTAAAAAAGATTACTAAATGAATATATTTTTTTAATTATTTATTTTCATTGAAAGATATAAATCAGTGTTGTTTTATATGAGTTATTAATAACTTAATATTTCGACTGATTATATTATTATGAAGTTGGTGTAAAAATACCTGCGGTTTTTACATATTGAGTATAAAGACACATATCAGTTAAAAAGTATATATAATAAAAAATTACCTAGAAATATTTTTTCAATCATCTGTAAATCGATATTTGTTAATATGTAGTATCATTAAAATGAAAGACTTTTCTTATGTTGTATATTTACTTTATTATTGAAAAATTCATTGAATAAATTATGTCTTTACTTCTGTTTCATATTTCACAAATTTATGTTTACTGATTTATATGTATTCATTCACCTACTGATGAAAATAAATATCGCATAATATTTAAAAATGTTCTTTTTTTAAAATATAATATTTTTTATAATTTGAAATAAAAAATTTAATATAAAATATTTTTCAACAAATCATAAAAACATTCTGTAGGTTTTAATTTTTTGTACTTACAAATCGATATTTGAATTCTGGTTTTAAACTATTTTGCATGCTTGTCTATGCTTTTTTAATTATCACGTTTTTATTTCACTGGAATAAAAATGGCAATAAATAATTCTCAACTTGGCGAAAAATGATTACAGTTTGTTGAAATGGAGCGATAATAAAAAGTTGTTTGTATTTATTACTTTACGCATATATATGTTTGAAAATAATTTGTATTAAAATAAAAAAAAGTTTAAAACAATATAAATAGAAGAATACATAAATAACATTTATATCTATACATAGCTTACATAATTTAATATTAAATAAGATTTTTAGTTCTCTTCAAGTTAATATATTATTAAATAAACACATTAGCCTAAGTTATTGAATTATCCTTTTGTTGTCGTACCTTCATTATACATCAAGATTAATTGCAAGTCCTCAAGCTACTAAAGTACAAAAGTTCTTCACGTTGTACGACGTGTGATAACTTTTTCCCCGCTTTTATGTAAGACAAGAAAATGTTATATTGTATTAGAGTAGTTTTCATATTTAAAGGTTTTAGGAAAATTTTATGTTTCAAATAAATTCATTCAAAATAAATTCAGATCCATTATTGATATGATGTATGTAAATTATTTCATATTTTGTTACAAATGAAATATTCAAATTGATCAAAGGCTTTTTTGTTCGTTTTATAATTGAATATTTACAATTTTATGAAGCGCTTCTGTTTTATTTTCATTGCTTCAAGCAATTACTTATTCTTTATATATATTCATATAGAATAACATATACATATATATATATATATATATATATATATATATATATATATATATATATATATGTATATATATATATATATATATGTATATGTATATGTATATGTATATATATATATATATATATATGTCTATACAATACAATTATTTTTTCAAACGATACATGAATAATAAATATATTGATAATTTAATAAAGTCAGAAAAAATACTAAAAATATTTAATAAAAAAATTTTATTTAAAATTAACTTTATAAAATTGAGCGAATATTATAAAAAAACATGTAATATAATTTAAAAAAGTAATATTTAAGGCAGAGACACCAATTCTTGACCAGAATCTTATTTTTGGTTTCAAACATAAAATATGAAATCTATGAATAGTTTAACTTTTTAGTTTTTTTTTTATATATATAAATAACGAATATATATGTCTCATCTATATAATTTTATGTTAAGCAAATTCAATTATAATAGAGTATATTTTTTTTGTTTTGTGTAAATGGCAATAAATTGAAACCTAACCGGAAATTTGCGTATCTGTAAGAGAGAAATTCATTATCAATTAATACTTTGTATGGTTAATGAACTGAATTGTATCTTTATGCTTTTTATATTAAACTTTGGTTATTTTTCAGTAGAAATTATATTGAAAATGCGACGAAAATATAAATAGTAACACACCGCTTAAATTTTGCATATCGTTGTAATTTGGATGATATCTGAGATTAATTAATACAGATATTGCAAATTTAAGAATTTTATTCAAAACTAGTACTAATTTTTAATGTATCTCAATAAAAATTAATTATAAATTTCTTCTGTTGGCACAAAAACAACAAAATAAATTTATTTTCATATCAGTTCACAGCTTAAATGATGCTGGTAATTAATTTTATAAAAAAAGGATTTACCCACTTTAGAACCTAAAAAGGAATATTTAACGGTTGCGTATATATATAAGCATTTTTATGTTGTACATTCATTTTGTTCTTATTATTTAAACTTCAAAGTATCGCAAGAGAAATGGATTAATATACAACGATCAAAGAATGTAAACTCATATTTTTTCATTTTAAAAATTGTAAAATTCAGTGAAAATTAAAATTTCGAATGAAAATGAGAAAAAAAGCATTGACTGTTTAAAAAATAACTGGGCTTTTTACGAATGTGAAACGGATAATCAATAAATCAAGGAAGTAAAATGATAAAATATTAGTAAGATGAGTATTTGATTGTAACTGAAAATGAGACAAAATCTCAAAATTAATTCTATTAAATTCAGTGTTGACAGAAATAGGGAGATACTTACTACTGAAACTATGAGACTAGTTTTAAAAAATCAGACTTTTATGGTAGAATAATATAGATGAAGTTTTTCGTCAATTAAGAAAGGCGTGTCCGTATGAGTACTAAAATAAATAAACACATTTATAAGATAGTACTATTACATAGATAGATAATAGCAAGTTTAATATTTCTGGTTTAAATAATAATGCTAATGATTGATGAAAAAATACTGAATTCAAAAAAAAAATACTATCCCCGATCAAATATGTAGGAGAAATAATAATGATCTGGATTATACTCGTATATCATCTGATGTTGTGTGGAATTTAATATTTGTCTATCAAACTATAAATATGAATACATACTTAGAATTGTAAGTGATAATTTGAAAATTAGAGGTTAAAAATTGGAGATAAATACAATTTCAATTTTTATCAAGGAATTGATCCGAAATATTTGTCATACATTTTTACAAAACATCTCCTCTTTAATTATTTATGTTATAAACATCCTATTTCAGTCTTTAAATTTCAATATGTGATCAAACCTTAGAAAATAAAATAAGAAAATACTGGAAAAAAAATCTAGAGAGCTCTACAAACAGATTGGAAAGATGTAAGCTCCAATTTAACATTTAATTAGTCTAGTCTATCCAAAAGATTAACAGAAATAATAAGAAAAAGTGGCTGTCACAAATACTAAAACAAAAATTACAAGGTTTTAAGTTTTATTCGCTCTGAATCAATTAATATACGAACAGATCTTAGAACGAGAACAGTTTTTTTTTACCCCAACGTCAAAAAGATCATTTTTTATCCTAATAAATAAAATTTAATAAAAACCCTAAAGAAGTAATAAGTAATAATTTTTTATTAACCCGTTGAGATGCGAATTAATTGAAATTTGATATGACCAAGAAACACTATTTATTTTTTTCAATTTAATATTTGTGTAAGCTTGACAAAGAAAAGAATATTTATATATTGCTTAATATTATAATTAGATACTAATGACCGAAACTAATAAAGAATAATTAAATAACAAATTAAACAATAATTCAATAGTCCTGTAGAGTATGAAACTTTCCGAAACATTCTGGTAAATGTAGAGGTATTTGATATTTTTTACTCTGATAAAACGTTTCGCTTCTTATATTATTTTTTGAGCACACATGATATCTCTTTACAGGATGTTGATTTTTACCAGTGGAAATTATATGTTCAGGAAAATGTGTCCTCACACGAATAGCCCATTTGCCTTTCATTTTTGTACAAATTCAAAACAAACATGTAGGGTTCATTTCTGTGGTTCACACTTTAACACTGAATATATTTATTACTTATTTCTAATATTTGTTTTGTAGCTGCACTAAAGCAAATTAAATCTGCGTCTGTCTCAGAGACTTCAATGTCTACAATGGCATAAGGAACACATGAGGTATCAGAGACGTCTTTGTATGTCAAGGGGTTAATTAATCTTATTTGTTAACAAAATTAAAATAAAGAAAGCTGTATTATTTAAGAATCACTACAAAAGTATATCTATTTTAAATTTGGCATAAATTAAAAAAAATAGCTATTTTATTAAATCAATAAATATAAATTTTTATATTTCACTATAGAAAATATTATTTTAATCTTTTTTTCGTCAGAAAATTTTGTTTACTTTATTGTATATAAAATACTGAATCTATACGATTTCCTTTTTTTATATTAAACATATATATATATATATATATATATATATATATATATATATGCAGTTTTGTAGAAGCTAAAGAGTTTTTTTTAAAGTAGAAAAACATTTAAAATATTTTATAATGTATTTACGTTAAGTGAATATCCAATCTACATCAAACAAACATAATGAACATTATTTACTTGAGGGAACATAATAAATAATCATTTTTAAAATGAATGGAAATGATGTATATTTTTGTTAAGAAACATTAACAATTGGAAAGAAAATGATTTTACAAATATTCTTTTATTCATTCTCTTAATATACAAGTTTATCATAATGTTTGTGCCCAATAAGTCAACAAATTATAATAGTATAAAAAGAAGGTAGTTTTCCATTAATTTTCAGCATTTGATACAATTCATATTATGAAAAATAAGAGGAGGTATAACAATAGTCTACTGACAGGATGAATAAGATGAATTTTGTAACACGAAAAGGGTATAAGTATTCAATGACAAATGATAAACTGCTTGTTAACACACAAAAAGTCACATTATACAGATGAATAAAATACATCACTTTTGACAAGTAATCTGTATGTAATGTTATCAGTTAGCTCGTACGATTACAATTATTATTGTATACATTTTCACTGTAGGTTTCCGTTTTTGTATATGCACATTTGTAAATATTTAATTAGTTTAAATAAAAATTACGACATTTCCAAGTATTTTTTACAATCCTATGTCATATTTTACAGAATAATGTGTTATTCATCCTTTGTACAAGATATTTTTTTGTGAAGTAGTGAAATCGTTAGCGTGTCTGTATAATTTTCAGTTATGCGACCCGAATGTATGTATACATCTTATAATTAATGAGAAAATTATAAAAGTTTTTTTATAATTTGATATATGGTGACTTTTTTATTTTTATCAATATATCTCTATAATTTGTTTTAAACAAAAATTGAATAGATTGAAATTGAAATCAATATTTTTATTTAATTTTAATCAATAGTCAGTGTTTCTATAAAAGGTAGCATAAGTTTAATATAAGCATAACAAGTTTAAAAAACAACTCTTGTAAATTTCAACTTTCAAATTTTATTTAAAAATTATTGAATGTTTTGAATAGAAGGGAGGTTAAACAAATATAATTTTTAGTTTTTTAAAAATACATACTAAAATTCCGTATAATAAAATTTTAAATAAATATTAGGTTGATAGGAAAACAATTGCATAATTGTGTACGAATTTGAAGTTCATAAATCGCAATTATTTTTCTATCAACCTAATAATATTTAATAAATGATTATTGATAATTTTTGATTCTTGTTGAGATGCATTTCCTTAATAATACTATCATCCTTAAAGCAAAAATGAGCAGAAAAATGAAAGTGAATTTCAAAACAACGTTAGAATTCTATACATACAGTGCTCTCTCTCGCATCGCAACACCTCGAGAGTCCTGTTTCGGTGCGAGAGGGAACGATTTGTAGAATAGAAACGCATATTTAAAGCGTTCCGGCGTTCGTTACTCGGTGCTCTTTAATTACTGTCAGTACATATTTTTTCAAAAACCTACAAAAAACAAACCATTAACTATACATCCGTTTTTGTACTATACAAGTTATTATTATGAATTTCTGATCAATGTGCCATATATCCTAATCCAGCTTTATGGATCAGACATATTTCTTGGAAAATACGATTATTACGAATGCTTTGAGTAGGGAAATAAACCTTGACAGAATATCTTAAAATATCTAAGTGAATGCAGGATTTATATTGCATTTTTATCTTTGTCATAGAAATATAATTGATGCAAGTTTCATAAAATCTTTACACTTGAAAAGATAAGAAATAAGTTGAAATTGAAGGTAGTAGAAAAATATAAGTATGTTAGGTGTTTTATTTTTAAGTAACTTAACAATATTTAATAAATACTTGATTTGTTTAGGTTATATTCTTTTGAGTTTTTCAATTATATAATTATATATTATTATCAATCCATTTTTATAACTTATACATTTTATAAATCAAAATAAAAGAACTATCATAACATAATATATTAGAATTTATTTTCATAATATATATATATATATATATATATATATATATATATATATGTTCATTTGAATATAAAATAAAAATATAATAATAAAAAACCCATTTTTCTTAAATACCACATCAAATTTACAATAACAGTAGATATATATATATATATATATATATATATACATTCCATAATACCAATAATATTTAATATTTGCTATGATTTGTGATAATTGAAATTCATGTCACTGTAATGGAAAAGTCAATAGATTTTGCATGTAATCCAGTTTTCAAATACATATAAATCAGAATATACACGTAATGTAACAATACATTTTTTTTTTGTTAAATTGATGTAGTTTAAAATAATGGCTTTGATCGTTTTCGTTCTGCTTATTTAAAACTTGAAAATTTATTACTGATGTAAACGGAAAATTAAATGGTTATATATATATATATATATATATATATATATATATTAGATCGTATATTGTTTTTTTTTATAACATAAAGAATGAATTTAAATATTCATACATATTAATTTTCTGCCTAAAAATAAATTTAAATTATTTATTTTTTGTGAAAAGAGGTGTTCGATGAATATGAAATATTATAACTAGATTTTTTGTTCCATCTATGAAATATAAATGCGTATTATTTTATTGAACTAAAAATACAAATGTTTAAATATAGTGTGAATTAACATTAATATTTCACAATTGAGTTACTAGAAAAAAAATAATTTTTATGGACTTTACATTAAAAAAAAGTGTACGTCTGGTTTATATAATAATATAAAAGGAAAATTAATTTAATTCTACATCAATAACTTCCCATTTAAATAACTTTGTTTTAATAACTATTTTATAGCATTAAATATTTTATATATTTAAATTTTTTTTAATAATATTTTAATTTTAATTTTAATTTATATTAATATTTTTAATAATTATATATATATATATATATATATATATATATGAATATAATGTAATAAATTTATGATTTCTATTTAAATTTAACTACTTTAAAAATACTACTAATTTTAAACAGAATTTAATAAAATTAATAATACATTCATTGTATATATTTAATCAATAATCTATATTATTTGTTTATTTATAACTTTGTTGGTGATAATATATGTTGAGACTAAAAGGTACAGTTTAATTAAAACTCGGGAATAACATCAGAAATGACGTATTTGATATAAATTTGATTCATATTTATTAAAATATGTATATAAAATATGTTTTCTATTTATTTTCAGTTATTTTTATATATAAATATATGATATATGATAAATATATAATAAATGAACACAACATATTTAAAAATATATCAACTCTGAATTAGATTATTTTGTCATTTACTAAACGTAAGAGTCATTATTGGAATCAGATCTACATGAGTATTAATTGAAATGAGAGGGTTGAAAATTTAGTTTTATTTTTTTCAAATGTATTTGAAAAAATATAATTTTGTTAAAGTAGAATTTTAAGTTTTATAAAAATTATCCAAAAGTGGAGATCTTTGTTTTTACAGACATTTTTGCAAGAAATAAGCAAAGGATCACCGGGTGAAATTATAAACACGTTTTTCAAGATACCCAATATATATTGGGTATATATATATATACATTATATATATATATATATATATATATATATATATATATATATATATATATATATATATATTTATGTACAATATAACACACACACATATATACATAGATATATACACATATATTTATTTATGAAAAATTATATTAAAAAAACTGTTATATTGTGACACAATGTTATATTTAATTGTATATTTTTTGTTATTTTTTATTGTTTTTCAAATTGTAGAACAAACGGTAAAATTATTATCAATAATCTTTTTATGGAGAAAACATTGTTAAGGTTAGTTGGAAAAAATATTCAGTAATGTATATGAATTTCATGGTCATAAACCGCAATTATTTTTTACTGACCTATTAAAAATATTGTTCTTAAACACTTTATGCAAGCTTCGATACAGTTATAATTATATATTTTTTATCTCTGTAATCCCAGTAATAAATTGCTCTGTTCTTAGTTCTTGTAGATTAATTCTTAAGATTCAATTTTCTACTAATAGTTTCAGTACATGTTCCATCTTGAGGTATATTTAGATAACACTTATATATAGACAGTTTGATAAGAGTTATCTAAATCTAGCTGAATGTGCACGCATGTTGGAATTAGTAACAAAAAAAAGAAACTCAAATAATTCAAAATTATGAAAACCACAAAAAAATCTGTCAAATCTGTATAAATGAAATGTGAGGTGACAGTGGTTGTTGTGAGGATTAAACTTTAAAACTCAAGTTGAAAATTTATTCGGATTATCATATTTTCATCAAAACATGATATATAATAGAAATTTGAATTTAAATTCAGACTCTATATTCGCTAAGGAATATAGCAGCAGGAACAATTTGATTAAATTTTATAATATGTATATATATATATATTAGGTGGGAAAATTAATTCGGTGCCTTTTTTATAGAAATTAATTGTTTACGGAAAAGTGATATGCAGACAATTTTAATTCTCAAAATATCTTGTTAATTCAGTGTCTTTTTTATAGAAAATGAATGTTTCAATAAAAATAGAATACACTTCAATCTGCAAAATATAACCAATGATTTTATATAACTTTGCTCCATCTGTCGTGTAACTTATGAATCCTTTGGAAAAAAATGGCTTTGAGTTGATGAAATCGTAATGCATTTTCGGACCTCTCTCACTGTTTTAATATTTTTTGCATATTTTATGCGCTATGATATCTTTCCTCAGCTGAATAAATCAATCCTACTGCTTCAACAGCATTTTTTTCAACAGGAACGGGAAAAGTATGCAATGTCTAATATACAGCTTTTCGGACGCCATGTTCATTACTTCTTGTGAGATTATACCGACAGTTTATCCAAAATATATAGTGTTTTTTAAATGTTAAGTTTGTCAGTTTAAAATGTTAAAACGATGAGAAAATATTTTTATTTAAAATAGAGAAATGGCGTTATTAAATTTAAATAATTTTTTACATCTAATATATATATATATATATATATATATATATATAAATATGTGTGTGTGTGCGTACGTATTGTACGTATTGAACATTTCTATCGCTATTCAGTAGTCTATCCTCTGTTATTATTAACCTGTATGCCTTTGTAATAATTTTGACATTATTTTGACATTATGAAGAATGATAGCATTTTATTTATATGACTGTGGACACCATTGTAAGTTCATATTTCGTGTCACACGTGATATTTGTTTACATTCACAAAACATTGTATAATAAAACCATAAACGATGAACCGTGTAATGTGGAAAATGACCCATGATTGAACGAAGCTAGGGAAAAAATACACAAAAAAGGGAATAAATGTATGGACATATCGCATAACGTAGATTGGATTCATTCAAAACTTGTTATCGAATAGTCAGTATAAAAGTGAATGTCTATATCATTTATTAGAATCGCATTTATTTTTTATAATGTTGGCATACAATTTCAAAAATTTATATAATTTCTTTTCAGAAAAAAATTCATTTCAATGCATTATAAAAAAAATATTTTTCATTTTATATAAACTTATTTTTAAAATTGTTAGAATTTTTGTTGGAAAATATGTATATTAAAGTTTAAAAGCATGTAAGATAGGATTTTATTTACTAGCAAATATAATTTAATAATCAAAGATAAAATATATACTCATATTATTTTAACAGCATTGATGTACGTGTTTGTAATAATTATAATATTATTTTCATTGAGTTTAAAACAAATTACATAAAATTGATATGTGAGTAAATAAAAAAAACATTTTTATTCTTTTTTATATGATTAGCTTAATGCTTTAATGGCTTCGACAAATTACCGTTGTTTTGAAATGTTATATAAACGTTTTTTTTTCATAGAATGAATTATATAGATATACATAAGCCAGCATGAATAGTTGAAATCTTTGAAACACATAGAACTATGTAATGAAAAATTGATGAGTACAAATGCAAAAATACAGACAAACTGAACAAACAAGTTGTTTATGTCGTTGCATTATTGATTAATACTTTGTGTAAAAACAGCAGATAAAATGATCAGTGGGTTTATTCATTAAATCGTTAAAATAAAAATCATTTAGTATATTTTTTATAGACATTTATTTTCTGTTATATGATTTCCTCGATATTTTGTTTCATTCGTATTTTATTAGGAACTTAAATCACATAAAATCACAAAAGGATGATATTAAGAAAGTTTTATTATTAAAAAAACGACATAGTTCAAACAAAAGTACATTATATATGAGAACATTGTTCTTGTTTAAACATGCCGAGTTTTGTTTCATTCGCATTGATTGTTTTGTTAAGGCCCCTGTAGTTTCTTTTAATCGAATTCTGAGTAGTGTTGTTTAAATTTTCAAGCGGTACATTCGTTATATATTCAAATGTTCAACATTGTATCGATAAAGAAAGATCAGAAATTTTATGCTTTTATATAACGTTATCGAAACTTTAAACGACAGTTTGAAATTTTACGAACGGAGTCAGTTTAACTATTCAGTAATAATTGAAACTGGAAAATTAAAAGAACTAGAAATTTAAAAAAGGAAATGTATTGATATATATATATATATATATATGTGTGTGTGTGTGTGTGTGTTTGCGTGTGAATAATTATCTTCATTTTTACTTAATAAATGGATATTTAGAAATATGATCGTTCCCAAAAGATGATACGACTTACTTTTGTAATAGATTACAATTTGCATTTTTATACTAAATTGGTTCCTAATGATATGATATTTTTATTTAAAAAAATTCACAATTTTTAATTTAATAATTTGTACATGACTACATTAATTAAAATTGTGTATTAAAATATTACAAGTGTATATATAAATTATAAATTATTTAAATACAGAAACATACAGAATAATATTTTTAAATTGATGTAAAATAAAATCAGACTAGAATTTAATTTATGTTACTGATTATCTGTTTAACATGTTAATTGTCTAACTAGCAACATGGTAATGACAGCTTTCAAATGAAAACGGTTCAACTTGAACGAACTAAAATATTATTTTATACCAAAACATAGCAAAATATAAAAGATTTTTTTACAAATCCTTAACTATTTAATAAAAAAATATGAATTATATTTAAAAGTATAAAATTATTATCAGAAATATTTTTCTTGCTAATAATATTAACCTAGAAATGATAATCTTAACCTTTAACACAGACTTTCCTCTGCTAAACATACATGAAGTCTATTCAAAAATATCAATATTTATATTGAATATATAATTTAAGAATTTGTATACTCATTTATAAAAAAATGTTTAAATTTATGGCTCTTTGGTTATGCCATTTTTCCATTTTCTCTGAAGATAATATTTTTTACCGACATGTTTGCTGAATATTTAATACACAAAATATTTATAAGTGTTAGTTTTTATCTATTATACATGTTTATATATATATATATATATATATATATATATATATATATGTAATAAATTCATTGTCTAATTATTAAAATGCATCAGAAGAACAACATATTACTAATTATCGTTCATGAAAACATTATAATTAGACGTTCATTTATGTTTCTATTGAAGAAAAAATGAAGAAAAGTTTTATGAGAAAATCAAGTGTTTTTCATGGAAAACACATTTAAAATTTAGAGTAGTATGTGTTTTATTCCATTATGTTTATATATTTTCTTGTTTGATGTTTGTTCAGTATAGTTTCCTACACTATTGATAAATTGGTTGCTGTGTTTTTTTCCGTTTTGTGAAACAAAGTTTTCCTGTATCATATATTATATCTTTTATATATGTTACTTTAATCCGGTTATGCGGAGTTTTAACGTGCTCATATTTTGATTAATTTACTAGTTTTCGAAGAAATTTATTTGGAATTTATTACTTCAAACTGGCGTGCCAAGTAATACTATTGGCTTTTATTATATTATACTGTGATGAATTAGTTTTGTTCATTAAATTTAAATATGTTTTTTAATTAAAGAGTGGAAATAGTTTTAAATTCTTTATATATATATATATATATCCAATGTCTCAAAAATTAATACACACTTTATTTTCTTTTTAATCTCATTATTTGTTAATATAGTGTAAATGTTTAAATAAATGGAACGTCATCTAAAATATTTGAATTGTTCACCGCTTGTTTTCTGGAACTGCTGATATCTTCAAATGTATTTTTTGAGATAATAGGGTATATTTGTTCAATGACTTTCTCTAAATCTCCAGATATTATATGTTTCATGTCATATAATTTTTCTTTGAAGTAATATCACACAAAAGAGATAAGCATTTATTTTCTATTAGCTTCTTTAAAAAACTTTCATGAAGGTAGATCTTAATCAGAATATGTTACTTATTCTTGTTGAAAATAAAAATATAATCTTCACACATTCGGCATATTGTGAACATGATTCATGTTAAAGTACAGAACGCCGATAACATTTATATCAAAAAAAAATGGTACTATAAAAACTTTCGATGTCAACTTACACCATACTGTAAGCCCGACTAAATTTATATCTTGTTCAACATGAACGTTTGGATTATCGATAGACCAGTTCATATGTTGTGACGATAGATAGTACTATTTAAATTTAATATGGCTTCGTTATATCGAAATTCCGTTCGAAAGAGTATTCGATTTCTGATACTTTTTTCTGAAATTCTACTCACCGGTTTTAATCATTTCCATTAAAATCGTGCACTATTTATTTCAATATAATATTTTTACTCCACACGTTTCAAAATTCATTGAAATCTCGTCGTTGTTATTTTTTTCACAAATTCATTTCCTTATAACTTGCCTCGAATATAGCAAATCGTTTTAATATTACCGTCGAATGATTAATGCTTATTGAATTCCAATGTTTCGAATAGTGTTTTTCAATATGTTTCAGAGAAGTATTGGATTTAAATATATCTTGAATAGGAAAAATAATCAGTAAAATTGGACATTATGTAGCAAATTTACATCTCATTGATTATATTCTATTATATTTTCGTATTTACATATCACTACAAGATTAATTTATACTGCTCAAATATTAATCGTTGATTCTATATTTAAAAATGAAATTTTAATTGGAAAAGCGAAGTATGCGTAACTTATATAGATAAAAATAATGTATATTTTGTTCATGTACTACACTATAAATGATATTCACTTTTTATACCCATTTTGTTTGTAATTTATTTTGTTATCACAAGTAAACTTTTTTATTTATTAACATGTCTATATACATATATAAAGATTATATATACAAATATTATTTTGTTAAATATTATATATATATATATATATAATATTAAAAGGAACAATATTTCTAAGATAAACAACTTTTTACATCAGGATTATTTAAAACTAAAAAAAGATTAGTTTCTTTCATTTTAAGATAAAACTACATATAAGTCGATGTATATTTATTTTAGTCATTATAATCATTTAGAGATTTTTTGAAAACACAAGATTTCACAAATTGTGATTCTGAGAAAAGTCTACTTTTTCAGTAAAACAATGGCAAAAATAAAAATAAGTTTTTTCATGTACATACATTTTATTGAAATGTAATTTTGTCGCCATAAATAAAAATGGACATGTTGTATTTCTTTAAGAAATATTTGTTTAATATTTAACGTTAATGTTATTGATATTTGTTTTCTCTACATTTATATTTATTTATTAGATCTAAAAAATAATTCGGTGCCTTTGAATTGAATCAATTATAACACTGTTCTATATTAAAATATTTTTTCGTCGTTTTAGCATTTTAAAGTGCCAAACTTAACATTAAAAAACACTGTCTATTTTGATCAAGCGATTCATATAACTTCACAAAACAGTAATGAGTATGATGGCGTCAAAAAAGTAACATATTAGTCATTACATACTTTTCGCATTCAAGTTGAAATAAAGCTACCATAGTCACGGGAATGATTTATTCAGCTTTTGATGAAGGTGTTGTCATGTATAAACATGCAAAAAATGCTAAAATAGTGGAAGTAGTCTAAAAATGCTTTACACCTTCATCGATTCAAAACCGGCATCTCAAATAATGGAAGATATTTTGAGGATTATGATAGGAATTATTTTCCGTTTTTCCGTAAATAAACATTTATTTTCTATAAAAACAACATCGAATTAATTTTTATATCTAACATATATATGTATATATATATATATATATATATATATATATATATATAATAATATAATATATATATAATATGTAAATATATATATATATATATATAATATACAGGTATATAATACACAATACTTTACAAAAAAAGAAAAGAAGATTGACGAACTCTGACTATAGTTAACATCAAAGAATATGTCAAATATACAGAAACTATTATTACATGTGACTCAATAGGGAAAATTTGACATTCAATTTCAGTTCACGTTCTTACCAAATATCTTCGTACATATTGCTACTAGTGGTGTTTCCATTCTATGTGATTTGATGACCTAAATATAGGATCTTTGATATATTTGTAAATAAAAAAGAAACTGAATAATCTTGAATATATATATATATATATATATATATATATATATATATAAGTACAAGTTTGGAGTAACACTTGTGCGTATATAAAATATATATATTTGAAAATATGATACAAAAATAACATATTAAATGTGTAAAATATTCACTTTGAACATTTTTAATGTAATATTATATATATATATATATATGAGAAACAGAAATAGAAGAAGTTAGAAAATATGTTTATCTAGGCCAGCTGATCAAAAAAGATGGATCATTCATTGAAAAAGTAAACAGGAGAATCAAAATGGGATGGAACTCATTTGGACGAAACGCTTCGATATTTAAATCTGCAATCTCACTCTGTTTGAAGGAAAAAGTATATGATCAATGTATACTACCATTCTTTACCTACGGCAGCGAAACATGGGTGCTTAACACCGAAATCATTCAAAGTCTTCAAACAACACAGAGAAGTATGGAAAGATGTATGCTAGGAATAAAAAGGAGAGACAGGAAAAGAATACAATGGATACGAAAATAGACGAGAGTCACAGATGTAATAAGAACTGTAGAGTCCGAAATAGAAATGAGCGGGTCATGTTGTAAGAAGGGAAGGCAACCGATGAACAACAGAAACTATTAAGTGGAAATCAAGGAATATAAAAAGACCAAAAAAGAGACCAATGAACAGGTGGAATAAGAAAATTAAATTTTTATTGGAAATCAGTAGAAAAGAGGCATTTAATCGTACAAAATTTAAAATCATGGAAGACGCCTTTATCCAGCAGTGGATTGACAGATGATGATGATGATGATGATGATACTTTTTAGGAATTCGTCATGAATGAAATTTGTAATAAAAATGTTTTATCAAATATGCCTGAACATATCCGTTGAAAGTGAATAATTCTGTACAAATGTAAGGAATAGTAAAATTTAAAACTATGAAATGTTGTACGAAGAAAATATATTTATGAAAGATTTTAATATATTCTCAAAGATGATAATTTGCATAATATTTCATGCGAAAATGAATTCAGAGTAATATGAAAAATGTGATAATATTTTTAAATAAAATCAAGTTTATGAATAAAACTTACATTCATATCTTGTATCCGAGTCGGAACAAAGTACAGATTTAATTTTTGAACAACTTAATATATTCAGATTATACTGTACCTAGTTTGTTGATATTGATGTCTGGAAAGTTAATGCTTATTTTTAAGAAATATTTAAGAAAACTATATATATATATATATAATTATGTATTTATTATTTTCTTCCATAAATTCATTTGTTAACTTTCACGAAACTTGAAGATTTTAATTTTTCTCACTGTGTAAATATTGTCGAAGAAAAACAACATAAAATGCTTTATTTATGCCACTCAAACATTTAAAGTACTTGCTGTTAAGAAAAAATTACAGATTAGAATAAACGACATTCTAAAGGTACAAAGTCTTGTAAATAAGGTGAGCATGCTAGTATATCTCACACAATATCTCAGTTTTTTTCGGGCAATGAAGAGACATGTATTCTGACGTAATGGAATACAATGTATTTCCTCTTGGGTAATTCTGGATTGCTGCTCTTAATTCATGAAAATCACACTTTTCTAAATATATCGACTGGTTGTGTGATAGAGGTTTATATCCGTATATTTTCACAATTTAAATTTTTATTCATTTATAAATCACACAATGTCTTTTTAAATCAAATATGTCCCGTATTTGATCAATGATCAATTTTATTTTTACTTATGCTTATTTTGATATCGATATCATAATCGTTAGAGCGCTAAGGATAAAAAAAAGATTTTTATTAACTTATTGCTCTCAATTAATAGATAATTGAACATTTTGGATTGAAAAAATATCGATTTGTGGAAAATTAAAAATTCATTTTTGGAAATTAATTTGTCTCATTGCCAAAAACGGTTATTTATGTTAGAATCATATTATTTTTCTGGTTCTAAATATATTAGTTTAAAAGAAACGTTTAATGTTTTCAAATAAAAATTAGGAAAAGTAATAGTTTATATATCTGGTATTTTTTTTTGAACTTATTTTGTGAAATTATTCTCGCTCATTTACTTATATTCCCCTTCATATTATATAATATACTTTTAATTCTTAAAAGTCTCGTTCTTTACATCATGCACAAAATCAATAGTTTGTTTTAAATATTTACTAAAAATATAACAAAATTGTGTTTAAAAATAAATTTTCTAAATATATTATTTGACCATTTGAGAATGTATAAAAATATTATTGTTAGTTTTCAATATACAAAGTTCTACTTCAAGTTAAGATAACATAAACAACATAAATAAACTAACGTTTCGGTATTGAGCGCGTAAACCGTAAAGAAAATATATGACAAATGGACGTGTGCCTTGTGTAAGTATATCCTCATATCGTATCTTCATCTATGATATAACAGCAAGGGACGATTTAAAAATTATGATTTTAAAATAGCACACGAAATATGTTCTCCAAAACATTGAAATATTAGGTTTGTAAGAAAATAATTGTGGTCTTTTTTTGAATTCTAATCTTCTTTTTTCCATCGTATTCATGCTAATATCATATTAAAGTGCTTTTTTGGTATGTATTTTAGTAACACCGACTTCCGTTTTATTATTAATTTTGCTTCAAATTGGGCTTTAATATTTTTATTAGTATATATATATATATATATAATCAATTATATATATATATATATATATATACATATATATATATATTTACTGATATACTGAAATAAAATGTGTAGTGTAATAAAATTGAATTAAAAAATCAGTTTTATATAATTTTTTTT
Organism: Acanthacorydalis orientalis; assembly: GCA_034766995.1. Lineage (NCBI taxonomy): Eukaryota > Metazoa > Arthropoda > Insecta > Megaloptera > Corydalidae > Acanthacorydalis > Acanthacorydalis orientalis. The sequence goes on along the minus strand of CM068314.1, from coordinate 21,706,589 downwards.
ACTGTATGAAACGTAAAAATAAAAAGTAAATTACATTTAAGTTATAAGTATCCTTTTTAGTAGTGAATATTAAATTTATAATAAACACACACACGTATATATATATATATATATATATATATATATATATATATGTGTGTGTATATATAATTACATTTTAATACACTACTACATTTTAAAAAATATTTTAAAAGTATTTCAGTATATATTTAAGTGTATATATATATATATATATATATATATATATATATATATATATATATATATATATATATAATAAAAATATTGAATCAAAATATATTCAGCATGTTATTAACTTTATCACTAATACACACACATATACACATACTCATACACATATATATATATATATATATATAATATCAATGTGTATGTGTGTACGATAAATTTAATAACAAGCTGAATATATTGTGATTCAATATTTTTATGAGTATATATATATATATATATATATGTGTGTGTGTTTTATGTGTGAATTGTTAGTTCTAAAACGAACATTCTTTTTAATATTAGTTTCTCAGTAAACAAAACTAATTAAAAATAATACACAAATATTTTTTTTATTTTTAAACTTTTTTTTAAAAGGCAAGTAACTGAAAACAAATAATGATCAAAGAGTATATTTGATATCTATATAAGTTAATTTCTCATTAATTATTAAGAATGCTGTTTTTGATGCGCAGGACGTTTCTTTTTCTAACAAACACTTTTTATGTTTATATATACTCTTGAACGGAACATAACCGCATCATAAAATTTTTGATGTCTTTTTAATTTTTTTTTTAATAATTAATATGAAACTTCAGAAGATTTTTATATTGCCAGGAAATTCTTTGAATATTATTTTTCAATCAATATTTTTTTTTAAATTGTATATTATGAATTTAGGTCAGTTCCGTTCAATTCAGATGAGATATGATAAGGTTTATTTCAGCCAATATAAACAGAATAAATATTTTTAATATGAACATAACGTGTTTATTTTACATTTAGTTACTGTATATTGTGTTAGTTATTGTATGAATTAAATTATCTAAACTGCAAAATTATAAAATTATTGAAGTTTTTTTATAATATATATTGAAAACAAGTTATTTTTTTCATTTTCAAGATATTGCTTTTTTAAATAGCATAATTATGCAAATTAATTGACAAAAAATTTACGTTATCAGTAAATAAATATTTTTTTTAATAAAAATCATAACTGAAATCGAAGCAAATATTTATATTTAAATTTTGACATACTACAAAACAATATTTAAGTCAATATTGAATATTAATTAATATGGAAATATATTGAAATGAATACACACACACACACACACACACACATATATATATATATATATATATATATATATATATGTATGTATATATGTGATTTTACTAATAAAACAGTCACTATTTGTATTTCTTAAAATGATCATCAAAAATTAAATTTAACAAGCGTCACCACCATAAGAACAATAAAGCCGTTAATTTATTCAATACAATTTCTTTCTATACGTACTTTGAATTGAATTTTAATAACATTATCTTAGTTTTCAATTGAATTGTTCTTCCTTTTCAGAACCGTTGATAATTTTCTTTATTTAATTTAAGCTTTGTCGAAAATTATTAAACAGAAGGTGAATATTGAAACTTAAATCATTGTTTGTGTTTCGTAAACGGTTATATTTAATACAATCGTTAAAAAGCGTATTTGCGAAAATGTTGTTAAGAAAAGCATAGTATACAATTAACGAAATTTTATATAACATCACTGAACTGAATAATTCATTTATAAAATTATTATTACTTCAAAAAACTTCTTAAACTTACAGGCTCTAGTGAAAGTTTTCAAGTAAATAATTATTAAATGATTAAGTGTGTATATATATATATATATATATATATATACATATATATATATATATATATATATATATATATTGAATTTGGAAATGTTATCGATTTAATAACAATTTGTAGTTGTATATTGAAATATAAATTGTATTATGTATGTATTATTGTATATACTTTACATGAAGGCGTTTATTCTAAAATTGTCTTCAGAAATAAATTTTCATTTTCCTGCCATTCACGAAAAATATTTTTGATAAACATTGTTTTTTATCATTTGGATATTTTGTAAGAGCTTTCTTGCAATACTATTATCTTTCGATAGCTAAGGTACAGAAAAATTGATGATTACATCGATGTTATAAATAAATTAATACAAAAAATATAGAATTCCATACATTTTTTTATCTAAAAATAAAAAGATTTGATAGATTCTTCTGTGCCTTCAAGTGTTGAAAATGATTGCATCACTGTCGAAGCACGTATGAGCAACAATTAAAAATGATCAATAATCAATTATTAAACATCTTCATTCAGAAAAAAATTTTGAGAATGCTCAAATGAAATATTTTTGTGAAAGTGAGATTAAACACGGCATCAAAAATGAAATTACAGAACACTTTTATGAAAGACTGTATTTATATCTAAATTAAAATTATTTTTCGAGGATTTCTAATATTCTTAGTTATGAATCGAATCAATTTTCAAATATAAGTAATAGATGAACTTATACTTTAATTAAATATATTTTTTTAAAAAATATACTTTTTTACTTGTTTAAAAACATATTAAATAACTAATTTGTTATTAAATAGCAAGCAGATATGTATAACTTAATAATCATTTATTAATATTACTTATTCAGTTATAACTAAAGACTCAAATATAAAACAGTAATAATAAATAAGTATGAAATTTCATATTGTAAGTAAATTCTTTATACTTCCTTTCATAAATGAATTAATTATTGCAGTTCACATCATTTTTTTGTAATATTTTATTCAATTTAACTGAAAATAGACTGTATTATTATACAAATATTCAGATTTTTTAAAAAATTATGAATTATACACGTCAGTATTTATAAGTTTAATAGAAAAATAATTACTATTTTTGTTTTCTGAATTCTAACCATAATTATTTTTAATGAAAGTGTCATTTCGTATTTATGTTAAAAACATCTTAAAGTGCATTTCTCGGTCTTTATTTTGATAATATCGATTTTTATTTCATTATTAATTTTGCTTCAAATTGAGCTATTGAATTAACGATGGAAAAAAAGCAAATAATATCAATTTTTTCTGAGTTTAAAACGGGTGGTAAAGCAGTAAAAACTGATCATAAACTAAACGATGCTTTTAGTGTAGGTACTGTAAAGGAACGTACGGTTCAATGGTGGTTATAAAATTTTCGTGCTGGGTACGAGAGCCTTGACGATGAAGAAGGTTGTAGGCATTTTTTTCAATTCATAACGACTAACTGAAGACGTTAGTTGAATCAAAACCACGCACAACAATTCGAGAGCTTGCACAAAAGTTAGTTGTTAGTCATCGAACAGTTCTGGACCACCTTGAACAACAAATTAAAAAATGTATATGTATTTGAAGGTCATAAACCGCAATTATTTTTCTAATAACCTCATATATTACTGATCAGGTACTATATTTTATTTACTTAAACTATATTATTTTGTTATTTTTTAAATATTAAAATAAACTTCAATACTAGAACATTTTTTTATTAAAACACAACGGAAATATTACATTCAGTACGAGATAATAGAGTGTTTGGAATCATGTGAAGTATATGTTAGATATTGTAATTGTTTTATTTATTTTGACTGAAAATTAGAGTTAGAGGTTGATTCAAATGTAGTTAATTTGAATTATAATGATTTAAATATTCTATTATATACAGTCAAGTCCCTTTTATGCGGTAGATACGTTCTACAGAAAACCGCATATAAAAAATTGCACAAAAAAAGATACAACTTACGTTGAAACATTAAGGATACGTTCCATAATTTTTTAAACCTGCATAAAATCAAATCAATGAGTTAAATCTGAAAGAAATTGATATAAAACTTAAAATAAGTTTGTTTTAAAACTTTATTCGTTTAATTTTATTAAAAAGTAATAATTATTTTGACATTTTTTTTATCAGAATTATTGTCACTATCTGACAATGTTCGGCATCATTTGCGAACTGGTGCGAAATCACTTTCATTACTAGAATAGATAGTTCATCCATCAGATTTGAATGGTAAAGACAATGGTTCTTCACAAACAGAATTAGCGTCAACTTCATCCTCGTTCTGTGTTAATTTTTTTCCTCTGACAATATAATCAGTGATTAAACTTTACAATGATGATTTTACTAATTTTTTATGCAGTTCGCCATATTCAGACATACAATTCTTCAGTACACGTTGAAGTTTGAAGGCTTATTTAGAATTTGTGCCATGAACAAGAAAATGATTTTCCGATTTATTGCTAAGTTGAAGACCTTCTCAAATTATATTATATGCAGTGAGAGGGATAGTTTTTTCTCCAGCTTCACTATCGTTTTCCGTGTTTTCGACGATAATCTAAAGTTACACCAATCATATCATCATCACTTAAGGAATTATCGACAAGTAATTCATCTACATCATTCTGGCTAAAGGTATCAAAACCTTATCTTCCAATTTAATATGCCAAAGTAAATATTTCAACTGTTAATGTCGATCTTTGAATGGTTCCACTACAGACCAAGCTACTTTCCAGCAAGCATTTAAAGTTTGTGGTCTTATGTCAGCGATAGCTGATACAACATAATTTAAACAGTTGAAAATATAAAATTTTAAATTAAACATATAAATTTAAAAAAATATAATAATTTAAATTTAAATTTTTTAACCAATGTGTAGCTCATATATGTATATACAGCAGGGAAACCTCGAATTTGCATGAAATATGCACCGCATAATTTAAAAATAGCAATAAAAAGATTAGCATAAAAACAGATTCGACTTTATATAATTTTTTTGATACTGTGATTAAATTAATTTTAATGTATCCCTTTTCACTTTTCTATAAACTGCAGAAGCTTTTTTGATCAAAAATGTTAAGTGATTGCAGGGTGTAATTTCAATTTCACTTTGTAATTGAATTTATACCCCAGTAGGCTAATTATTTATTAATTTAAAAGCAAAATTTATAAAATACATAAAGATTTATTTATTATTTGAATGTTATTATTTTTCGTTTATAAAATTGTTAATTAAGTTATTATTTAAAATTTTTTTAAAAAATTTCCATATAAATTTTAATTTAATATTGGATATTGAAATAATAAGCATAAAATATATAAAAACCCTCATTAAAAACATTAATAGAATTTTATATGAATTGAATGTGTTTATTATTCTGCTCTATTGATGGATTTATTTCAGTACGTTTTATTTAATTATACAAATGTTAAAATAATATAAATAGATCTTTTATTAAAAATATATTGATTTTTAAATTAAATACGCATTTATGCCTTAATAGAAATTATCTTTATTTATTTGAAATATCAATTAATTTTCTTGGTTCTAAGAAATATCTTATTGAATATATATATATATATATATATATATATATAATACTATTGTTATTTACTACTGCTATAAACCTTAGATGTCGACGCGTTCTTAAACCTCAAATATCTATCTATCTACTACTACGAACAAACGTCTCTTTGGCTGCATATAAGTAATTAAGACACAGTGGGGATTATTTCAACATTTCCTCAATAAATATTAAATCTCTCCTAAAATTCTCGGAAATGTGTTCATTTGATCTCAAACTTCCAAGTGTTAATTTTAGTAATATGAAAAATGAGCGATTTGACAGTGAATAAATATGAAAAGTTATCAATGAACGATGAATTCAGTTTCATCAACGTTTTATCAGATTCTAACAGGTAGAATAGTTTCATTCTTGTTATAAAACAATTTTAATAACGTTAATAAAACTTTAAAAACTTATAGCTGGTTATGAATTTTTTAATAACTAATAAAAAAAACATAATTTCACGTAGATTGTCGAATTTGCAGTTCCCTGTGTAATATTATGAAATATATAATTTTATGATGTTATACATTGTATGGTAAAGTAATCAAACAGATATAATATATAAGAGTTACATTGAAATCTTGATATTTCATGATTTATTATAAAGCGGATTTAATAGCTCGGAGGTCATTTTATATTTTATATGTTTTTTTCTCTTTGATACCAAATTTGTTTTTATATGTTATATATATATATATATATATATAATATATGATCATTGCATACTTACAAGTGTTTTTGGTTTTATTTGAAATACAAGAAAAACAGGAAAATCTTAAGACACAATAATTAAATGAATTTTTATCTTTACATAATTTTGTTTATATATTCTTGTTAGGTATATCAGGTTATTTTTTTTTTGAAAAAAATAACGCTTGATAAATGAGCACCATTTTGATGCCCGTATTCCTGTTCTTCGAACTTATTCGGAAATTTTCCATTGTGCGTTTTAAGAGGTCTATTAGAATCCTCACAATTTCTTCTTGGATTTTTTAATTTAAGTTCAGTGATAGTGTGTGGACGATCAATATACATTTTGCACTTTAGATAACTCCAAAGAAAATAATCAGAAAATATCGCCAATTTTGGAAATAATATGGTGCGGAAGGGGCTCTTTAACAGTAGACATGGACAATCTAGCTGCATGACGTGTTAGCTCATCTTACTGGAACCATGTATTTTGTGGAAATCTAATTAATTATTTGATTAGAAATGTTGTAATTATGTTAGTATAGCGGGTTGTTAACGTTTATGGTATTTGTGTTGTCGTCTTCGAAGAAAAATGGCGCTTTAAAGCCGAAAGACGAAATTGACGAAAATACCAAACAGTAACTTTTCGACTATGCAGCAGCTTTTAATGTGATGCAAGTCAGTTCTTAGAATTTTCTAGAAAAGAAATACTTTACATATTTATATATTTTTTTTTTATTTTCATCTTCAATAAGTTGTCAGTTTATTCACATAAATATATAATGATTTCAATCCTTATACAAAACATAAAATGTATCATTAATATTTAATTATTTACTAATTTTTTTGAATATATATAATTGTAATTGAAAATATAACACACACAAACACACACACACACACACACATATATATATATATATATATATGTATATACAAATAAAGAAGAAATATTCCCATAACTGTATCATTCAATTTTTTTCTAATGTTAAATATATAGCATATTTAAATTAAATAATAATATTATATTCATTTTGTTTTGAAAATAAAATAGATTCAGTATGACAATAGATGTGTAAAAAACAAGAAGGTAGAATATGATAACAAGTTTACAGTCGGTAGTACGCTATTCACGTTCGCGGATGTTCGCAGGGTTCGAGTTTATTCAGTCAGAACAGCAGAGTCATGACTGAAATCATGCGAAAACGATTGAGTTCATGCATAACCGAACATATTCTGTCATCCTGATCGTATCGAATCAAAGCACCGCCTGTTAAACATATATATTTTTGGATATTTTTTTTCTGTATGTATTTTTGTCTGATTTGTGATATTTCTGGTCTGTATAGATTTTTTAATAAAATATCACTTTTTACAGCATTGAAATGATGTTGTTAATCTGTGTTAAAAGGAAATATTATTGATATATTCATATTTCATTTGAAATTTATAAAAAAGAAAGTAACGCGTTTTTACTTTAATAACGAGAAAAATATATAGTATTTAAATAATATATCATAGTATTTTTTACATATTATGTAAAAAATACTATATACATATTATGTACAGTATTTAGTTTGTAAATCTTTTTAGAAACAATTAAATTATTTTATTAATTTTTAAAAATCTGTGAGGTAAAGATTTTTGTTAAATACAACATTATGTTTAATTCAATAGAAATCTTTCAAGAGAAATCAAACATATTTAAATATATCATCACATATTTTCCAATTTTTATTTAAAAGTGTATTCGTATAGTGTGATTGTACATAACAAATAAAATAAGAATTTAATAGAATATCAAGTTCTTTGATAAAAGATAATTTAATTTCCCTTGTAAGCTGATATACTTTTTAATTTCCGTTTGTTTATAAAAATCAGTATTCATTTATTAAATATACAAAACATGTACATGTTATAAATGATGTATTTATATGAAAATTCAGTCAGTTAGAACAGACAAATATAAATCTTTTCTCAAATATAAGTGTAATTAGAAATGTGTGATATTTTTTTATTTACTTCATAGGTATAGTAATTCATTAAAGACTTTTTTCATTAAGTAAAAGAGATTACGAACACCGCGTTATTTGTAAAAGTTAATATTGTAGATGAATTAAAACATGAGTGATTTATGAAAGAGGAAAACATAGAAATGTTATACTTGTTAACTTAATATGGAATTAACATTTTTATACAATAAATAATGTTATGTAAAGTAAAATAAATAAATGAGCTTTTTGAAGGTTAATGAATTGGTTAAATATCGATGAGTGATTTCCATCTGTTGGTGTCACTATAAGAACTAAAATATTTCTGATCGATTGAGTTGAATTGCAACCCTATTTTTATTTACATGATAAATCAATAATCATTTTTAAATTTGGATTAGTATCAATGATAAATATTGCTGTAGTTTGTGTAATTACTCTTCTACGATATTTTTCAATGATTAAAATATAAAATAAATCATTTCTTTCTTATAATATAAAAACATTCTTATGAATACTAATGTTTGATTTCTTCAAATAAAACTGAATTATCGACTATCTATTTATTAACAGTAAATAGTGAACAAAATAACATCCTGTGGAACCGAATGAATTTTAAGCTCATCATGACTTTGAGTAACGAGTACTGAGGTGCACGATTTGCCTCGTTAAAAGAAATTTCGACCATGTTTCGAATTTGGGATTTGCGTTCAATAATGGAGTATTTTTACAGGGCCCTTTCACAGGTCTGGATTTTTTGGTTTCAACAAACAGAGCTCCAAAGTTCTTACGAAGGAATTCTGTTATTGGGATGTGAACGAAATATATATTATTTCTCAAATTTGTCCCCCTGTATGATCTTTACAGACCAACCTTATTACAGGATGAGTATGGCTTGATATGTTCCTGGCAAATATTTTTCAATTTTTCAGGGAAATAAAAACGAAGAGGCAAAATTCATATAACTTTTTAAAGAATAAAATGTCTAATTGTAAAATAAATTTAATAAAAAATACAAAGTTACATCAGAGGAAATTTTAAATTCATAGATATATTTTATTTAATAAATGAATAAAAAGGTTCTATTTAATTAGTGACAAGACGGAGATACGAGTAAATTTCTGTTCATTGCAGTTTTAAGCAGTAATGACAAATGTGTCAACAAGTAGATAAGCTTATATAATTACTTACTCTAATTTATTCATTATTAATAAATGATTACTTTTTTGTTAGGGTTTTTGTTCATTTTCCCGATATATATATATATATATATTGTGTTTATATAACTTTATCTGCGCTTGAAATGTCTTTCAATATTTTTATTACAACAAATTTTATTTCTTTGTTGTTTAAAATATATGTGAGGGTCAAATAAAAAATATTTTTGCTTGGAAAGGAGACAGGAAAAATATAACATTTATATAATTGACTTTTATATTCACCTCTCAAGTTTCTTTTTTAGTAATCGTGTAAACAAATAATATTTCCTCAAGGTTTTAAAACATTTAATAATGGTAATTCACGGTGTAGTAATGTAATCGTCACTTTATATTATTATGTACTTTTATATAATATATTAAATAAAAAAATAACTTTGAATAATTATATTAATCTGTAAAGAATGTTAGAAAAAAATATAAAAAAGTGATCTAGTTTTATTTATAGTTATGTATTAGTTTATTCATATTAATATTTTATGATAAGTTGTTTACTATTCTTAGTATAATTTCTTTAATATTGTTATACATAATTAATTTAAGATAATGTCTATGTACTCTAACCTGAAACTTTGTTATAACTGAAACCTTTTTATAATTAAATAATCCATTACTATCAAAATCTCTTATTTTATTAAGTGTAATTTTCTATGAAAATAATTTAACAAAAGTGTTGAAAAGAGAAAAGAATTGAATTCTATATACTTATATTAAATATCAAAATGATATCTTAATAGTTTCGTACATGAATATTCTTTTAGAAGAAATAAATTCATAAATAAGGCAAATATGTGTATATGGAAAAAAATATTTTTAAATAACAAAAAAAATCACCCAGTTAACAAGAAACAATGTATATTGTATTCTGTGATTACATATTTAGTTTGATTTATTCAATTTCACACAAAAAAAAATACTAACATATAAATATATGTCGCTGACAATGTCGTAACTGTTTTTGTACACGTTTTAAATTTTTTTTCTACCTAGTAAATATTCCATTATTTACGATATCCACACATATATATTCTTTACGGTCGCTATATTGTTAGATTTATTGTTAAAAATGGACAGTTTTTGATTAACTTTTACATAGAAAATTCGAGAATTCTTATACATTTTTGTATTGTATTTTTTTATATGCTGAGTTGTATACGAATATTTTAAATTTATAAGAATAAAAATATATTAAAATGATAAATAATATATCAAGTGACAATAATTATAATTTGATCGCGTACAATATCTAACAAATTAAATTTAAAGAATGCAGGAGCAATAATATACCGATTCGTTTTCATTTAATATATTTTATCGAGCTTCGTACAGAAACACATTATCAAAAAAAAAGAAAGAATGAACATAATTTTTACGGATATGTCACACCAACAAAGCTTTAAGTTATCTGTATGAGGCAGCTTAATATTGATTTCTTAGGCGTACAGAATGCTTCTTAAACTTCAATTACGGAGATTCAACGAGTATTGCAGAATGGAAGCTACCAGTCAAATATTGTTTATGAGATAACTTTTCCAAATACTTATGTTGTCATAAAGTAGACGATAAAGAGATAAGTTTACGCTTTTGTTCTGTACCAAATAAAGAATCATCTCATTTATAATAAGGATAGTGTGTGCTTTTGTCATTCGTTTGTGATTTTAAAATTGTATTTGTATGACGTACGAGATTAGCCAATTCAATTCTTTTTAAATTTAATTGTTTTTCAATCTGATAAAATAAATTAAAATACAATTTATATTATGAATTCTTATATATATATATATATATATATATATATATATATATAAAGTAGAATAAAGATATATTTTTTAAGTTATGACAAGTAAATAAATACAGTGGCATGAATTTTAATTTTAAAATTTTTTTTCTTTATTTTCTTCAGTTATATGAATTTAAAAATTGAAATTAAATATATATTTAAAGTTATTTCATCTGTATAGTTTTAAAAAGGGTTCATAAACATTTTTAAAGTACGGAAATTATTTCTCAGTATATGAATATTTAAATGAAAAACAAGCATTTATTTGCAAATTATATATATATATATATATATATATATATATATATATATATATATATATATATGAAAATTTTCAATACATTAAAACATTACTATGGTGTGTTGAAAAGTGAGATGATATGCCGAAATAAATTTAATACTTTAAAGTATTCAGTTGTCTCTCTAAATTAAAGAGTCTACATAAAAAATCTTTTAACACATTTTGAATATTGACTTAATAGCTTGTTTCTCGTCTACTTTTAAAGAGAATTTCGGAAAAAATATTGTTTAAAAGTATTCTTTAAAATATTCATAATTTAATTTTATTATCTTTCTATAATTAAAAATTAGTCCAGGTGTTGTTGTCGAATTTTTTTTTACATATTTTAGAAAAGTGTGAGTTGTTATTGTGTATGTCTTCTTATTATTTGTTGTTCATCGGGAACGGGATTTCCCCAATCCCAACCTTCGTCATCATCGTCAAATGCTTTTTATTGGTGCTTTGATCGGTTGATGGAGATCGCGTAGTCTCTGTTCCGATTGGTTGAGATCAGTTACATATATGTATCTCTCTCATGGTGTACACCGAAAGAAGGTATACGATTTCAGTGTAAAAATAATAAGAATTTTTTCAAAATATTGTATTTACTGAAACTTTACAGTAAAAAATTATTACACATTTTAACATTGTATTTGTTGTTAATTTTCATAAAATTTTCCAATAAAAAATTTATTAATTATATTTTAAGCAGTGCGTATAATTTGTTAATATCTGTTATTTGTTAGAGGAGAGAAATCATTAGAGAGTGAGGGATGAAGTCTCCCGCCACACTGATAGCAGCAGTGGGCGAAGCCCTCTGGTATTATGAAAATTGCGTATACCACTTTTGAGTTTTGCATGGAATTTTTATTGAATGATTGAGTTTGAAAATACCGTTTCGTGATTAATCAATAAATGTCTCTTAAATGTGCGATTGAGACAAACTCATAATTATTCTGACGAAATGTCTGGAATCCAATTAACTAATGTAGCTGTGATTTATAAATGGCGTTGTTATTCATTTATTAAAAAAAGATCAATTATATAATCATTCTTATAAAATCTATAATTAATTAATTGATACTTTACTTTCCTGTACTTATTGTATAATTTTAATTATCCCTACCTACTTCATGTTTTATTCTTCATCTCTGTATTTCACTTCAAGAGTTTTTTAATACCTTTCTACTCTTGTATAATTATTATAAAATAATTTGTACTCAATCAACAGGAAATAAATTATCAGCTTTATACTAAATATTGACTGAATAAAACAAGCGTTGTTTACGTCCTTTTGAATATTAATTATTCCTTTGTCACTATTTCAAATTCGTACTTAAACAAGTCGTGTGGGTATGCAATATTCGATTTGTTTATGCGAATTTCTCCGAATAGATACATATGCATACTTAATATCATGTGAATCCTTTTGAAGTGTTTTCATTTCAATAACGATGAGTTGTGAACGTAAAGTTGTCTTTTTCAGATCAAAAGGCTCAGTACGTCGTATTATTATGCTTGAAATAAATGAGAAAACCTGAAAATACACAAAATGATGTACTTGGTGTGTTTCTTGAGAAATTTATCAGTTGTGTTTGTAGTAACATTTTGAGTAATTATATTATTACGGAATATTATCGTATATGTTTATTTTATTGTTTATATTGTTATAAAATAGATTATTAAGTAAATATAAAACCGATACGATTATTTGCATATTTGAGTAATACATACACGATTTATGTATTTTATGTTTATTAAAAAAAAGAACATTTACTATTTTAATATTAGTATCGTCTAGGAAAATATATATAGTTTAATATTTATCTATAGGGAATTAAAACTTTTCAGTCTAGTCGTCGTTTACGACTGTCATAATTTTGTAAAATTCAGTTGCGGTGGAGATTTTTATTCGTCAAGAGGCACATAGTATAAAAATAAAATTGCCGCGACTAGTAACATCATATGAAAAAATAATATCACTTTTTGGAAATTCGTCTAAATTATCCACTTTTATAAATAAAACTCGTGAAAGTCTTTTCATAATATATCAAATAGAGAGTAAATAAAAATGTATACATCGTAATTCACAATACTATTCTAGTCATGTTCCTGTATAACGAAAGCACGACTTTATTTATTTATGACTGAAAAGCTGTAAAACAACATTTTTACTTTCATCCATTCGACTGAAATGTGTACATTTCAGATAATCTGTATAATTCAAGAATGATTTATTTTGTATGAAATTTGTTATGCATTTCCGTTGTATTTTCTATGGTATTTGATTTGAAAACATCGGTATGATTATAATAAAAATGTTTATTGAAATATCTTATTAAAGAAAAGTCGAATTTTATGGATTTTCAAAAAGAAATAAACTATTAGAATTAAAGTTGTATATATAAGATTTTTTAATTACAATATTTATTATTAGGTTGATGTAAAAATAATTGCGGTTTTTATCATTTTAAGTTTAGCGCCGATTTTTCTGGTTACCGTTATCTTTTGTTATAGTCATGCGATTCATCATTATAAACAATGAAATTAGCACTACTGATTTCAGCTTATGTCTATTTTCTTCATTCTTTAGTATTGTTGGATATAATCTCTTAAATTAGTCATGGAAAAAAAAGCAAATTCCCCCTGTTTTGTTGTATGATTTTAAATTGGGACGTCAAGCAATAGAAACTGCTCGAAATATCAGATTTGTTTTTTGGCGAAGAGTAAATTAGTGAACGTACAGCTCAACGCTGGTTCCAAAAATTACCTAATGGAAACGAAAGCCTTGATGATGAGTAGGGTCATGGACGTCTTCTAGCTATAGACAATAATGATTTAAGAACCATTTTTGAAGCGGATCCAAGTAAAACAACTCGAGAGATGGCTGAAGAATTCAATGTTGATCATTCAACAGTTGTTCGACATTTGAGCCTAATGACCTGAGCCTGATGAGCTTGTAAAACAAAAAAGCTGGATAAATGGGTGTATGTCTTATGAGCTAAACAAACATCAAGCAATTTGGTGATACGAAATCTGCTCTGGGTTTCTTTGCGTAACAAAAATGATCCTTTTCTTGATCGCATTGTCACATATGATGAATAGTTTATTCTTTATAACAATCGGAAACGTTCACTACAGTGGCTAGACCGAGGAGAAGCACTCGAACAGATTCTTAAACCGAAGCTTCATGAAAAACAGATTATGGTCAACTGTTTGATGGTCGGCAAGTGACATCATTCGCTACAACTTCTTAAATCCTGGTGAAACAATAACATCAGAAAAATATTATAAGGAAATTGAAAAAATGCATGAGAAGTTTCATCGATTACGGACAGTATTAGTCAATCGAAGAGGACCAATTCTTCTTCATGGCAACACTTGACGACACGTCTCACAAATGACTTTAAAAAAATTTAACTAATTGGGTTATGGAAACTTACCTCATCCATCTTATTCTCAGGATCTTTCTCCGACAGATTATCATTTTTTTAAATCGTTTGAATAATTTCCTACGAAAGAAGATTTTCAAAGATCAAGCATTAGTATGAATTCGTTAATTCCAGGACTCCACAATTCTATCTTGTAGGAATGAACAAACTTTTTTCCCGCTGGTAGAAATGTATGAAGTCCAATGATCTTTATTTTCATTAATCAATATAATTTAAACTGATATATACGTTTTTATACTCGATACGTAAAAAACCGCAATTATTTTCACACCAACCTAACATAAACTATAAGTTTGGTATTAATTAAACAATATTCATTATAATAATACTTTTGGCATGTTTATATTAAAATTCAGAAGGTAAAAATATAATATTTCGTTACTAATTAAATGCTTCCCAAACAGTGTTGAGACGTTTATAATGTTTTGCTATTGAAAAATAGCAATGAACATAGCTAGAAATATTTTTTTCATAGAAAAATTACTTATATTGATTAATATTCTAAAATTTGGAAAACTTACAGTGGAACAAAATTTTTTAAACTTGCAGTTAAAAAAATAGAATGTTTTTATTTATAATTTTTTAAGAAAAATTTGAAGTAAAAACATTTTTGAATTGCACTGTTAAATATTAAATAAAATATTATCTGCTCTATTTATTATATTTTTTTGGAAATAAGTGATGCTCTGTTAAAAACTTAAAAATATTTTTCAACATTTTATTTTTGGTAAATGATATTTTTATATACTTTTAGTAGAACGCGATTCAAGTTAGGTTAAATTAAAGGTCTGTTTTAAAAATTTGAACAGACAACGTTACGGATCTGTAAAACGTCACCACTTAACACCATCTAATACTCTATGATTCATATCTATGATATACAGAATACTATATTTTATACTTTACATGTCAGAGGTTCATACTATTTAAATATGACACATATTTCCTCTGATTGCTTCCTTAAATAATAATAATAGTACAATAAAATTGTTAAAGCGACACCGATACTTTGCGGTTATAATATTTTATGAATTTTATTAAATGCTTTTAAATATTATACATTCAAAAAATGTCTGGTCGCATTAGATCATTTAAAATACAATCTGTAATTATAAAGTCAGCATTCTGCAAGGAAGAATTATATATAATAGGTTAGAAGTTAGAGTGATGTCCGCCGATATATAATTATAGCTGTTATATTCACCGCATATTGGGAAATTGATTGTATCAGAACTAATTATAACATGTTTATAATACATATAACTATAAAATAATAACTTTCAAAATAAGTTATTTGCTTACGTTTTTTATGAATTAAATAAAATGGATGTAATTAAATACAACTTATTTAAAAACTTTGGAGGTCGTCAAAACTAAATCAAGAATATTTTTTATACTATTCTGCAAAGTACGAAACTTTTTTTCAAGTTAGTATCCTGTACCACAGTAACAAACATGTTTTTTAAGTAGTAAATTAATGCAGATCATGACACCTTAATAATAAAATGATATAGTGATAAACAGATAAAGTGATCTGCTGAAGATGCGTTAAAAAAGATAATTAGATGTAAATTGCAAAAATATTAGATCTAAAACTTAACTCGGTGTCTTTTTTTGTACAAAATTAATATTTAGAGAAAAATAAAATACATTTCAATCCTCAAAATATCACTCACTATTTTGTATAACTTTGCTTCCTCTGATGAATTCTTTGCCGAAAAAAAGATGGCGGCTTTAAGCCAATAAAGTCGTATGCATTTTCGGACTTCTTCCTTTTTTAACATTTTTTGCATGTTTTATGCATCACAATATTTCCTTCAAAGTTAAAAGGATGAATAAATCTTTCCCGCGGCTTCGACAGCATTTTTTTCCAATTGGAATGCGAAAAATATGCAATGACTAATATGCTGTCATCGTGTTCACAACTGTTTTGTGAGATTATTCCAACTGCTTGGCCAAGATATATAGTGTTTTGAAATGTTCCTGTTTGGCACTTAAAAATTCTAAAATGACGAGAAAATACTTTAAATTAAAACAAAGTTATGATTGATTCAGTTTTAACGCACCGAATTAATTTTTATACCTAATGCATTAAATTTAAAATTATTTTTTTCTATAAGTTTTACAATCAAAATGCTTAACAATAAATATTTAACACCTTTAATCAAAAATATTTTTTGTACTTGCAAGAATTACAAAATAATTTGTCAAAGTAATGGCGGCACAGTTAGGAAAACTACAAAAATTTACATATTTCATATCATAAAAATTATAATTTTGATTAGTTTCATTGAATCGTTCTTCTGTGTAACATTAAAGTTCTGAGCAAAAATTTTTCGTTATAAATATTCATTACTGTTTTCATGTGATTCTTTTTAAAATCAAAATATGCACATACGATTAGAATGAAATAAAATTTCAAATTTAATATTCAAAACGACAATAAAGGGATTAAAATATATTCGGACTAAACATAGAAAACACTAGTTTCTCTCAAACTTTCACAAAAGTTTCATAATGGAAATTTTCGTTCAAGGACAAATTGTTTGCGTGAACTCGACGTCTCTGTTGATATGAACTTTCATTGTTTAGTTTACGGTTTATATTCAGGAGAATTGTGCTCTGCATAGTTTCGTAAATGCATGTAAGTATATAAGCGCAAAGTAAGAATATGTGTTATATTTTTATGGTACAAGCTTATTAAAAAGTTTATTACTTAACCCTAAACTTCAGTTTATTTCTTTATATAAAAGCATTTCTTATTTATACACCAGTTATTAAAAAATGTAAGATAATATTAGGAAAATAATGTGTTAAATGTATAAATTAGTTCTGCATATATATATATATATATATATATAATACGTATATGTATATATGTATATGTGTGTTCATGTAATTTCATTTAAAGTACAGTTGCATTCTTAATTTATATAATTCAAACGTATATTAAATGCCATTGCTCTAATAAAATTTTAGTAATAACATTAATAATACTATACATCAGATATTAAATTAGATAAATACATAGCCGAAGGTCAAATTCCGTACAAATTTAATATAAATTGTTGCTTGTGACATTCTTTTAGTAGATAAACTAGTTTGATAAATAAAAAAATCCGTATTTTAAATGTGCTCGACAATATTCGAAATTTTGATTGTTTAAAAATATATTAAATTTATATATATATATATATATATACACATTCACGTAACCCTCGATTTACACAGTAGATTCGTTCCCTAAAAGTATTGTGTAAATCGAAGTGGTGCAATTTGAATCCACATCTCACATTAAAAATGAGGGATAGGTTTTACAAATCCGCAATGAGACAGTGTTATTTATTTTTAATGAAACTAGAGAATATATTTTACACATTAATTCGAGAAATATTAAAAACAAATAAAAAAGTGTTCATTCTGTATCATCTTTATTTGTTAATTTTTCTCTTCTATTCACATCTTCACTTCTCTAATTGCTTTTCCAAAGGTATGGCGAGAAATGTTCTAATAAAATCCGTTATCAAAGATTATTTCAAACCTTTACTCAACTCTTTACAGAGTTCCTGATATTGAGTTAAACAATTACGCAAGTCACTTCCAAATTTTGAATTTCTTTTCTTGGATTATTCTCAATGAAGAAATCTTCCAGTTTTTTAGCCAGTGCAATTCCTTTATCTATAACATTTGCAGTACTTGTTGGAATTGGTTTATCCCAATCACTTTCAAATTCACTGGATAAGAAATTAACGACCATTTCTACTAATTCATCTTCATTAAATTCAGTATTCGCCATTAATTCTCAATGTTCAGTAGAAGCCATAGCACCGAACCCAAGTTATTTTAAGCTGATTCTTTCAAGAAAAAATTCGTACAGCTTTTTATAGAGCACATTTTTTTAAATTATTATTATTTCTATAATCAACACAATTTGCGTTATTGTTATCTCGAATTGATATTGTTACTTCAGTTCATAAGAAAAAATTACGAAATTAAGAGTTTCTATTATCGATAGGAAGAAAGGAAGCAAGAAACTCTTCACAGTGGTGTGTGTGCTTATTATTTGACATAGCAATATATATGGAAAGCTGTTATAAAAGGACACAAAAGTGTTTTAAAACATTTTTTTTGCAATTCTGTGACTGTGTTATAATAATATAATGCCGTGTAAATGGTAGTTTTTCCGTATTCATTCAACCGTGTTAAACCAAAGTCGTGCAATTCGAGTACTATGTAAATCGATCGATAGGTGTATGTATAATCGATAAAATCGATTTTGTTACAACTATTTAACACTGCAATTTAGAAAAAAATGTGTATCGAAAATTATTTACAGTCATCAATATATTAAGACTGTCTAACGAGTTCATAGATTTAAACAGTCACAAATTAATGTTTGGGGAAATTTAAATTAAGACGAAATCATTAAAGATTTTCTGAAAAATAAGTCCAGAAAAAATATATAAACTGTGTATGTCTAATTCTATAGTGTGTGTGTTATTAAAACTTGTCGGTTGTTTTCGATATAAAGAATGACTTTTTAAACCTAGTAAACAAACTTTTCTTTATCTTCTTTAAAGCATCATGTTTATTAATGTATAGTCACATAATCAAAGAGCTAAGAAATAATTGTTCTCAGAGCTGCACAAACCATAAATCAACAACCGATAAATGTAGATGTGAAGACAGTGGGATTTATTTTATAAGTGCCATATCTATTTGTATATATATATATATAGTATATGACTGTGCCAATGCGAGAATCATCAAATCGTATTATATTCGATAAATCTTAGTAAGTTGAATAATGTCACATCTAATGAATTGAATTAATCAGTATCAACATTCTAATGGATATCTGCTGCAATGCCATTATTATTTGTATAGTACCGAATATATTTTCATATGAGCGTTTATTTGAAAAGAAATCTGACAGATAATTTGTTTTTGTTGACAACTTTATAAAATATTAATATTAGACATATTAAATGCCTACGAGTGCAATTACTTTCTTAAATCTCATTTTCAAAATACGTCTTATTTCAGCCTGTTGTACCTTTTTAGGAATAATTTAATTATATTTGTATCTGCATTCATATATTCATATTAAAAATATTTGTATCTGTATTTTTCTCTCTCTCATATATATATATATATATATATATATATATATATATATATATATATATATATATATATGTGTGTGTGTGTGTACGTATATACGTATGTACCCATGTATGTTTATATTTATGTATATCGAAGTCGTTTGATAAGTATGATAAAAAAAAACAAGTTAAACACTTTTTTCAAAAAAACGATTTTATTTCTCTACATAGTCTCCACTAAGAGGTATACACTTGGTCCAGTGAGTATGCAAAATACGCATTGACGGAGGCGACAACATTCTCATTCGACGACAATTTCTTCCCACCGAGCCGAATTTTCAAATTTGAGAGGAAGAAGAAGTCGTACAAGTCTGGAGAATAAGATGGATGAGGAATTAATTTGAAGCCTAATTCGTGGAATTTTGCCATTGCGACGGTCGATTTGTGGGACGGTGCGTTATCCTGGTGAAACAACACTTTTTCGTGTACCAATCTTGACCGTTCTTGTTTCAGCTCTTCTTTCAAACGATCCAATGATGTTACATAATAGGTTCCTGTTATCGTTTATCAGTGGTCATCACCTTTCCAGATGATAAAATGATCTTCACCTTTTTCAGCGTTCTTTCACTAGTCTTTGTTCACTGCTTTGACTTTTGCTTCGACTCAGATGTGTAGCGATGGATTTACGTTTCAACCATGATGATGAATCGACGCAAAATGGCCTGTTCGTTTTTTTTCCATTTTTGCAGCAACTGCTACAATTCTCGCTTCAAATATCTGTAGAATATAAACAACGCGTTGCTTCTGACTAAAATTTCGCCTATTCTAGTTTGAAAGTGAAACTTGAAAGCTATGAACTAAATGAATGGTAGCCCCACAGATATAAATTAACCAAACTTATCAAACGATCCTTATATATATAATATGTATGTATGTAATTGAAATTATTTTTCTAGGAAACATGCAAATTGTTCTGAAACAGCTTTGTTTTCATTTCTTTTATATATTCTCTTTTCTCGAAATTTATTACTTCACTTATTAAATTTAATAATATTTCATAGGGACTTCATTTTGAATTAATTTAGTATTTTTTCTGTTTGAAAATAAATTTATAACTGACTTCACTCAAAAATCTTTCTTTGTATTCTCAATTGACAGTGATATTATTTCAAATTTTTGTGAACAAATTTGATTCTTTATGTTGGTCTTGTTATAATATGCTTATAAGTTTTGGTTTGTAATTAAAAGTATTAAATGAATATTTTTTTTCAGACGGATAGGCAACCAATCGATCGTGAAGGTAAAAAAATACATTTACTAAAATTTCCATACATTTTTTGTCACATCAATAATTTAAGAAAAATTTTAAACAAGAATGTTTTTAAATTATTATCTTTTACCATTTTTCAAATATAATAATTGACTATTTCATATACAAATAACAGGATTACCAATAAAGAATACAAATGTTTTTCCTTCTATAATTCAATTGCATATATATATATATTGTTATTTGATATTTTAACACTTTTAGTAACTCGTTTATATTTAAAAAATGTGTGAAATAGTTTTAAATATTTTTTTAATATAGTTTTAATGAGAGTTTATCTGAGCCAATAGAGTTTTTGATTCTATTATGGTTGCATTAATTTCCATAAATGCATTTTTTAGTTGCCCCACAAACCACGATATTTTTTTGATGAAGATATTTAAGAATTAATTATTGATCATTTTTTCGAATTTCGATGAAAATTTCATTACTATTCTATCTTACCTTTTTAAGGATAATGACATTGTTATCGATATGCACGATTAGTAATTAATGATTGAATATTTGTGGTTAAAAATTTTTTGATTTGCGGAATGAGTACGAAAATCTGTTTGACTGATTTTCATATTAACTACTTGCACATTATTTGGATTAATTTTTCGTTAAGTTCTCATATGTACATTTAGTTTCTAGTTACCCACGTAAACACACACACACACACACACACACACATATATATATATATATATATATATATATATATAGAACAGATACATTGAAAAGACATATAATTTATATTTTATTGATTGATTGATATTAATTGAGATCATGAGATAATTGAATCTATTATTTAATTTTATAACTGGATTTTATGTTTTTTTCTGGTATATATACATTATATATTTTATTAAAAACATAAAATAAATAAACTTGAACTTGTTAATAAAATTATATTAAAAATAACATTAAGATTGAATTGAGTAATGTTTTTAATTGTATTTCATGGAAATTTAAAAAAAATACAGTTAAATTAAGTGCAATCAATTTTTTACAATATTATCAATTTGATATAGAATATAATTGTGTATTTACATGGTGGTGAATTTTATACTTGAAAAAAACTGTCAAGTGTATGTAAATATTGGTAATCGAAACCCAAATGTCATGATAGTGAATGTTTAGAAAAATAAAACAGATTTCTCAACGAAAATGTGAGAAACTCGTTCTTAGAATATGATATATATATCAACGGACAACCGACTGGTCCAGGAATCTGTTACCGGTGGGAATATCATAAAAAAATGTGCTAAAATACTATTCAATGTTGATAGAATGCTGGATGTTTGCTCAATGGATTCTTTGAAAGCAACTGTCTGATATTATTGAGAAAAAATGAGAAAAAGGTTGAAACCTTTCAGTTGTATAAGATACACGATTATAATAATATATTTTGTTCGAGATATATATATATATATATATATATATATATATATATATCTGTATATTTATATAATACAAAATTTGTCATTTTTATTAGTTCTTTAACAAAATCCTTTTTTGGAATTTATTAATGATACTGTTGAATGTGTTACTACATTAATTATAGTAAATCTTTTATCATTAAAAGAACTGTATTATTTATATTTAAATAGATGTTTCTTTTAAAAGTATTTCGGGCTATCTGTATATTTTGTAGTGACAAGTCGAAACAATCTCTTCATGAAGATCTTAGATATTACATAAGATGCGGGTAGATAAAGTAAATTAAAATTAAAATACATCTAAATTAAAAAGAAATAAGTTAATTTTTAATTTAGCTTTCTACAAATAGGAAAATATCTGTCTACTGTACTTCTTTTGTTTATAAAAGTTTCTTTTGTTTATAAAATTTGAAGACTTCCTAAAAAATATTTTTTTATTCAATTTAACACAATATAGTCTGGTTATAGAGAGCACTGTAAGATTAATAAGTTTCTTCAATGTAACCATTATTGATAATATCATTTCTAGATAAATTTCATGTAGATATTATCGTTTTATATTTAAATTCTAATAATGTGATTGTAAATTATATTATTAATAGCACTGAAGGCAAAACGTTATTCTGAGAATCATTCAGCAATTTATAGCATCTTATAATCCGAGACGTTATCGTTGATACCTTGTCAAATTTGGTTGATTTCTTGTGATACAACATAAACACATATGTGATTATTTGTAATACAAGTTTTTTACAGAAACATTCCATACTTTTAGTTACACTCATAGTCATTAGTTTTAAAATTTAAATTTATTCTTACTATTTTCTTTTATCGATTCCAAAATAATGGATTTAACATCACTTAGATTAATAATAAGCTTCTTACAAAGGACCAAATTTGTTCATTTGATTTTTGAAATGAGTTCGTTATAAGGGTGAATGTTTATGTAGAGATGTACACAAATCAAAATTCATGTGAACATTTCCAGAATCTAACCATACATTCATTATATCTGTACTCGAAGCATAAAAAATGAAACTAATGGAAATACTGCAAAATATACTTATTTATTATGTATTTATTAGTTATAAATAAATATTAAAATAAAAAATCGTTTCGAAAAAATAATATAATACCAATATCAATTTCATTTTTTATTGAAATACAGTTCTTTTCTCAATAAATGTTTTATTATATAATAAAAGTATAAAAAAATTCGAATAAATCATATGTAAT
>CM068314.1:21637625-21680125 GCA_034766995.1 Acanthacorydalis orientalis | reverse complement strand
GCGTAAGACAATAAAATAGTTTTAAAAGTTGAATCTCTAATCAAATAAAATATGTTTATGGATTAATTCCTTAACGCATCAATTAAAAATCAAGAAGCCAGTGTTTTTCCGTCAATCTTTTTATTCTTTATTTTCATTGTGCGCAAAGGAACATTATTAAATCTTGTTAAAAAATTGCAAAAGATTTTTTTTTTTACCTGGAGTTTCAGTAAAAGCGAATGGTACCGGATGAGTGGAAATGGGTACGGAACTGTCGCGCATATATTATATATTCGGTTGATACCTATACCTGAGAACAAAATTCAAGCTTGCACGAGTCTACTCGGCTACGCGGAAAAATTCAATTTCTCGAAGCGAATTTAGTTCGGTTGAGTGCATTAAGGGATTATTTCAGTTCTTAAGGTAAAAACACCGTGCTCTCGAGTAATTATCAATGAAGAGCAATGTTTTATTATATGAATTTCTCCCGTTTGTCTACATTTGATTTATTAGTCAACTGAATGCAATCCGCCAGCACGTATTTCTAGTCTGAGCGTTCATTACTTTTATTATAAAAAAAGCTATATTAAAATATTTTATAGATTTTCTATAATGATTAATATATATATATATATATATATATATATATATATATATATATATATATAACGAAAGAGTGAGTGGTGGGGATCTAAAAATGTATACACAATTTAATAGAGGTTATCTATGGACTTCATTGTTGAGTCGAATTACGGCGGCAATATATAGAATGATGTTCTCTCAAAAGATGTCGTTAATCCCTTCAATACTAGAGTCATCATGCAACCGGCAGGATAGTTAAATAAAATGGCAACGGCCAGGTTCTCGTTCGAGTAATGCAAGACCTTTTTAAAGTAATAATTTAAAGTGATATTTCAAATTTGAGAATGTGTGCGAAGTACAACGACAATGGCGGTGTGAATTTGCAACAGAACTTTCAACACGCTTAAAAATTGCATGAATTCGTGATAAATTTGAAACCGACATGCTGTGTGTGATAAGTACATCCAAAGATTCGGCAAGTCTCGTACAGCAACAAGTCCTGCTTCCTCGGCTATGGTGTTGGAACAGTTAACACGCTAACCACAAAATTCCACCAAACAATGTACACGTGAGACATAAATTAGAAGATCAAGCATACAACGCATTCTGAAAATAGCAAAATAAAAAGAATCAAAGAATGAAGACGACCCTGATCGAAGAACTCAGTATTAGGAGTGGATAAGGGTTGAGAAAAATCGAAATCTCCTGCGCAGCAGTCACTGTGGACACTTTGGTCAGCCTTGCTCATTCATTAGTTCACCGAAATCAGAAGTGTCTGGACGCTAATGGTGGTTATTTTGAACACCTGTTGTGATTGTAGAAGTCAAACATGATTCGCATCCATCCCTTGATATCTGTATAATTTTAGTAATAAAGCTTTTACGTAGATATTTTGTACATTGAAGTTTGTATACATTTGTTGGGCCTCTCTCTCTCTCTATATATATATATTCATAATAATAAATACTATGCTTCTATTTTAGTCAGAAAATAATAAAATTTATAATGCTATTCAATAAATGTGTCAATAACGTGATCTCACTATCCAAAACCTTATTTTTAGATACTGAGACACAGTTTTCTCATTATTTATCTTTAATGTTAAGTGTTCATGCGTTTGAATTCATACGGTTTTTATATCAATTTTATAAGTGTATTATAAATCAGATTATGTCATTTTTTAATAAATAAATAATCTTAGTATATTATTTTTATTGTGTATAACAGTATATTTTTATCAATTGTTAGATTATTAAATATTTAATAATTTATTGTAAGTTATGTACTCTTATTGAAGTGAAACTTCTATGGGTGCGCTATCGAGGGGTAAAATCATACGACGCGTCACGAAAAACGTTACGATAAACATAGCCGCGAACGAGAGAAGTGGAGCGAATATGACTGCATGAGTGCGAGAGAGAGATTAGAGACTACACGCAGAGATAGTGCACTGATGTTCACTTCTGTCGTGTGTACATGAGCACACAACACACCTGTTTTTTTATTTAAATTTTATAAGATATTATTTTTTCAATGTGAAAAAGAATAAAAATATACATTTTCATTTTCACATACATTTTTTTTGTTGGAGTATAATTGGTTATTAAATTATGAAAAAAGATTAAATTAAGAGTATTAAATTGTTGTTCCATTAAAAAATATTTTATATCTTTATTAATTAATTATTATTGTAAAATAAAACAAAAATGTTTTAACAAACGTGAATGAAGTGAATTGGTGATTAATGCGAAAATAAATCATAACTAGTTAGTACGTTTTAATGAATGAAATATATTTATAATGATACATTTTCAATAACAGTTCTACCCGGTTTTCGGTAATTACTGAAAAAAATTTCAACCCTGCGGTAATTGTTTCGAATACGCCATGTCATATATTTCCATTCTATATTAAATTTAGTTCATTGTTTAACAAAACATAAGGTCTGAGTAGAAAAGCAATGTCATACTTATTTAAATTATCGATACTGCTATCTTGAGAACAATGTTTACATAATGTTTGTTGTTTTCAAGTTATGTAGAACACAAGTTAGATCAGTTGAGTGTAATAATCTGTAACAAACTTTGCAAAACATAAAATTAAGTTCATTGTATAAAAATAATTTATAACAAAATACTATCATATAGTTATATCTTTAAATAATTTTCTTTGGATATATTTTACAATCTATTATCTTTGGGCCAACTTTCTAAAGTTAAGTTTTTAAATAGATATATTTAAACTATTTTATTATTTCGTCTCACACTTTTCCTTAAAAAATAATTATAATTTAATAAGAATGAGGTAAAATATATAATTTAATTTCAGTGTTTTGCGCTTATCGTTCTTAAATTTAACGACTGCTTAATTGTCATAATTATTTTTTTAATGATAAAAAGAGTTAGTATTTAAAAAAAATAGTTAAACTCTTATCTAAAAGATTCTATATTAGTAAAAAAAAATATGAAAATAACAAGATTTAAAGATTTTTCTCCTTAAAGTTATTTGATATTGGCCCTAAAGTCATTCTTCATCTTCTCGTTCTACGTCTTGAAATAATGTGGAGATTATCAGAATCTTTAACTTTTTGGAGCCGGAGATGAGCAAAGGATGCTAATTTTTTTAACAAATATTCTTCGATTAATTGGACATTCTTTTATCGAAACGAAATAAAAATTGCCAATTTGTTGATTTCAAGAAAAAATATGTTAATTCAGATTAGGCATTAGAAATTTCACATTATCTGATATATCGAAGAACATCGTTATTAATATTCGGGGAAACATAAATATCTTGATTTGAAACATATAATTGGAAGAGGAAAAATTGATTACAATTAAAAAATTTCGGAAATAACATTACTATTCAATGTGAAAAATTTTTAAACAATCAAGTGTACACAAAACGGTTTCACATCGGTCACATCTTGTACTTGGACGTGGAATCTAGAAATTTTTTATTTGTTTTCTTCCAATGATGAATTTTTGGAAAAAAAATATTATTTAACACAATTCTTAAGTTCACTATTTTTATAGGTTTCCAAATGGAAAAAAATTCTGGTTTTTGGACGACCGTAATTTTGGTTAATGAATGATTAGTGGCCTTTAAATATATCAACCAAAAGATAGTGCTCTGAGATTATAGTTTCTTTGGAAAATATCAATGGATTCTTAGATCCACGCTCGGATTCAAAGAGTTAATGGACTATTTTGTACGTTTCCTTATGTATCCACGTCATCAAAATGGATAATTTAGGAACCTTGACATATGACAACAGAAAAAAGATGCACGTGATAAAATCTGTTGAATAAGGACGATGTCCTCTTATTCTTATTTGATTTTGGGTTAAAAATTGCTTCATTGATAACACTGATTGAGAAAAGGCGCTGTTATGACGATAAATTGACTTGTGAAGCCATAATTTCGATATTCTATGATGTCTTTTTTTCTCAGACGTCTCAAAACATACTTATAGAAATATTTGTTTCTTCGATAAAAGATATTCAAAGTGTAAAATATATTTAATATCGAAAACTACAATCTATATTGCTTTCACTTTTCAACATGACATTTTTTCCTTCTTTGATCAGGAAGAGCTGATCGTTATCCACTAAAGTCTTTATCGTTCAATTTTAAGGTCGTATTGAAATATATCTGATTCATTCCTTGTGAGGATATTGTATAAACATTATTTTAGTTTGCATTCCCAACAACGTCCAGGTTTTTTTATAATAAATAATTACTAATTGGAATTATTGTTTGAAGAAAACTATTAATATTAATTTTAATATTTTAAAAATGATAATTTGTAGAAATTTTTTTATTTATAAATATGGTATGATTAATATTTTTTTTCAAATCCTTTAATTATTTTATAAAAAAACTAATATATTTAATTATTTACATTTAATAAAAATGTTTGCTTAATTTTTGATTAAACGAATATCAAATGTCACATAATAATAATGTTAGTACTTAGAGATTGACAACTGAACAAAATATTTATGTGAAAACTTGAATATACATATATATATATATATATATATATATATATATATATATATATATATATATATATATATATATATATTACATGTGTGTCGTGTGTATATAATACAAATAACATAAACAACGTAGTTGAAATATATAATGAAAACCGCACAATTCATCAATGTTCTCTAATTTACTCTGTAGTAAGTATAATAATATAATTACATTCACGTTCGAAATGTACTGAAATTGCTGTTAAGTTCAACGTCCTTTTACAGTTCAATGTCAACATAAATAATAATTCATGTATAATGATAATAAACCTAATTATTGTCATACTTCTTTTGATTATTTATAAATTGTTACAACACAAATACAATAAAAAATGATATATAAAATTGAGCAATTTCATTTCATCTTGAAGTTAATAAATGACATGTTGGTTATTTATATAATAAAACAAGAAGAATTTAAGCGTTTTTTGATATCTGAAATAAAATTTAATGAAAACGATAGTTAAACACTTAAATAAAGAATTCATTATGGACTTTTTGTTCAAATATTTTTTTACACAGAATCATTAGTTGAGTATAATTAAATATATTTTTAATATTTTCAGTTGCGAATGATATACTTTTTTCCTTGCAAAAAAGATGATCTAATATGAAAATAGTATAGTAAATAGTAATTCATTTTCATTATAGCTAAAAATAACTACTTCTTGATTTTTTTATTTTGAACACATTTTATTTGTGTGCAAAATTTATACACAATAAAAAAAATCATAAAAAATATAAAAAATCTTATAGATTAATTTTACGTTTCTACTGTCATGAAACGAAACATAGCATATAGTCTAGGCCCATAGTCAAGGGGGACCAGGGAGTCATTTCTCCCTCTGGTTGCTCCGTTTGCTCCTCCTAATAAAATGTCAGATTTTGAGAGATTTGAAAAAGAAGTTTCATCTTCAAGGCTTTCGTCCTCAGTACGAAATTTTTGGAATCACTATTGTACCGTACGTTCCTTAATAGTACCCACACCAAAAATATCGTTTAGTTTACTGGCAGTTTTCGCTGCTTTACCATCCGTTTTGAATTCCTACAAAAAAAAACTGCTTTTATTTGCTTCTTTTCCATCTTTAATTCAATACCCAAGTTTAAAACAAAATTAATAGTAAAACTAAAGTCGATGTTGTCAAAATACAGACCGAAAATGGATTTAAAAATGATATTAACAAGAACATGATAAAATAAGTTTCATCAAAAAAATGAATATTAGAATACAAAAAACAAAAACCGCAATTATTTTTCTACCAACCTAATAGAATGCGAAAAGTATGCAATTTCTAATATGCTGCTTTTCGAACGTCATCGTGTTCACTTCTGTTTTATAAGGTTATGCCAACTACTTGGCCAAAATATTTAGTGTTTTTCAATTTTAAGGTTGTCACTTCAAAATCATGAAACGACAAGAAAATATTATAATTTTTTAGCAGAGTTAGTATTGATTCAGTTTAAAGACACTGAATTAGTTTTTACACCTACAAAATGTATATATATATATATATATATATATATATATATATATATATATATATATATGTATATAGCTATCTAACAGAAAAGTATCGTTTATTAAATACCTATTAAGAAAAGCAAAATTAATAAGAGTTCAGAAGACTCATTAAAAAACAGGATATTGAATTTTATATTGGGAACATATTGAAAAATGTAAAAGCAATTATTTTCGGAATCTTCTGGGACGCTATTATTATCATTTACTTAAAATCATGAGACTAAATGTTGTTTTCTTGTGTCATGTCAAGCACAGTATTACTAAAAACGACTCAGGGGGCAAAATTGATTGCAGAAAGCAACAAAAAAATCATCCCAAAGGATTATGAAAATACGCAGATAGAAGAGAACGCAAAGTAAATGTCGATGTGATTATAAGAATTATCGTTTATTGTTCAAAAGGAAATTAAATAAAGACATATTAGTTTCATTCTATGTTTGCTGTCGTTATTTAAATATTTATATTGAAACTATACTTGGCATTGTTTGAATAAAAATTCGTAATTATACTCAATTAAAGTCCAACGTATAAACAAATAATAGAACTAATTAATATGAATGTCACGTATGTTTTTACTGATTGCAATATATGCTAGATTGGTTCTAAATCAGACAAAACTAGTTTTCAAATCTTTTTTATAAGTAACTTACGTGTTTGCAATATCGATTTCTAGTAATTTCAAGGAAATTCATTGGCATACAGTTTACTCGGTTAAACCAGTATAATCTGAAGTTATCAAGTATACGGTTTCTGAAAATACTTGTTTGGAAAAAAACCATACTGTAAAAATAATTTGAAGATCATTGTGCCGTCTACATTTTTCTGTATATATCAATACAGTTATATCTAGTAACATGAAGTTATATTTAAACGTTTTAATGTGCGTGGAACGACAGTGACCGTTTT
Organism: Acanthacorydalis orientalis; assembly: GCA_034766995.1. Taxonomy (NCBI): domain Eukaryota; kingdom Metazoa; phylum Arthropoda; class Insecta; order Megaloptera; family Corydalidae; genus Acanthacorydalis; species Acanthacorydalis orientalis. The sequence goes on along the minus strand of CM068314.1, from coordinate 21,673,093 downwards.
CTCTTTGTTGTTATTTTTAAATTTTTAATGATTTTTAATTATTTTTGTCCGACGAAACTTTATTATTTTTAATTATCTATTTGAAAATATACGATGATTGATTCCGGATTGAGGTTTAATACCTAATTAAATTTATAATAAGGTTATTATTAAAGTCTAGTTTTTTATGATGAAATATATATATATATATATATATATATATATATATATAGTTTGACTTAGTTATATCAAGCTTATAGCTTTAGTGAACAAATTTTCCTAACATTTTTGACTCAAGTGTATTCTCTTACAAGCATTCATATTTATAACGAGTTCATTTCACTGATATACGAAACAAATTTTGGTCTTATCTAATAACTTTAATATTTTGCTAATTATCGGTAATCTATTTTTTTCAAACATGTATGAATATCCTGCACATCCCTAAATAAAATAATAAAAAAAAAATATCTGAATATCTGTGTATATTATTTTCTTCAATAACAGCATTGTTTTAATTAAATATTAAAATATTTGTATGTCAAATAAAGTGATGAAAATGTTTAATTGTTTTTATATATATTTTTTTTAAAAGTGGAACGATATTTCGAGCATTTATTGTATTTAACGCTCTGTATATTGAATAGAGTGAACTGTCAGGTGTTGAATCGACAGTTATTTTTGTAGTGAATCGTCAAGTTATATAACAAAGCCAATTTTAAATAATATTACGTTACAGAAGCACATTCAATATGAAAGCAAAAAGCAAATGATCTCGTTTGTATTTTACCACCACAGATCAATTTTTCTCCTAATATTGTTGAACAATTCGGAATTTGTATTATGTAGAATTTGATTTTACAGACTTATCTATAAATTTTCTTAAATGGTTAGGCAGAATAATACTAATAATGATTAGAAATCAGGTTCTCGAAAATATATGTCTCTCAACTGAGTTTACTTTGCAGTTTGTATGGCCAAAGGATTAAGAAACATTATGATGTTTCTTAATCCTTTAAGCATAAATTTAGAGATACAAAGTTAATAAACAAATTAATACAGACAGTCCAAAGACTGTCTGTATTAATTTGTTTATTAACTTTGTATCTCTAAATTTATGCTTAGATTTTTATAGAGGATTTATACAATTATAAGCTTTGAGAAAAAAATGTGATCTGATGGTAAATTAAAACATTCTTGCAACGACCACGAGTAATATTAACTATTTTTAATTATATTTCATTTATTAGATAATTAATAATTTGTATTTTTTGACATTAATAGAAAAATAAAAAAATAAAAGTAAAATAATAAGTACTAATTAAGAAGTTTTAACCATTTCTTTAAAAGTAAAAACAAGTGTTTCTAAGAAGCAAAAATTTCTTGATTTAAATCATGAATTTGAATGAATTAATTTTATATTATAGAAATATATTCGTAATGCATTTAATAAATTTGATAAACCAAATTATTTTCAGTTATATTATTAAGAATTGAATTATAAGTAATAATTTATAGAAAAGTTACAATTTACATTTATTTTCTTTGTAGTGTTCATTGTTTTGGAACACATAAGTTTATATTTTCTGCTACAAGTCTTAATGCGTGTGTAATCTTCTGTTAAATGTATATGTATATATATATATATATATATATATATATATATATATATATATATATATATATATATATATATCAGTTATCTTAATCTAACCGGAGATCACAAATGTCCTGAAAATAGTAGTAGAAGATAGATAGTCAAATAATTCAAAAGAACGAAAACCAGTAAGACAAATTCTCATCGAGATTAAAAGAATAAAAATAAACATTTATAACTATAAGTCATATGTATATTTTAACTAACATATGTGTAAATTAATCATTTTATCTTCACATTTTTACTTTACTGACTATTAAACGTTTTCAATATGGACAAAATTTTAACTCTAAATTCATGATTTATGTCTGGAAAATTTTGCTTTCTGAGAAACACTTCTTTTTATTTTTTACGAAATGGTTATAACTTCTTAACTAGTTCTTATTATTTTATTTTCGTTTTTTATTTTTTTATTTAGTTTATTAAAGTATTTAAAAAATATATTATTATATAAATGTTTAAAATAAATAATAATACAATGCGGATACACTTAAGTTTCAAATAAAGTACACTATAGATTCAAGACTATTGTAAATAATGAAATCATTTTTATATTTATTAAGTAATTATGTATATATATATATATATATATATATATATATATATATATATATATATATATATATATATATATATAATTAGATAATATTTTATATTAAACTTCATTATTTCATAGAATCAAAGCATGTACATTAAAAATAAAATATTAGCTTGGTAGGAAAATAATTGCGGTTTTTGTTTTTGTTCAAAACGGGTGGTAAAGGAGCAGAAACTGCTCGTAAACTACCGGAGCCTTTTGATGTTGGTACTGTTAAAGAACGTATTATTCAATGATGGTTCCAAAATTTTCGTGTTAGGGACGAGAGCTTTGAAGATGAAGAAGATCGCGGGCGTTTTTCTTTAGTTTATAACACACTAAAGACATTAATTGAATCATACCCACGCACAATTTTTACACAGAATTTAGGCGTTAGTCATTCAACCGTTCTGGAGTACTTAAAACATAAAATTATTAAAAATGTATATGAAAATGATGGTCATAAACCGTAATTATTTTCCTACAAAACTAGTATTGTATTGTGAAATATACAAATACACGAAAAAGTTTAAAATTTTTAACTATTTTGTATAGAACTTCGAATATATTTATTCTTGCAACTTTAAAGATTTGTCATTAATATAACTTGAATATAAATTAAGTTTTTGATATCAATTTAAAGAAAAATACATATTCTTAAATCTAGCTGAAAATCAATATAGTATTCTGTTATGTATATTAATTTCTAAATCATTGAATTTGTGACTTCAGTTTAAAAAGAACTGTTCAAACAGAATTGTGTATGGTTAATGCATTGGAGATCAATAGTCTTAGCTTCCGTGCCTCAATTAATCAATAAAATTAATTATATAAAAATTCTATTCTCAGTATAGATTGTAATGTTTGTATCAGTAAGAACATATATTTAAATACTTTTTGTTTGTGTGAGTTTATTATATTATTTTATAATACTTTAAGTAAAACTATGGTTTATTATCACATAATATATTTATTTTTCAAGATCATTAGTTTAGTAAATAGCTGTTAATTTAAGAATACCCTTTTTTTTAAAAAATGTTATGAATGAATTTGTGAGTGGTTCGTTTTATCTAATAAATATAAATTTTCATTTCTTTTATATTAATATTTCTTCAAATACCCTTAAGTATAAGACTACATTTACATCTTTGAAATTAGACGATTTTTTCCGCACAGGCGTATGTAAGAAGCATGAAGATTAAAGCATATTTTCTTTATTTTAACTTTTGCCACCGGATTTTTGTCACAAGCAAGTATACTTAATTAATAAAATCTATTGTAAAAATTTAGACATGCATAATAATTCCATTACAATTATTTTTCATTTCCCAAAAAATGTATTTGTTTAATATGTTATTATTTTACAACTTTTTTGTTGCACCAAGATTATTAAAAGAACTATAAACAAAAATTAATAAGAGAAAAATATTTCAAGGAAGCAATTAAACTATTTTTACATATTTACTAAATGTTGGTAAGCATATCTTAACAAATAGAATTAAATTTGCAATATTTACTTTGAATATATGTTATAAAAAATATTATTTTTAAACTGAAAATCCAACATTTTCGAAAAATAAAATAAAAGAGCAAGCATAAATACTACTTGAATTCTCATATATGTTTAAACAAACATATCTATAAATGTTATAAATCTGAATAAGTTTTGTGTACACATTAATAATACATATTTATTTATCAGAAAGGAAGTTTGAAATGTTAGGATTTGAAATATATTTAGGGACTATTCGTGAAACGCAAATGAAAGATGAATATCATGAAACACATTTAATATTATTATGTCAGTATTGTTGGCTTTCAATACTCGTACCCAATAGTTTTTGGTTGTTTTAGAAAGGTTGCTCACATATAATTTACTAATTGATAGAGCACGTTTTGGTTTCAACTAGTATTTCAGACTTATTAATTAATTCAAATTAATGCTTCTGTTATTATTTCAGTAAAATAAGAAATATTAATTATATATTTAAGCACTTTAAGTAAAAAATATATTGAAAATAAACAAATATATAATATATTTTTTTATTATAAACTGTTTTTACTACTGTAAAGCCTTATACAATTACCAATTAACTTAAATATAAACTAAAATGGAAATAAATTCTTTTTGATACAAAATTAGAATATATATATATATATATATATACATGTGTGTGTGTGTGCTTCTTAAAATAAATAATTTTATTTTTTATTTAGAAGATAAATTTTCATTTATCATTGAAAAGAAAATATCAATTTTTTGAGATGTTGTAGTTAATTTTGATACTGTTTTATTATTTACAAAATGTACAAAAACTGAAAATGATTAAATGCCTTTTAAAATTTTATTTTAAAATTTTCTTCTGAAATTTCTGATTTGAAATTCTGTATGATAATTAAAATAATTTACATATATATATATATATATATATAAAGAATTATTTATATTAGTTTTTCTGTTATTATACATCTTTGTATTAATTACTAACATGTTTATCATTCTTTAATAATAGATATACAATATAAAGGACTCTGAATTATTTACATGCAATCAAATAACAAAGAGGTAAATTAAAACTCAGAAAATGTCTTAACCATTATAAAATGAAAATAGATTTTCAGTGAATGTCATAAAGGTATAATAATACACATTTGTGATTTATAATTTTAGTAATGAAAGTATTTTGAATTAAAAATGTAATGAAATATTTTTAATACAATCATTGTTTATTATATAAAATATTAATTTTAAAAATGATTGTTTCTAGTCAAACAAAAAAGACCTATTAACTAAAAAAAATAATCCATTTCTGTTTATTACACTGAAAGAGCAGCCAATTTATAAAATTTATCAACTCAATTATAAACTGATGATATTTTTGCAATTTTAAAACAGCTGACTACTTTTTCACTCTATTATATATATATGTATATATATATATATATATATATACTATATTTGGAATAAAAAAATAACATAATGATAATTATAAATTTATCCTAAAAATCAATGTTATACTAGATATGCATAAAATACACATACAATTAAAAAATTGATTTGTTACAGTTGAATTAAATTTGTAAGTAAATGCTATAAAATTGATTTTAATTGTATAAAATAATTCACATTCATTAAAAAGTTGATCGCCATCACAAAAAAAACAGTCTATAATCATTCTCGATTTATTTTTTTAAATTTTTTTCCTTCTAGGTTTTTTTCTTTACAATATCTGTACAATTTCTTTACATTTTTTACATTACATCAATATCTTTACAATTTCTTTTCTTTACAATGTCTATATGTGAATTGTCGTATTCTTAATGTTATGAATATCAACCAATATTCAAATTTAAATATATACCTAAAATATTATTTGATATTTTAAAAATATCTTCAAATAACGAATATGAATCTCTCTCTCTCTCCATATATATATATATATATGCTACTTATAAAATGTTATTCAAAAATCAGTATTAATTTATTTTTTTTCTGATTTTTTTCCCTAAATGTATTTTACAGACATTTCTTATTACACTTTTCGTTATGGTTAGAAGCTTGGTTTATAAATAATTCTTAGAAATATTAGGTACTGTTGTATCGTATTTCATTTTATAATTTTTTATTTATTTTTACCTATATATATATATATACATATATATATATATATACATATATATATATATATATATATATATATATAATGTAAAAATTAAATCGGTGCCTTTTTTATAGAAAATGAATGATTAGATAAAAATGAAATACGTTTCAATCCTCAAAATATACAGCATTATTTCATATAACTTTGCTGCATTTGTCAGGTAACTGACGAATCCCTTAACAAAAAAAAAGATGGTGGATTTGAGTCGATGAAGTCATAATACATTTTCTGACCTCTTCCATTGCTTTAGCATATTTTATGCGTCACAACACCTTCTCCAAAGCTGAATAAATTATTTCTTCGGCTACATTTTTTTTCAACTCGAATGCGAAAATTATGCAATATCTAATATTCTGCTTTTCGGACGCCATTGTATTCACTACTGTTTTGTGAGGATATAACAACTGTTTGGACAATATATATATAGTATTTTTAAATATTGAATCTGGTACTTCAAAATCTTAAGACGACGAGAAAATATTTTAATTTAAAACACAGTTATGATTAATGTTATTTAAAGCTACCAGAACTGATTCTTACATCTAATATATGAAAATATATTATTGAAGATTTATAAATACTATTTATTGTAGTAATAGTAATGTATTTTAGTTTTGTAATTTTTATGAAAAAAATGAATGATAGTTGACTACCTTTTAAGAAAACTACAAAATAATTCAATAGGTTACAACAAAAATTACATGAATGATCCATTGAATAAATTAAACTGAATGGAAACTACTTATTATCCAAGTGTCAAGATCTAGAGGTTCAAGTATCTTAGAAACGGGTGTAAAAATAAAACAAATATTATTACAAAGTAGTTATGAATATTTACTTATGCTGAATTATGAATATTCATTTTACGCAATTCTGTCCTTTATAAAATTTTACCATTACATGTTTTAAGAACAATTATCATTTTTAAGTTTCTAATATTAATCCTGACTACAGATTGAGTTTGATAGACTTGGTTATGTGAGTAACTTATGTATTCAATTTGTCATCACTACTTTAAATTCCTGAGCTATCTTCAAGCAGAGTTTATCAATAAACTGTCTGAAACTAGTCGTGACAGATAAATATTAAAGTAAATGGAGTAAGACCAAGTGGTATTTCTGTACAAATGATTTTTAAGCACCATAGAACATATATAAAAATCTATGTTCTATATATTTTTAATTGACATTATTATTATTAATCATTATTTTTATTTATGTTCTCTATTGAGGATTATGTAGAAATACATTCACAATATAATAACATTAAAAAAAAAAATATTTTTTTAATTTTAACTCTATCTTTCTATATATATATATATATATATATATATATATATATACTATATAAAAACATTTTTTATTTTTAATTTTGATGTGTATGCTGTATTGTTTTTATTATCATTATATAACACATAAAAAGAGAATACAACTAATTGTATTTAGCTGTTGAACATATTCCCATTTCAAACCGTACAGTTTTCTTTTAAATGATTTTTTTACGATGTGTAATAATATATATTCATAATGCTATCAGTGTGATTATTTCTCTTTAACCATTTTATAAAAAAAGTTTTAGTAATTTTCTCTACACTAAAATTGAGTTGAATGAGAACAGACTATTTTTTCTGTATTATATATTATCGATTTGTTAATAATTGAAATATATTCAACAATAAATATGTTACGACTACGTGTATTTTAATATTCAATAATATATTATAAATATATTTTCCAATTTTAAAACTAGTAATAATTAAAGAATGCTTTCTCTAAATAAATGTCAATTTGTTTAGTACAAAAAAATAATTCTCTTTGTGAGTTTTAGTTCAAAATCAATATTGAATTTTAATTCATTATCTTGACAACTATGTTATTCCATCAAAGCAAACCTGAAAATGTTTATATATAGATATGTTTGTCTTTCAACTATCAAATTATACAATTAAGACTTCCAATTAATTAGCATTTACTTACTACATAGTTTAAGATGTTAAGATAGTTTTGATTAGTTTACAAACAACATATATACGGTACCACTGTCGTATTTTATTCAAAGAAAATTTAATAAGGGAGTAATAATTTATACCAAAAATGATTTATTTTATTAACAGTTTAGTAATCGTACATTATTTACAAAAGTAATTTAATTAATACAAAATAATAGATTACATGTTCCATTTTATCATGAAGAATGTTTTAACTGAATATAAAATCATATAAGATTAATTAATACTATATTTTATATAACATTTATTTGTGGCGCAAATAGTTGTAAAATAATGATGTGAATAATTCATACTCGTTTTCAAAACAATTTTATTAATAACTTGTTGTGATACATTTTTTTAAATTTCATACACTAATTTATATGTAATAAAAAAGTATCTGCTTTTATTAAAAAAATAACATAACTTTTTACCGTGCGAATAAATTGCAGGTTCATGTTAGAATCAAACTGAATGAGTTCTTAGACCGGTTTTTAAATTTATCTACTATCTGAATAACGGTCCGAGATGATTACCAGACAATCTCTTTTACTAGTTATAAGTCTACCGTAAATTATTTAGTGCCGAATAATTAACAATCATCAATCGCAGATCGTAACCTTGAACTTGATTAATAATTCTCAAAGCAGGAAGGTGTATATAATAACTACGATACTCTACTGGAACAATATATTCGCAAGGTCGTTCACAAGTTGTAAATTTACTAAGATATGTCAATTCTCAGAAAAAAGAATACTTAATACACTTCTTTCTTTCATGTATTATTAAATAAACTATTCTAGTTTCAGTTGAAATCTCTTGTCGCTGACCAATAAATATGCATATCTGTCATTAAGTTTATCTTGAATGTTAATCATGTACCAGAAATATCCAGATAGGTTCAAACACATCTATATTTTTCTAGATTCTTTTTTATATTTAATTATTTCATATCTATAAACTATACCGTAAGTTGTTGACATAATCGATTACGTATTTTGTTTAATAAACGGTTATTAATTAGTAAACTACATGTTAATTTTTTATGTGTTTGAAAATAAATTATTTCTTAGAATAAACACTAATTCAAAGTATCTAAATCAATAAAAATGCTAATGTTTCATTAAAATACTTCGCTAACAAGATTTGTATGTTTTTTTTAGGAAACAAATATTTTGAAATAGACAATCCTTTGTAGTTTAGTTTTTATAATTTTATGATTTTTATTTCCTGCAAGATTTGTTTAATATTAAATATTAGGTTGGCACGAAAATAATTGTGTATTTTGTTTTCTGAATTTTAATCCTTAATTTTTTCAGTGAAAATGTCATTTCATCGTGTTTATGTTAATATCATTTTAAAGTGATTTTTTTGGTCTGTATTTTGATAACATTGACCTTGGTGTTATTACTATTTTACTTCAAATTGGTCTATTGAATTAAAAGTGGAAAAGAAGCAATAAGAGCATTTTTGTATGAGTTCAAAACAGGTGGTAAAGTAGCAGAAACTGCTCGTAAACTATACGATGCTTTTGGTGTCTGTGCTGTTAAGGAACGTATGGTGCGATAGTAGTTCCAAAAATTTCGTACTGGGGATGAGAGCTTTGAAGACGAAGAAGGTCGCGGGCGTCCTTCTTCAGTTCATAACGACCAACTGAAGGCGTTAGTTGAATCAGAACCACGTACAACAATTCGAGAGCTTGCACAAAATTTAGCCCTTATAGTAATCCAATCGTTCAGGACCACTTAAAACCAGTTGAATTAAAAAATGTATATGCATTTAAAGGTTATAAACCGCAATTATTTTTCTACCAGCCTAATAAAATATATAAAGTGGATGCATTTGTCTTATTCGATATCATCAATCCACTTTCAACTCAATTAAATATAAACTGCTTCATGATGAATCGAAAAAAAATATTGTTATTAATACTAAACTATTAATTTATATTTATTAATTAGATATAACAATTTACTAATAAGTTTCTTCGCAAATATTTAATTTTTTTATATGTATAATTGACATTTCATTTTATATTCGAAAAAATTCTTTTGATTTTTCATAACGTTTAGTTGAGTTCTTTAGTGAATTATTTTTTTAATAACTGTTCATTGTTATTTTTTCAGTCGAATAATTAGCAGTACTGAGTTAAATGATTACGTTTCCTTAAATCAACTATTAATTATGCATTTAGTTATCTATATATAATATATAAAATTATACAAATTAAATTAATTAATGCTACTACAGTGGTTTATTCGTCAATAAGCACATAACCGACCTATGTTTTGTATAGCTGATAATAGACAACCAACCTCTCATCAGAATACGAAACAACTACTTACAAACTAGAATAAATACTAACCTAAATGTACTATTGTGCAAAGCTGTAGTCTGTATTCGCTATATAGTTAACAGCTGTGTGTAGTACAGTTGTTTCTCTTGTATCTGGAAACCAGCCAAAATGATAGCTCTTTCAAAATTAAATAAGCTCGTCTAACAAAACTATCAAATACTACTATATAAGTTTGCTGTTTGTTATCAAAAAAATATACAAAAAAAAAACGTTAAATAATCAACCTTTAAAATTTTAATTACCTGAATCGCTAAACGTGGTATATTTAAAAGAAAATGTAAACAGGATTGAATAAGTAAGTTTTATTCACTTTGAATTTTTACTCTTTTCCCTTTAATCTGTTTTTAAAGGCTATCCCTGATAAAAACGTTATTTTAATAATACAATCATGCAATTTATGCAAGCAGCAGAGCCTATGAAACAGTAGAGTATTTGAGAATATTATTAAAAAAAATAATTATTGAGAAATTTTTTTTAGAGAACGATTGTCTGTAAAACCCTTTGCATCTGGTTCGTTTTCATACCGTACATTGTTTCATTTTAAGATTTTTTTTATTATTATTAGATAACATAACCGAACTCAATACACTAAGCACAAATATGATGATTTCACTTGTATAATGAGTAAATGTTCACTTGGAGTTTCACACAAACACATTTATAATTATCTGATTTCTTGGATATATTCATAAAAATTGATCCTGAGTGAATTTCTAATTTTTCTGCCTGATTGTTGATAAACTTAATTTTTTTGAATACAAAAAAAGTAACAGTCTTATACCTAACATATATCTAAGTACACACTTTTTTATATTATTAGGTTGGTAGGAAATAATTACGGTTTATTATCTTCAAACACATTTTTTAATTGAAGTGGTTTTAAGTACTCCAAAACTGTTCGATGATTAACGCCTAACTTTGGTGCAAGCTTTCGAATTGTTGTGAGTGGTTTTAATTGAACTAACGTCTTCAGTTGGTTGTTATGAACTGAAGAAAAACGCCCGCCACCTTCTTCATCTTCAAGGATCTCGTCCCTAGCATGAAATTTTTGAACCGCTATTGCACCGTACCTTCCGTACCAGTACCCATTTCAAAAGCATCATTAATTTACGAGCAGTTTCTGCTGCTTTGCCACCAGTTTTGAACTCGTTCAAAAAATTGCTCTTATTTGCTTATTTTCCACTTTTAATTCAATAGTCCAGTTTGAAGCAAAATTAACAATAAAACCAAAGTCGATATTACCAAAATACAGAACGAAAATGCACTTTAAAATGATATTAACTTATACACGATGAAATGACACTTTCACTGAAAAATTTAAGGTTAGAATTCAGAAAACAAAAACCGCAATTATTTTCCATCAACCTAATATTATCATTATAGCTTTGTGGTAATTAGAATCTATAGACGTCTCTACGATAAATGAAATAAAGCACATATTTATATTGTTTCTAGGTATGTATATGTTTCATTTTAATTTTGTATTTTTTGATTATTTAAAACGTATTAATTTTTAATATTACGTATTTTACATTACATTATTAAGATTTTGTTTTAATGAAAAATTGATTAAATATTAATATAATTGTTTATTCTTTGAGTAAACAAAATGGAAGTTTATTAAAAATGTATCTTTTTTAAGTATTGCAGACATTAAAAAGTAAATTGATCACAGGTTTCCATTAAGAGTATATAAGAATTTATAACAACAAATATTCATAAATAATAGAGACGCAGTTTTTTAAGAGGTTATATTTCGCACATGTCAAACTAACAGCTGTATTTTTTTACATTTGTTAAGTTTTGACATTTCCCTTTTTAGTTATGGATTCGTACACAACAAAACAACGCATTGAAATAATACAAATGTTTTAAGAAAGGAGTCGTTCTATAAAGGATACATTTCATAAATTATGCGATATTTATTTTCGTCACAGTCGTCCATCCGAATCAATCAATAATTCTTCTATTAGTAAGTAAATTTGAAGAGACTGAATACGTTAAAGATAAAGAAACATCAACACGTGTTTGTAGTGCTCGTTCTGAAGAAAACATTGACTTGGTTCGTAAAAGTGCATCGGAAGAGACAAAAATGTCAATTCCACGACGTACACAGCAATTGTGGCTTTTATAGACGACCACTTGGTGTATTTGGGTAAGGATTTATTACTTAAGACTTATAAGGTTCAATTAATACAAGAATTGAAGCCAGTAGACAATTCAGTACGTCGGAGATTTGTTAATTGGATACTAGAACAAGAAATATTTTTTCTGAATACGTCATTTTTAGCGACGAGGCTCATTTCTTACTCTCTGGCTACTTAGCAAGCAAAACTGCTGAATCTGGGGTGAAGATAATTTGAGAACGATCGTTGAGAATCCATTAAATACAGAAAGAGTGAATGTTTGATGCGCACTTTGGTCTGATGGAGTCATTGATCTTACTTTTTTGAGAATTAGACTGATAAAACAATTGTTGTGAATGGAGAAAGTTATCGAAACATGATAAACGAATGTTTATATGCAGAATTGGATGATATTGATCTGGAGGATATGTGCTTCCAGCAGGACGATACAACAAGCCACACAGCTGGTAATACAATTGATTTATTGAGGACGAAATTTTCTGGCTGAATTATTTCTAGAAATGGAGACATTTCTTGGCCATCAAGGTCCTGCGATTTAACACCATTGGACTACTTTCATTGAGATCACGTTAAAGAACATGTATACGCCAATAATCTTAAAACAATTTCCAACCAAAAAGATAAAATCTGATGAATAATTGGTGAAATAGAGCCCCAGTTGCGTAGGGATGTTATTGAACATTTTAACAAAGGAATAGTTACTTATAAGAAAGTACCTGGCAGTCACACGATATTATTTTTCATTTATAAATAGGATGCCCCCAACAATTATTTACAATTAACAAACTTGAAATTTCAGTGTAAATTCTGTGTTTTATTTCAAATTAAAAAAATGTGCCCTTATTGTAAATCCTTGCATAAAGATGTATTTGCTGCAAACATTATTTTGTAAACAAATCTTATCGTGTTGTAATATAAATTTGTAATGTACTTTCATGCGTATTCATACATAAATAAGATATATATAACTGTATACGCAAATACCATGTACTGTATAAATGTTGATTTATTCACATTTGTGTTAAAACATTTTCCCGTTAAATACATTCTGAAGGTCGATTTTTATACACTGTACTCATATTGAAAATGTGCTAATATATTTAGAAACACCTGTGCAAATTATGAAAATATCATTAAATAGGCAAATCGTTCATAGAGAAAAAAATATACTGAATTTTATTCTGTTAAGTTTGGGTTTTAACACACTTGTTTGAGGTCAGATACGAGACGGTGATTCATTGACTGTTTTCAGTTTTCATTAGAACGATTATGAGGTTTCAATAAAGTTTATCTTTACATTGAAATCGTTTCGAAATATTATCAATATCAAAGTACACGTGTCCAAAATATTCACCTGCGACAAATTATTAGATAACTGATATGTAAATAAACATGTACATCAAAACCCATGAGTCATCGTTTAAGTTTAAATATTTATTGTAATTATATTTTATGCCATGATTGAAAAAACCTATTTGCAGAGGTTTACGTTTTAAAAAACCTAGAATAAAACTATTTTTGATTAACCTTACTTTAAAACTAATTCCCAATAATGTGATACAAAGTAAGTAATTTTAAACAGTAATAAATTTTAAATGACCAATGAATCCAGAATTGAAATAAAACATATAAATAACTAAAAACAATATATATTATAAATATATCCATTACTGCATTACACGACAGACACATTTTAGATTTTAATTAAGACAAAGCTCTAATAATAATAATATATGCAGTAGACATACAAATTTGTATTTACGTACATGTATGACAGCTATTTTTTATGTTATAACAAATTAAATTTATCGGAATTTAAATAAATATTTTTATGAAATATATTCATTAAAAATAAGTTACATTCAATTATAATTTCTACCAATTAATGACAAGTAAATTAAATTTCTAATCAAAAATTAAAACAGTAGTTTTTACTCTGAACCTATTGAAAAATATGTTTTGTATAGTACACTACACGACTAACATAAACTGCAGGTAAAATTGAGTTTTCTGTTTCTGAAAGGATAATTTACTGATTGCAGAAAGTAATATTGGATTATATATATATATATATATATATATATATATATATATATATATATATATAAAATTCAATAAGAACCAAGTATATATATATACTTACATATATATATATATATATATATATATATGTATGTATATATATATATACTTATATATATATATATATATATATATGTATATATATATACTAGTTTCAACAACATAAATACAAGTATAATTATTTTTCCTTAGGAACGTTTTATTTATATCTCAATTAACGTGTATAATTTGTTTAAAAAAATAGAAGACCTCAAAAATAATTATATTTTTTAAAATAAGAAAACTGTTTTCAGTTAACCTAATTATTTTTCAATTTTATAAAATCATTTTTGGATTAAAAAATGCCATTCGTTTGTACTTCCCACGAAATTAATAATTTTTGATAATACAATACGTTTTACAAAATTGTTTAGTCAAAATTATTATGTTGGTAGAAAAATAATTACAGTTTATGACCTTCCGATTTATACACATTTTTCCATTTGTTGTCCAAAACTGTTCAATGACTAACGCCTAACTTTTGTGCAAGTTTTCGAATTGCTGTGCGTGGTTTTGATCAATTAACTCCTTCAGTTGGTCGTTATGAACTGAAGAAGGACGCCCGAAACTTTCTTCATCTTCCAGACTCTCGTCTTGAGCACGAAATTTTTGGAACCGCCATTGTACCGTACGCTCCTTAACAGTACCCACATACTAAAAGCATCATTTAGTTTACGAACAGTTTCTGCTGCTTCACCACTCTTTTGAACTTATATAAACATTTGCTGTTATTTTCTTCTTTTCATCTTTAATTCAATAGCTCAATTTGAATCAAAATTAATAATAAAATCAAAATCGATGTTACTGAAATACTGTCAGAAAAATGTACTTTAAAATGATATTAATATGAACACAATGAAATGACATTTTCATTGAAAAAATTAAGCCTAGAAATCAGAAAACAAAAACTGCAGTTATTTTACTACCAACCTAATAATTTTGCTATTGATTTGTAATCATTGTGTCATAATTTTTTGTTTAGAAATTAAATTACAAACATGACCTTTCTTAAAAAGTAATTAATGGCATGTTTTAAAAAAAGTTTGTTTTTGAAAATAAAAACATTTTGTTTGTTATTTGCTTTCATATCAAATTTATGAAAGCAAACATTTTTTTGATAATAAATTAAAATAGTTTAAACATTAAATTAAAATTAAACATTCAGTTTTAATAGATTTTTAATACATTATCAATAATTTGTTTTTTGAAAATACAAAATAAATCCTTAATAGAGGAAGAAATGAAATTCAATCACAGACAATAAAATCATATGAAGTACATTTATATATCCGTCAGTTGCACTAAAACTGTTTGTCGTTAATGTCAACGACTTATAAAAGCATCTGATCCTAAAGAAAAATAAAATAATTATATATATATATATATAATTTATTTAATAAAACGCATATGAATTTAATCTCTGTTACAATAAAAGATATAAAAGGTGAAATTACAGTCACATGAATGGTATCAGCGTGCAAAAGTGAATAGTAAAAATTTTCTTTGGATTATAAATTATCTACAGTCGCACATGTTCAAACAAAAGTTTTAATATATATATATATATATATATATATATATATATATATACTGGTCGAAAAAAGTATTGACTCAGTTATGATTTTCTAATATAAATGATTTTAACTTCGGTATCTGAAATTATTTTATCGAAAACTTTTTTGTTTTACACAATAATATATATATGACATACTTGATAACATACAAAAAAGAACTTCTTGTTTTCTGCGAAAAAAGTATTGGCACAATTCCAATTATGTTTAAATTACTAAATAAAATATTAAAGTTAATAACGTGTTGGTAATCTTTTTCTTTTAATCGCCTTCTTCAGCCTGTTTGACATTGATAAAACTATTTTTTTGTCATTTTCTCCCCTAGTTATTTTATTCATCTGTAAACACTCCTTTAGATGATTTTTTTATTAGTATGATGTTCTTTTATTGTTTTATCTAGTAAATTCCATAAATTCTCGATTGGATTTATATCAGGTGACTGCAGAGGCATGTTTAAGGTGTAAGGATTGTTATATAAAATTCATTCTTGCACTGTATGTGCAGTGTGCTTAGGGTCATTAACTTGCTGGAAGTAGAAATCATTGCAAGACCCAGCTTTTCGGGATTTTTCAATAGGTTATTCTTTAAAATATTCATATAACCTATTTTATCCATTATTGAGTACAAACTCGAATCGATATTTATTTACTGATGCGTACGTAATTTAAAATAAATTAGCATATATAATTATTTAGCAACGATGTTTTTTAACGTAATGTATTTCCTATACATAAATATACATTCATACGATTACTCTTATGGTTATAAATGTGTATATTTAAATAAATTTTGTGTTAAGTTATTATAATCATTAAATGAAAAATTGAATTTTAAAAGTAAAAAAAAGATATTTAAATAAATATGCCATCGTGCATTTAATATGTGACCGTTTTATATAATTATAATAACATAAATATAACATCTTGGTAAAAAATTAATACGTGCTGTTTCAAAAATTGTTTCAAATTATTGCATCTTAATATTAACCTACTAGCTCTATACAGTTAAAAATATTTATTGTATTTTCTCCCACGTATAATAATGTCCCACGGAGGATTTCATACATTTTCATATAGATTTAAAGATAAGATAAATATAAAAATATTTTTTTTGGTATTTTAAAACGAAAGTGACATTTTGAACATTCACCATAAATTTATTTAATACTGCAAATCTCGAAATTTAGTCAAATAACAAAATATAAAGTAAATTTAAATAAAAAAAATATTACATTACGAAATGAAAATAACACATTCCCTACATTTTTACTGAATGTCACAGATCTCATATATAATATTTTTTTATTTTGCAATTCTCCATCTGTTCATAAATAAATAACGCATCTTTGTGGTATAATCGGCGTTGCACAAATAAAGTACTGTGGCCAAAAATGCTGATTTGTTGATTCATTTTGATAAACAGTTAGTCATATCATCTGTTCTCATTTCTCGTTTTTAATTTACTGTTCTCATATTATCTCATTCAGTTTGAAAAATATTTAATAGTTGGTAAAGTCTTCGCCGTTGATACATCAATTAGATTTTTGAAAATTTGTACCCGAGATTTATCATTTTTTAAACAAAATGAATTCTTATAGTACGTTTTTTGTATTGATTTTTTTTAAATTATTTTTTTACTATTATTCATTCAATTTATACATTGAGTTTCGATTGAGTTTATATTCAATGCATTTGTCGCCTTTCGAAAATTAATTTCCGTTTCAATCCGTTTTGTGCTTAATTTTTTACAGATCGATAATCAAGGATGCCACTTCAACAAAAAAATTACTTTCAAGTCTCTCTCACACCTATATGTCACTACGAATTTTTTGAAACCCCTCGTATAATTATACTTTCTAACGGTATCAAGTATCTTTATTTTAAGTTATGAAGCAAAATCTGTTGAAATAATCATTTTTCTATATTCCAAACACAGATAATTTTTAAAAATTCGCTACTTAATACCCATTATATAATTCGGTTTCATACTTATGTTCAAATTTTAAGTGCACTGATAACGTAATAGTAAATAAAAAGTAAAATTTGATTTTTTTTCTTAAAATTCATTAATTATAATGATATAGATAACATTATTTCAATATATTTATATTTTGAGTTTATTAGATAATAAATAAGAGATTTTTACAGAATATACATGCAAATGAAATTTTTTTAGAAAAAATAATAAATGTTAAGATTAGAAATATAGTGCATATTTTTTTGAAGTTAGTATATAAGTTATTTTACATATTCTATAAGAATTTCAAAGATTTCTTACGAAACGATAAAATAATACTAAGTAAAAATTATTAGAGCTTCTTATTAAACACCATTTATCATATGTGCATGTTGAGAAAATATTTTTTTTTACTTCCTGTTTCTTTTTTTTTAATATCTTATTATATATATATATATATATATATATATATATATATATATATATATATATGGGTCTTAATTTAAACATCACTCATATGTATTTCATATTGAACAAGTGTCAAATGTGATTGAAAGTCAGAACGACATAATAAGTGATAATTTGTTTGTTGTACCCAATTTATTGGGGGCAATTAAACAATTGATGTAGCTGTAAGCGTAAACAGTTTTACGCATTGTCAACAAATGAATTTAATTTATATCTGGTATTTTCCATGATGAAAACATAGAAGTTTTACTCCATGAGTACATTCTTACTGAAATTATGTTCAAGTACATGTTTATTTGAATTAATGATTGATATTTTAGCAGTTTCACATGTATTTTTCATGTATATGTATATATATATATATATATATATATATATGTATGTAGAAATGTATGTATGTGTGTATGTATGTATGCATTATATATATAAACAAATGATTTTACCTTAAAAAGGTTTACCTTTTGAAGAAACTCGATGTTATGTAAGACTATATAAATGTATTATTTATTTTAGTTGTTTATTTTTATCCAATATTTTTTTTATGATTCTGAATGTTTAAAGAAGACATTTTTTTAAATAAATATTAAATTTTTTGTACGTGTGTAAATTAATAATATTTGTTTCATTTGTAAAAATCTTATAGATTGTTTTTGAATTTGATTAAGAAAGTAATATTGAAATATTTAAAACAAAAATGAATTTGATATAAATACTTAAATAAATTTCAAAACATTGTATAGAAAATATCGAATTGACTCCAATGTATTTATATCTGTATATTCTGAATATTTTGTTTATTATGTTCTTAAAAACAAAATAAAGTTTTCTTTTAAGACGCTAAAATGTATTTCAGAAAAGTGCAATTAAGTAAGAATTTGGATACAAAATTATAAGATCGGTATATGTTTGTTTGTTAATAAAAAAATGTGAATTAGATTTTAAATTTATTTAGAATGGTTTTGTTTAAAAATATAAAAATCTATGTTTAAAATTCAGTATTTTGGAAAATACTTTGGGCTTAAATGTCATTTTTTTCTGATTTCTGATGAAAGGAAAACATAGTGGTTGATATTGTTATATGTATATTATTTTCATTTCATAATTTCAATATACATTCTGACTGAAATACCATTCAACATCTCCATTATGAAAGCTTCATTATAATCATCGAGAGGTAATTAATTTTGAAATAAACAAGTTATTCGTTATTCAATTTATTGGTTTATTTGGTGGTATTTCAATATATTGGTTTATTTAAGTAGATTAAAACAGAAAACATGTTTACATTCTTCAATGGCTTCATTTTGAAATCTTATATAAAGAAAGGACGGAATTTATAAATGTATATAGGATGTTAAGTAAAACTCGAGAATTCTTAAAAATATTTTTTTCTTATTTATACTTATTTCGAGATCATTCACAAAATATTGAACTTGTTTATGGAACTAAAATCTATAATACTAAACAATGTTTAATATCAGTTAATTTGTATTATAAAGATGAAAATAAGAACTGATTGACTTATTTCCATTGTTATCAAAATATGTATAATTATGTCATATTATAAATATCTCATGCATTCTTTAACATAATAATTAGATTAATAACAATAAAATTTCTTAAAGAAATTTAGTTTAGTGTCCATCTATTATACTAAAATCATTTATAATACACACTTTTTTATATATGAATACTGTATAGTTAAATGAATTCAAGGTTTTAAAAAATTATCGTTCGAATAAAAATAATAAATTAGTATTTAATTTTACTGGCAAGTTAAAACCGATACTACTTAAATGTAAATGCAATATAATATCAATATATGGTGTATAAAATAATATTGATAAAGTAATACATTTTTATACGATAAATAATATACTAAAAATCACGCAATATTAGGGAATTCAACAATATAAACTTTTTAATATTAAATAACTATATTAATGTTCAATTCTATTTTCAACTGATCTACTTAAACTCCATCCAATTCAATACCGTAATATAAAATTATTCATATTAATTTTTTTAATATATATATATATATATATATATATATATATATATATATATATATATATATATATATATTAGTTTAAGTTATTGCATTTTTCGTGCGTGTTAATAAGTTTAACTCTTATTATAAGCGTTTTTGAATTGTAAAGATTTTAAAGTCAATGCTACTAAAAAGATTAGTCTTTAAAATTTGGTTACATTTGTATCTTTATTCCGCACTTCTACAGTTTTGTGACCTTTAAGTAAATCTTGTATTTCTTCCAATGTCTTTTCTTTCGTTTCTGGTACGCACAGAATCACAAATATGACACCTAACAATGTACAAACACAAAAACCGAAAAATGGAACATTTGCACCCAGTGCTTCTGACATAGGTGGATACACTTTAGTGACAGCGAATGCAGCTATACACAAATATAGATCCATTAAACATAAGGCTTTGGCTTTTACGTTTGTTGGGAAAAGTTCACTGGGCATCATGTAAGCAATAGGACCAAGACCTATAGAATAAGCAACAATGAACATGATCATCGATGTGACCGGAAGCCAAGACAATGTAGATACGTCATATGAAGTTTTTTCCTGAAGATAGAAATATGATCCTTGTGCTGCGAGAGCTCCAGCTGCTCCAAGACATGAAATAATCAATAACGGTCTTCTTCCTAAATGATCAACAACTACAGCTGATAAGAAACTTGCAGCGAACTGAACGGCTCCAAAAATTATCGCAGATATACTCGATGATATAAAACCGTTCGCTTTCTCGAAAATAATTTCTGAATAGACTAAAAAGGCTGATATTCCAGAAAGTTGTTGTATAGTTTTAAGTCCAATAAGAATGAGTAAAGCTTTAATGTTGCTTTTCACCGTGAATATTTCTTTCCAACTACTTGATTTCGCCATTTGATCTGCTACAACAATAGAAAGTTCTTCCAATTCCTCATCGACATTTTTTCTACCTCTTAATCTTTGTAAAGCTATTTTTGCACGATCTCTTTTCTTCTTAGCTATAAGCTGGTATGGTGATTCTGGCATTAAAGGCATAGTTATTATCAGTATTACTGGAAAAATAGCACCGAGAAGTGCCATTGTAGTAATAGATACGTATGGTCCAATGCAGTAAACATACAGGCTACCGAAATCAGCCATCATTGATATGCAGTTTCCTAATTTCCCTCTAATATCATAATCAGCTACTTCTCCGATATACATTGGCTGGATTGTATAACTGGATCCATCACCAAGCCCGACGATGAATCTCGCAATAAGTAACACAGGCATACTTTTTGCTGTAGCGATCATAATCCACGAGATGAGATATGGAAATGCGGTGAGGATTATAGCGTGTTTTCGTCCCATATAGTCAGCGACGAATGCTCCCATCGGCGCACCGATTAAATCACCCAATAAACTTATAGATGCAAGCCATGAACCTTGTTCTACTGTTGTTGGAATACTTGAGTCGTTAGCGTAAAGTTTTGGAAGTGAGGGCGATGTCCACACGAAATGAGCGCCGGATGAAAACATTGCCAGCGTAGCTAAAAAAATATTTATATTATTATACAAAAAATATTATAAAATGTGTTCAAAAATATGTTCATATATGAATATACAGAAAATGTTTGAATATTAAATAAAAAAATAATTTATAAAAATAAAATATAAAATTTGAAATATTTAAAAATTTATATATATATATATATATTTAATTAAAAAATATTCTTCAATAATTAGTTAATTTTATCAATTAGTAAAATGTGTATCTTTTCCTCAGTTAACAATAATAAACAATTAAAAATGACAGCTCATATAATTATACAAAATGAAGTTTTTTTAATACACATGACTGAAGTTTATTCGTATTATACAGATTAAGTTTGTGCTTGTAACATATATTTCTATTTTAAGAATTAAGAATATTAACAATATAAACATTGTAAAAAATGCATTTTTAAAACAATATTAACCTTCATTTTTTTGGAAAATTTTACTACGAATTTATGTTTAAATAAGCTAATTAAAGAAACAATATATGAATTCAAATTATCTGTATGCAGTGAAGATTACAATCTTATCAGAAAAAATATTTATTTTTAAACACGTTGTTTAAACTGTTTCATAAAAATGTTTTATCAATTTAGTGTAAATTATTATCTAACTGTATTTTTTTCTTCAAAAAATGTCAATGTTCTATATTGAATTAATAAATATATTTCGAATTTTATACAAATTATACAGTATATATATATATATATATATATATATATATATATATATATATATATATATATATATTATAATATTCAACATAATTCAGCCTGTCAATATGTGGTAAACTATATTTAATTTACAACTTGTTTATATTGTACTTTATAATTTTTCTAACAGTGTTCATAATACATCTTCACAATGTTCATGTTAACATATCTTGTCAATATTCCATGGAGAATTTATAAGACGTTTAAAAATAATTAATTAAAATTGATTAATATAACTAAATGAAATTGTAATATCGATGATAATTAGTTTGATAGATACGGAATTTAATACAAATTAGAAATTTTGTTACTTATAACAATACTTACAAAATTACTAATGGCTTTCTTTTAAAGTAAGTATATGTTCAATTAATTTTTCATTCAGTGTAACTATTTAGAAAAATTATAGTTCAAAATATTTTTTTAGGTAACTAATACATTTTTTTATAATTTGTTAAATATTATTTTGTAAATACTAGTTTATAATCTTATAAAATTTATAATTTTGTAAATATTGTTATTAAAAAAATAATTGTTTAGATTTGTTAATATTTTTTGGATATGTGTGTATTAATTTGCTTGTAGTGTGACCTTTGACTAAAAAAATATGTTTTAATATTTATAAATCGTTTGTTAATTGTTATTTATAAATTGTAATAATAAATAAGATGTATGCATTATGTAAATAATGAAACAACGCTATGAATATGTGTGTGTATATATATATATATATATGTACATATATATATATATATATATATATATATATATATGTATATATATACATATATATATATATATATGTATCTATATGTATACTGTGCTCATGGAAACTTCAACACAAAAAGTTCGATGTCATTTACAATAAATTACAACATTGTTGACGTTTATGACTAAGATGTTCATACTTTAGAGTACTTTGAAGAAATAGAAATATGTTCTTAATTCAATAGCTTATACTTTTGAATGATTACAGTTTAATGATACATTGTATTTTAATTTCAAGTCCAATTTTCCTAACGGATTAAATTACAATTGAGTCAAAATATTTAAAATAATTATTTCTCTTTCTCCACCTTCCTGTCTACATATCTATGTGTGTGTGTGTGTATATATATATACATATATGTATATATATATATACATATATGTATAAACATATATATATATATATATATATATATAAATTTGTATATAAAAAAAATTAAATATTACTTTTTCCTAGAAATTATTTGTACGTTTATTAAACTATTTAAAATTATTTAACGGATTTTTTTCAAAATAATAGTAAGTATTTATAGTAAAACCAAAGTTATTTTATTTCTTTTTCAAATTTTTTAAACAAACTAGTAAGCAAATTGTAAGTCTGATTCTTATTTTTCTAACAGTACTGAAGAATTCTCAGAATTACTTTTATTGCACAAATACGTTAAATGTGAGTAATGGTAAACAGGATTTTTATAATTTGTAATGATAACTAGTTATTATTCATTGATTAGAACTACAAGTGTTGATGAATAACGAACATAAATGGTTATAAAAAACTTTATATATGCGGTTTTTATTATTTATTCACTTTATTGTTCCTTAATTCTATTTTTCTATAAAGTATTGTATTTAAACTTATAAATATGTATTATATATTATAACATATATATATATATATATATATATATATATATATATGTATTAATATAGATCAGTGCTCTTCAAACTGTGTTCTATGGAACCCTGGGGCTCAGCCAACCTCTTCAGGGGTTCCGCGAGTCAAAGTTAAGATTTAAAAGAATTTAGGAAGAAAAAACTCAAAAAGCTAAAAATTCAAAATAGTTAATTTAAAATAATTTCATTCATTTCTGTAAGTAGCTATTATTGTATAGTAAAATTTTATTTATGAGTACACATAACGAACCTGCACAATCAGATGTAAATAATAACATTTAGTCATGTAAGATGGCTGCTTTTCAAAACCTGTGGGGTACGCATTTGGAAATTTCTGTAAATGGTAAGGGTTCCGCAATAAAATTTATAATCTTAACTCACGGTTTCCGTGAGTTGGCCAAGTTTGAAGACCACTGATATAGATCATGAAAGGTATAAAAAATAAAAATAATAAATATTTTTGACCTTACAAAAAATTTGGAAAAAAAATAAACAATTATAATTAAATATATAAATAATCACTAATATTTTAAAAAATATATACGAGCTTTACAACTTTTAATGAACTATAAATAATTAATATGATATTAATCATAATAGATAGAGTTAGCATAATCCTTCAATAATAGTGATAAGTAATAATCAATTAAAAACATTATTAATAATTACGAAGTGTAGTAGTAATATAAAGAATTACGATTGATCTAGGATTAATTAATTATTGTCAATTAAAGTTGTATCAGAAACTAATTTTCTCATCAGTTTTAAACGACAAAAGGGTAAAATTGTGGAATTGATGATTTGTGTTGAAATGAGTAAAAGGGACAATAATATAATAAACAGACAAACGACTAAATGAACTACTTGTTAGACTTTATCACGTAAAGGTGATTTGATGTTCAAGTTGTCATTGTTTGTTTGTATACCTTAAATCACGTTAGACTTAGTTCTTGCTGACCATAAGAATATTTATCTGCCACAACTAGTTATATTCTCTTCACATAAACTAGGTGTTTATTTACAAGTTATTTAAGAATATCTTAAGAGTCAAAACAAGTTGTAACAAATAAAGAATTGCATGATTCAGAATGATCAAGACCTTCAGAATAATTATTGAATATTATTTTCTAGAAAATTACTTTTGAATTGAAAGATGTTTGTTTCATTTGCTTTTTAAAAGCTCATAGATCAATTATATTCTCGTAATAAGTAATTAGTGACTTTTCAAGAAGATTATTTTTCAGGGTTATCTATTTTTTAAGAGTTAATTTTCTGAATTGATATATTAAAGAAGTTGTATATAATTGACCTGTTTTTTATATTCTTACTTTATGTGTCTGAAACGAAATGCAAGCTAATAGGTAAGATAAAAACGATTATATGCTTATCTTTTATTATTTTAGCATGGTTCGTTTACTATTTTTGTATAAAAACGATCAAAAACTCTTTTAAAAATTGAAATTAATAGATAACTTCTTGATAAATTCCAGACATTTATCAACAAGATATTTGAGGATAGTGCGTGCTAAAATTGGTCATGACAGATAAATACATAAGGGATTCACCAGGACTGACGCCACTAAGAAAAATATCAAATAACTATATTATCCTGGTTTAATTATTCAATTTTATTTTTTTTTTGTAATATTCTATTAAAATCTCAAGCAGTTCATAGTATTTCCAACTAGCAAATTTGTATGTTTTTAAAATAAGATTGATATACGAATTAGGAGCATATTCATATTATATTCAGTTCGACTATACAATAATCACATAATTTACTTATCCATTTAAGGTCTGTTCGATATGTACTCTGAACTTATTCATGATTTTCGTCGACCTGTTTATAATAAGTTCTGAACAGGAGCCTTTTTAATATGAACTGACTTCTGATTTTAGTTGGAGTAATGTTTTAAACAACGTTTTAACTGTCAAATATATATTTTGGAACTAACATCAATTTTGAATATGATTTATTGCGTGATAAAAAATGTACGAAATTAAATTTATTGATAATTGTCTAACTTACTTAAATTTATCAAGTTGAACGTAAATATACAAACAAAGTGTTGACAGTAATCACATGATTTACTCTAAGTTGTTCTATAAAAACAAGTTCAGAGTAAAAAAATCAGTCAACTTATAACACTGAAAGTAAGTTCAGAGTACATATTGAAGAGACCTTATATGTACTCTCTGTTGAAACCAAAATAACAGCATTTCCATAAATAAATATAAAATTCTGATAGGAAAAACACAGCCATGCACGTGTCATCATTCATATTAAGAAGAATTCAATTTCGGATAGTTAAATATATATCATAAAGACAACTGACGTTTAATACATGGAGTGAGACACTTATTTACTATTTATTATAGTCGTTGCCAATTCACGAGCGCACAGCTGATTCTGAGACGCATATCAAGCAGGTAGTAAATGTGTATGTTAAAAATACACTAAAAATAAAAAACATACAATAACGTTTAAAAATACAAATCGAGTTCAATTGACCTTACTGCGTAGTCATACTTCATGAGACGATTGGAGGTGGTGGCAATTTACTCACATTATATATATATATATATATATATATATATATATATATATGTATATATAGAAATATTTTTTTAAGAAATTGGTATATTTTTCATACAAGAAAACTGCTGATACAGTTCGATTGTTCCAGATATAAAATTGAGAGTAAAAGTATCGAATATACTTCATTTATAATCGAATAATAGAAAGCTTAGAACAAGAGTTGTTACAAAAAGAATTTTATTGATTACTGAAAATTGAAAGATGGCTATAAAATATTCGCATTTGCTGAATTTAAATTGTTTTCTAAATAAATGTTATACTCAATCTTCGAATTTAAAATGACATCAGTTTTGAAATTGCTGAAAGTAACTATTATGAACTGCTATTAAATATTATTCATTTTGTTTCAGAAATATTTTCAATTTGAAGAAAACGATGCACTGGTAAGAAATACTTATTTTAATGTTTCTTTTTAATAAAATAAATACATGTAATTCATTATAAAACGTAAAGACAATTAGTATAGGATTTTAATAATTATTAAAATTGAAAAATAGGATATTTATCTCGTTCTCGATTTTAATTATATATAACGTTTACAAGAGACGATTTTTCTAAAAGGTGAAATAATAGATAAATAACAGATTTCGAGTAATAAATATACATTAAATTGATACATACATTGTTATTTTGTAACCAAACAATTGATGGTACAAGTACGTAAACTAAAATGACTTTGAAGACTAAAAAGAAAAATAAATGTAATTTTATTGCATAACCGGGTAATAAATTTTACATAAAGGTAATTACTAGTTTCCATTTACTTAACAGAATGTGTAATTATTTTCAGTGCATGACTGTCGTAAATTACTATTTGTTTCATTGTAGTCAGTAAAACATACTTTATAAGAATATTTATTTCCATTTTCTATAAAAAGCTATTTTTCAATAATTTAATTAATTTATGCGCTTCTTGTTTCCAGATACGTTTGTATTTTTATTCTATTATATATATATATATATATATATATTTATTGAATTGTGTATAATATTTAAAATAATTTAAATACGCACGATAAGAATTATGAAAAATCAAACAAATAAAAAATATTTTTATTAAGAAATTAAATAATAAATTAATTTTTAATTAATTTATTAAAGTTATTTTTCATTTCATAAATTTTAATACCTTATGACGATTTCTTTTTTAATCTTATGACATTGATAGAATAAATGTAGAAATACTATTTACTGTATTTATAATATCTGGTGTTTCTTGTCCATGAGCTTACTATTTGAATATTTTTTACTCTTGTCTCGTATATTGACATCTTTACGTAGACATTTACTGTATAATGCATGATTTAAAATACTGAGGATGTCAATAGAAAAAACATGTTGTAGAAAATATTCAATTAGTGACCTCTGGGACAAAAAGAAAAATTCAAATACAGGTATGAAACAAATTACATTTATAATATGTGATAAGAATTTATATAGAAACCAAATTGAAATTGGTTCTTTTTTAACAAGCTAAGAAAATTATTATATTTTTTTATGAAGCTTGTACCATTAAAATCAAACCATCTTTGTATCATTAAAATAAAAATTAAATTTAGTAATAGTTTGCATTTTTTCTTTTATGAAATTTCATCTCAGACATATTCAGGTTGTTAAAATAATGATTGGTTTTAACGTATATAGAATTTAAAATAGATCATTAAAGATAAATAGAATAAACAGACATATCTGTTTCAAATAATTATAGTTGTACAATTAAAACTTCATTGTTTGAAATTTACTAGCTAACAAATATAAATTTAATTCTATCAGTTAAACTGATTTTGAAATATTAATAAATAACGCGTGGTGATAAAAGATATATGATTATTTATTTTATTACTGATACAAAACATGGACAAAAATCAAAAATAATATTTTTTATTATATGAACATCGTTTGAAATTAATTTTGCGAGTACTGAATTATTTTTCTATTTAAAAATATGTATATTATCGATTAATATATCTTACTTTTTTATGACTGGAATGAAAGTTTAATGAGAATAAATGTTTTCATTTCAAATTCAAGATCAAATGTATATAATAAATTTTATTAATTATTGTTTCTATAAAAAGCTTATTTTAATTATGTGAATGAAATGGTACTATAACATCTATGCCAGCGAAAAATAAAACAATTTAAATAATAAAATAGGTTTTGAAGTCTATTCTTCGATCTGTATTTTGGTAACATTGACTTTGATTTTATTATTAATTGTGCTTCAAACTGGGCTATTTTTAACAATGGAAAAGAAGCAAATAGAGCAATTTTTGTATGAGTTTAAAACGGGTTGTAAAGCAGCAGAAACTGCTCGTAAACTAAACGATGCTTTTGGTGTGGGTACTCTTAAGGAACGTACGGTGCAATGGTGGTTCAAAAAATTTCGTGCCGGGGTCGAGAGCCTTGAAGATGAAGAAGGTCGTGATCGCCCTTTTTCAGTTCATAACGACCAACTGAAGGCGTTAGTTGAAGCAGAACCACTAACAACAATTCTAAACCTTACACAAAACCTAGTAGTTAGCCATCCAACAGTTTTGGACCACTTAAAACAGCTAGGATAGAAAAAAGTATATGAATTTGAAAATGATCAACCGCAATTATTTTTCTAACAACCTAATAAATATGAGTTATAAGATATACAATCTTTCCTAATCATTTAAAAACTAATCTTATACAAATAAATATTTAAAGAAAATGAAACTAGTACATTCACGCTTAAATAATTCATGTGTGTATATTTCTTCAACCTCTTTCCACTCCTCGCCAATGATTGCAATATAGATATCTTCTTAATATATAAATTTGAACTAGTATTATTTAGTTGGTTTTAGTCCTTTTGTTATCGTTATTTGGGGTTTAAGAAAGTTTTCGTCCTTTTACGTGATTTTTTATCTTTTATACAGATAGATACTTATATGGATTGTATTTTCTATACAATTAAAAGATAAAACCTTACGAGACTCAAAATGATGAGATCCATCAGGATAATACATAAATGGAATCACAAATAATACAAACTCTAATTAGTCTCTCGTTAGATATATTTTTACTTTTGTATAATTCTTTTCATATTAATCGGAATGAAAAAGTAATGAAAGATTGTGAAAAAAAAGTACATATCTTAACCATAAACAGTATATATTAATTAAGATTAATAAAAAGTATTTTAAATTATATCATTTGTTCATTCATAAGTTTCTATTCTATTTTTTTGACACTCGGGTCATGTTCTTTTATTGAAAGTATCTTTGGAAGCGACGAGAAATTATTTTACGAAACGAATCAAATACAAATTAATTCGGAGAATATATGATACGTATATGAATGATAAAAATAGAATAATTATTATAGAATGACATGAATAGAATCATAAATCGAATAGAATTATTCCTTGAATAGATGCATACTCTAATTTTTTTATGCGTATTTTATAAATGTTTTGTTTTTAATTGCAATTCATATCTTTTAAATTAATGTAAAGTGAACACATTAATAATCATACATATATAGATCGGTTGAATATTGTTCACTTTTAATTGAAAAAAACATATTTTATGGCTGGTTTTTCCTTATCAGGAAATATAATTGAGTTTTTTACGATCGAAATGTAAATAAAACAATAAAAGTTTAATTGAAAAGTTCTTACACAAAGCATTGAATTAGTAACGTAATTGTTGTTGATTAAACAGCCTTCCTTATGAATTGTCTTTAATTATTTTTAAAGTAAAATGTTACAAAATGCATGAAAAAAGAAACCGTAGAAACATTTTATTAATGAAATATTTTAATTACACGTTTAGCAAGTCTTGTGTTTAAAAAATATTGATTTATGTTACATACTAAATATTATTATAACAACAACTACTGATTAGACTCCGATTGCAAATTTTGACAGAATCAAATTTTATCAACTGTTTAATTAAATGTGTCAGAAGAGAAAGTATTAAATTAACAAATATTATACATTATTGTGAGAGAAATTATTGTGATGGTGTTCCTACTTTGATATTTAAATTTGTGTGATTTATTAAGTCTTTAGATTTAAGTAAAATAAAAGCCATTCAATTTTTTAATTAAATTGAGGTGAATTTTAAATTTTTCTCTCTTCTTTTTTCTCTCACACACACTATTTATCTCCCTCTCTCTCTATATATATATATACACACATACATACACACAACTACTGGTGTTTTATTCAGTTACTATCACAAACTATTGACTACATCAAACAACTAATGATGAAATTATTATACAGCTTAACAGTTTTAATGTGAAAAGAGGAGTTTTCTAATAAAAGTAGAGTTGAATTATTTCTTAAAAGTTGTACTATCGATTTTAATTAGAATAATACATACTCCCTCTATACAATAAATAAATGTTTAAAAGAGCACAGAACCATATAAATTATACAATAAATAATATAATAAATAACGATAAAGCACATATTTAGATAAAGGTTAAAGTTTAAAAAAATAATAATAAAAGTCAGTTGAAATTTAATCCAAATGTGCTTTTATTCTTATATTCTAAAAAAAGTAATTCACTTGAAAAATCGTATGATTTATTTATGACTGAGATTAAATTTTATCAGGATTTAAAACGATATGTTTTAGGAGTTATTATTTTATCATTTATGAATTTAAAATACCTGAATAATGTTCATATACACACATATATAAATATATTTATGTGTGTTTATATATATATATATATATATATATATATATATATATATATATATATATTTATATGTACATATATATGTACATATATATGTATATATATATATATATATATATATATATATATATATATATATGTATATATATATATATGTATATATATATGTATATGTATATATATATATATATACATATACATATATATATACATATATATATATACATATATGTATGTATATATATATATATGTATGTATATATATATATATATGTAAATACAATATCTGACACCCGTATTCGTATAGTAGTATTATCGATCGATAAAATAGTAAAAAAGAAAACAAATTGTGATGAAATATTTAATTTTTTTATTAAAAAATTATTATATTTGTATATCATTTTAACTTCTTATAAGAGAATCTGATTAATTCACTAATAAAAAAAACTAACAAGTAAAATTAAAAACTATTTCAAAAAACATAGGAGAGTTGTATTCGTACCCAAAAGTATTTTGTAAGAAAATTAACTAAAAGTACTATATTTAACATTGGTTAGCGTGGGCTTTCTGTTTTAATACTTCTCTCAATCTATTTGGGACAGACTGAACTAACTTTCTTGTAATATCCGGTGTAATATTTTCCCATTCGGATAACAGACCAGACCTTACATCCCCCACGTTATATATTTTATTTTTGAATTTTTTGCTTCAAAAATTGGTCATAAATGTTCAATGAGATCGAGGTTAGGTGGTTGGTGTATTTAGAATTTACAGATAATTGTAGAGGAGAGAAAATCGAGAATTCAACGGCTTGTGTTTTGGGTCATTATCTTGATAAAACACAAACCTGTCTGTTAGTTCTAAATTTTCAGCATTATTACTTCAATTGTTCTTTAAAAGGTCAATATATTGTGCTGAAAAATTTTCTCTCATTGGCGAAAATGACTATTCCAAAAGTCTATATCCTTGTTTATATACCTTTTATCAAATTCTAAACGCTTCTTTGTATTAATGCTACTAACGAAGGGTTTTCTTCTAGCTAGTCTGTTCTGCAGTCACATATACTTACGGCTCTACTACGTGCCCTAACGTTTTTTCCAGTTCTATTCCCAGTAGTAGTAGAAATTTTATGAGTACTAATGAGAGGATTCTTTCTTATTTCTTTCAAAATTTCATGTTCATTACGATTACTTAGTAGTTTCCTCTCTATATTTCTAAGTTTATTTTCGACAGTGCTTTCGGTTTTGTACTTTTTTATAATATATTGTACGATGGAATGCTTTCTTTTAACTAATTTACTAACTTCCTTTCGAGATTTATCGCGTTCATATAAAGAAACTACTAATTTTACTTGCTTCTATAGTTATTTCGAATCTTTTTCTTCCCATGATTGCTGATATCTATTTCACGTACCGCAAAACAATTAAAAACGTTACTATTCTACGGATATGAATTTTACAAACTCTCCTAATATGAAATTCTAAGTTTTAATTAGTTCACTTTCACTGTTTTTAAACGAACATTTACATGTACGAATACGAGTGTAGCAGAACTTACATATAATTTAACCTTGTTGCACCATTTTTATTGCAAAAAGAAAAATGATTAATTTTCTCTTAGAAAAATACGATGCAACATTAGTTTATACTGTAGACTGCAAAACCATTTATGCAATTCAATCATTATTTACCAACTTTTTCGAGTCTTTTGTAGTATCAATTCTTGTGTACTAATAAGACAGTCTGTCACTGTATGAATATAAGTGTATATATGTGTGTGTATAGAAATGTATGTACTTTATATATGTTTATTTTATGTTGCCAAAATAGTTAAGTTTTTAAATAAGTTAGTTAACCTCGATAAATTGCATCTAATTAATTATGTACATATGTATGTATGTATATGTATATATATATACATACATGTGTACATATTTATTGTAGTTACTTAAAGTTAAACTATCAATTAATGTAATCAGTTCTATTGAAAAAAAAAACTAATACGAACCTGATATAACAGCTGCATATTGTATCCATCTATTACTAATACAATGTGTTTCGATCATATCCGTCTTTTTCGTTTTTGTAATCATTTTGGAGCGCGTTTACTTTCAATAATAATTGAAATGTATCACAATAAATTTAATATTGACAACTGTGGTTTTGTGTCTATTTTTTATTTATCACATATATTTTTTTTATTGAAAAAACTGATTTTATATAACGAAATTCATATACTTGAACATTTATATCTTTTTTATTTTATTTAAATTTTCACTTACTCTTTCATTGATTTTTATAATATCTGAGAAAATATTGAACTATTCTTTTTAATACATATGAGCTTTCAAAGACAATATGCTTTTTTAATATTTAAATTTTATACTTAATTATATTTTTATATAAACATTTTCTTAATAAAAAAACAAGTCTATAATTATTTCGTATTTCAACACTATTTCTTATATTATTATTGTACTTTAATATAATTGTACTTTTTATGTTTTCTTATATTTAAGTATATTAAATAAAAATGATTGTGTCATAATTTGTTATTAATTTACTAGATACGTTTTTACATTTTTCTTTTATCAGTTTAAAAATATATTTAAAAATATACACATTACTTCATTAGTGTGGAAAAAAGTACATGTAAACAATTTCGAACACGATATTTTATTGTAAAATGTATCATTTGCTTTTAAAAAAATATTTTTGTTTAAAAATGTAGAATTAAATAGCATTCATAATATTAAAAGGCGATATTTTATATTATTACTAACATGTAGGTTGTACATTTTTAATTTTAATACTTCATTATTGTGTTACTTGTTTGAGACTGTTCGAATATTAGAAAACTATATATCTTATAGTTGACACTTAATGATTTTATTTTCCCCCCACTTTAAATAATCCGAGTGCTCAGAAGCAACTTAAATAAAACATCCGCACGTGTTTTACCACTGATTTAAAAAGAAATAATTCGATTGAAAGTACGATACAAATTTCTTCTCTCGTTCTATGAATGTTTAAGGCTCCGATGTAACATGAGTTCTGCACTACGTCAGTCTGAAAACAGAATGTTTAATCAGTTTTAATGCACATGTAAATAGTAATTCGTTTATATTGTTTTTTTTATTTTTATTCAATTAGAATCAACAAAACTATTTTTTTTATAAATCCGTGTTGGGTTTGAATTTTAAAACTAAACATACTGAAAATACAAAAATGAATAAAATCGTGACTGGATTTAATATCAATTTTTAAAATGATAAAATTATATTAATAATTATTTTTTTACGTAAATATACTTTTCTGCTAGAAAAAAAATATATTTTGCATTAGAACAGTTATTAATAATTCGGCTGTTTTGATAAAGAAAAGTAAGATATTTTTAAATTTATTTTTAAACAATACATTTTAACTAAAACTGATTGATTAACCATTCATCATTAAGAAAGAAATATACAATTAAACTCAATTAAAACGATTGCAGATATAAGGAAGTCAGGGATTATTGACGGTTATTACTTTTGAATGTTTGAAGTCAACTTTGATTTCTTGTTTCCTATGTTCGGTTCGACTAGCTTAATATGAAATTTCAAACTATCGAATTAGAAATGAGACAAATATATTACAATCGTAAAGACAAAGGAAAGATACCTCAAAGATTTAATTTTACGCCATGTTATTATTCAGTTTAAAATGAAATGAGTGTAATTGTAATCATTAATTTAGCAGTAAAATTGTTTTTTTTTTCAGTTCAATCAACT